>NDFZ01005191.1:374092-395767 GCA_002192655.3 Mamestra configurata
TCCGGCCCTGGTTGAATCCATGGTCCGGAGCGAGGAGGCTTGGGAAGCGGTCACCTCCTTCTGCGAAGCAGTAATGCTAGCGAAGGAGGAGGCGGACCGCGCGAGGGAAAGGCAAGGCCTTCGTCCCAACCGCCGCAACAGGAGAAGACGCCCCGGGCGTCGGGAGTCGCAGGGCGATCCCCGGCCACCGTAGGCGCGGGCCTGCGGACGGCGAGCGTTGGGTGGTTCGCTGTCCGATCACCACCAGGCCCGGGTCGATGGCGCGTTGTGTTTCACGCGCGCCTCAAAGAGATGTCAGCAAAGAGGACGGGGCCCGCTAGGGCCAGAGCCTGCCAGGGTTGCGGAATTTGTTCGAAAGAGTCACCGCGGCCCTGGAAAGCAAAGGGCTTTAGAAGGAACACGGATGGGTTTTAGTCAGTAAGAGTCTGACACGCCCTTCCGCTCCACCTAGAGCGGAAGAAGTCATTTGATGATTTCCCATCCTTAAAAAAAAAAAAAAAAGGTAATGTATACTCGAAAAAAAAAAAAAAAACTATCGGAACCATCGTTCGCGAATCTAACTCGCACTTTTCCGGGTTTTTTTTTTAATAACTCTTACTATTTGCACCCGATACAAGAATTACCTCCTAGACATATCTCGATATCGATGCGAATGCTGAAACACAAATCGTCACCGTTCCCTCAATAGCAATTATCTAGTAGGTAATTAACAGTGTCTGCAAACTCTGCAGTCCACAGGGAAATCAAGTTTATCGTCTGGGACGAACAACTTCTTAACTACTTAGTTGCTGCCTGCCATCACGTGGTATACCAACGCAAGTCATCTGCACCAATACACTGGAGGAACTGCGTATCATATCACGTGACCAAAGGACAGCCGGTTGATTCTGTAAACATATCGAAGTGAAGGCTTGGGTGAAGTGATCACAAGGTGAGCTGTTAATCAAATCAAGACGAAATGACAGCTCACTCCGTGATCACGTGAAATCTTGATTGTATGGCAGCTCACCTAGAGATCACTTCACCCAAACCTTCACTTCGACATGTTTACAGAATCGACCGACTGGTTTTTACCTTAGATATAGGATACGGGCAATTCTTAACCTATATCTTATGGAGGGTCCACATTTGGGATATTCTACAGTGACATAGCTTCGTGACCGTGTCAGCAGCACGCGTGTCTGTACTGTTATGTGGGCAATATCTGTCACGCGAATAAAAGTCACGACATACAATATCGGTGCGATCCACCCCGAACTTTCGAAATATTGGTATCTACAGTGATATATGTATGATACGTGTCACGAGATAATGTGAACGGTGCATTTTTACGTCAACCACAATTAATGTAACGTGTCACGAGCCGATCCAATCATTCTGGATCTTTTTCAAAAGATGTCCGCGTGAACCCACACGTCCTCAATTCCGTTTTTGTCAATCATACTAGTCACAGCTTCGGTCACAGCCACGATCATGGAGTATTGGTGGATTGTATACCCTCCTGACAACCCACACCGCCCGCCACGCCGTGCCGAGCGGTGGTCGCAACTCGCAACTATTTGTTTGAGAGTAAGTGGCCGGTGCCTATAGCACCGACGGTGACGGCATTTTGTTACGAATTGCCGTCTACATATGCTACAAAGCCGAGTGTAATTCTCACGCGAGGTGTGTTCTCATCCACATTATCTTAGCAAGCCCCGTGACAATTGCCAGATCGTTCCGTCCGGCGAAATGTCACAAATGTGGACCCACCTTTACATGGTTCTCATATGATTTGACCATTAAATGTTTACTATTGTCCACAACATTGTTATGGCATTGTGTTGTGTTGTATTGTGACTTTAAAAGAGACTTGGACATGGAAAAATCGGCCTAATTTAACTAAAAATATTGACTACAAGTCAATGTTATTAGAGTTATTTTTAACATAATTTTTCATATTTCCTTTTTTTTTATTTCCTTAGCCTATTGTGTCCCACTGCTGGGCAAAGGCCTCACCCATATCCTTCCAGACATTCTTTTCTTGCGCCACCTTGAACCAGCCTTCGCGGTGTGCATCCAAATCATCTCGCCACCGCTTTCTGGGCCGGCCTCGGCGACGCCGTCCATCCTCTGGCACCCATTGCATGGAGACTTTTGCCCAGCGGTCACTATGCATGCCGATAGTATTTTGGGCACATTTTCAGTTTACAGCAACGGAGGATTTTTTGACGCCGTGTTTTAAGTATTAACTTAGTAAGGAATTTAGAAAAAAGATGTAGTGCTTTTAAAATAAAAGATTTAAATATCAAATACAAGTAACGTCGTGCACAAACACTTCACCTAATAAGTCAATAAGTAATTTTAGTTTCATCGTCACTGCGTCTCTGTCATCTATGACCTAGACTAGAGTCAAGAGCAAACTCATCTCAAATAAAAAACAAAAATCTAGGTACCCTTGTCATTTGTCAAATTAATTTGAAACATACAAGTCGTAGGTTTCTATCATCATCTTCCAGCCGCCTTCCAGTCAACCTGGATTCAGCTGAATACTAGTATTTTATGTGGCGCGACTGCGACTGTATTTTGTTGTTATGTTCTGTATGGTGTCGGAGTTCTGTGTAGTGTCGGACGTAAAAAAATAGCACCATCCCATCACTTCCGGTAGGTGTAGTAAGAGGTGACTAAGGGACTGACCAGAGATTGGGCAACAGCATTCTGTGCATTGCAACAGCTACACTGCGATCGCCAACCCGCCTGCTAAGCGTGGCGATTATGGCAACCCCTTGAGGGAGGCCTATTTTCAGCAGTGGACGTCTTTCGGGTGATATGATGATGATGATGACTGTGACTGTGACAAGTTGTCTGTACGGGTTAAGCTTTATTTATCGAAGTATACAACTTGTTACAGAATAAACGCAATACCTCTTAAGGGTCATTGTACTCATCGTTATGAACAACTTTTATTATGGGATCAAACCGGACATCGCGAAAAAAAACAGCTGTTCAGTAGGTACATTTTGTCGAGTTATCAGCACAGAAATGTATGGAGCAGTCGATTATTTTGAATTACGAGGAAACATAGAAACGAGCATCCATACATACACTAGGCCAAATACGAAACCCTCCAATTAGGCTTGGCTGTAACCGGGAAAAAAGCAATTATTTTAATCAAAAACCTATCGGTCTAATACACAGGTTTCCATAAACATTTACATGTTTATGGAAATTTACATGTTACCATAAATACAATTTATAACGCTAACAACTGACTGAACATCCCAACCTTAAAACCTAATTACTAAACAAGAACAAAAAGCATTTAAATTTTTAATTACAAAATCCATTTAGCTACCACAAAGAAACTTTTTTAATGCAATATCCGCACACGACGAACAATAAAAAGCGTTCCCACATGAAATTCGTATTGTTTCAAATCCTTTGTAACCGCTTGGAAAAGGACTTTTTTTTTTTTACATTGGAAGCTGCTGGTATTTAGATGCAATAGCGATCATCGTTATCTGCCTAGCCGGGACCAACAGCTTAACGTGCTTTCCGAGGCACGAAGGAGTCTCGGTATGTTAAGATGGTCACCTATCCACAGACCAACCTCGGCAAGCGTTGCTTAACCTTGAAGATCGGCCCGTGCAGCTGTTATTATTTAGCCACGAGCTCCTGTAGTTAGAATAGCGATATAATCGCAAAAAGATCGCGATAGAGTCACGATGCTGTCGCTGGCCTTATGCTTGGCCATAGCCTACGACTATGATTCTGAATCGCTACTATCGAGATATAATCGCGATGCAGAATTCTGCTTGTAAAAATGTGCATGTGTAAATAATTGCACAAAATATGTTTAAAAATATGTAAGTCCGAATCAGCTCGCTTCTAGGTACCTATTGACTTAATTACTTTTGCATTTAGGACAAGTAATTCAAATCCCTTTAATATTTACCGTGAGCGAACGCGGCCTATATCAAACTCGGTTGGAAGGTCAACAAGACAATAGAAAAAAAATGGTTGTCTGTAAAGTCGGTTTACGGACGATAGTTTAACGTGACAACGTCATAACCAAACATTGATGATATGATCGTAACAATGAGCGTAACGTTACAATGAGTCATCCTGTTACGTGCGTGCAGCCGGCGTTCATCGATTTATTAGATGTTGTCACTTCAAAAAGATTACAATTTAGCTTTTTCTTCTTAAATTTTAATTTAACATGTAACAACTTAAGTAGAATGCCTATTTTTCTTGTATGAAAGTTCATTTTTCGAGACAAGAAGCAGTCTTTTATTGCCAGCTATATTATATAGTGTACCTTCATATCACTAAAGGAATTTCCGTAATATACATAATATTATACATATAATATACATAATATAAAAAAGGAATAATCATGCCAAACTAATAAAACGTTACGTTACGTACGAAAACTACCATTTTATTTTAATTTCAAATTCTATCAACTAGACTAGAAGGTTGGTAAGCACTAATAAACCTACAGTTATAATTTTATTTATTATTTATTTATTTAAACCTAATGTACAATAGTGGTACATGGACGGACTTAATGCATCAAGGCATTCTCTACCAGTCAACCTTTGGGTTAAAAAGACTACACTGTGTGAATTTTTTATTATGAACCTTGCTTCTGTTTCCATAAACAATGTCGCCACTTCGAAGGCGCTTTCCAGAAAAACATTAATTTTATGAGTCCTTATAGAGCGGTGGGCCCTGTCATAAAATGTGGACAACATGGCCCATTCATCATAAAAGCTGTTAAAGTCAATGAAGTGAAGATGGCACTTATAATAATGTCGCTGTGATGCTCTTGGAAGCTAGCCAACATATTAGATATAAGTGATTGTTGCACTGATGTAAAATAATTTATTGCATGATATTTTTAACATAAAACCAGTGTGAACAATTGTTAGTGAACCAATTAAATAAAATAAAAATAAATTAAAACATTGTCGACGATATAAGAGAAAAAAAAGAATCATCAAAATCAAACCATAATTCACGGAATGATCGCATAACAAAAATACAAAAAAAAAACAAAAAAATAATACATACCTACATCCGAATTGATAACCTACTTCTTTTGGAAGTCGGTTGATTAAATGTTAAAGAAACTTTGTCATCTGATTCTATCTTGTCATTCGAAACTTCCATATTTTTTTGAATTATTAAATAATCTAGTAAACACACATTCCTTATGATTTTCTTTCATCTTGACATCTTTATTTCATTTCACATTGAAAACTTATTTATAAAAAAATAAGAAAACTTCACGCATTTTGATAATTTAGATAACACTAAAATCTTAACATACCTATTCGATTCTTCGTCGAACTTTTATTTTTCTTCATTTCTAAATGTTGAAAAGTAAAATATTTTTGCTAAAGTATAAGCTAAAGATTTTTCTACTCAATAAATCTGTACTTTAACAGCGTATTGTACATAAATTAAATTGATTCTTGCACGTGGCTCCAACTATATTGCAGAGCGATTTTTATTCTTGGATGCCAGTCGCTTTGACGAAAATTGCTCCTAAAATAGATCGCACAGATGGCATTACGAGAAGCCTTTATTCAGTCCCAATCAGTATAAATGACATTGATTCCATTCAAAAAAATTTCGTTTTTAAGAAACGAGTAATTTGGACTTGATTTCTTAATCTAGTTTAAAGAAATCCAAGTGTCGGACCAACTCAAAAGAGCGGTAAGAAAACTAAGACGGTACTTTTTTAAATACCGACTTTCAGTAGGTTACTATCATTTGCAATTCCAGTAGATATCAGCAATTTGCGCGGGTTGGTGATCGCAGTGAAGCGTCTCTTACAACACCCACAAGAAGTGTTGGGATGCTGCTATTTATTACGTATGACACCATACAGAACTCAAAGAGTGACGACTAAATAGTCTGGGCAAAATGAGCTTTTATCATTGACAACGATTGTCAAAATCCAAGTGCTCTTACAGCGTTTGCCATTTTCCGGTGACATATACATATACTGCACTTCTACACTTCTAACACTCAGGGAAATATCAAACGTAGCAAGCAGGTTGGTAACCGCTGAGTCCACCTTTTGCCAACATATTATCGACAGGTAAATGGGTGACACGTGCCGATGCATTTCACAGGGGACTCAGTATCCCATCCTTTTGTGCTGAGATCGGCCACCGTATAGTTTTCCGTAAGGTTTCCTCATGAAAATGAGAGTTTAACACACGTGCTACAAAACAGTTGTCTAGGGAGATTGCGTGACTATTTCCTTTTCAAATCATAACGTGACATATAAAAAAAAAATAAGTTGACGATCTGCTGCCCTACTATAACGAGCTAATGACATCCAATTCCGATGATGTAAAAGGGATAGTGCTATTCGTTATGTATAGCTCCGTCTCCCTCTTAGAGCGGAATCATGATCGTTTTAAGACTTCATTGAATAGTAGGAGAGCCTGCTCTTAGATACTTGATTGTAACTAGCATATTACATAGTATGTGTGCTATGTACCTATGCAACGTGTTATGCTGACCCCAAGTGACGTGGGACAAAGGCAGAAAGGTAATGATGATTGTAAAAAAGATACGTTCGTAGTTTATTGATATTATAAACTTTACGTAGGTACAGTAGCGGGCATTCTGTACGAGTCAACCTTTAGGTTAAAACGACTAGTTTATTTTCTATCTGGGGGAGAGAATCCAGATAGAAAATCTTCGAATTGCAATCGAATCTATACTAATATTATAATGCGAAAGTTTGGATGTATGGATGTTTGTTACGCAATCACGTCAGAACGGCTGAACAGATCTTGATTAAATTTGCCACAGAGGTAGATTATAGTTTGGAATAACACATAGGATATTTTTTTTCCCGGGAGTACGTTCTCTTTTTCGACATCCAAGCGGGGCGGTGACGCGGGCGGCAGCTAGTATTACATAAACGGGACCGATTATTTATTAACTCAAACTTATGGGTCATCCCTCTAGTTAAAAATGATTTATAATCGTTATCCAAACGCATAATAGAAACCTTTAAAAATGGATTATGCCTACCTGTTCTTGTCATTTTCATGCAAACGAACTGCATGACTTGAAAATACCGACATGATTCCGTTTCGTTGTGAGAAAGAGAGATGGAGCTATACAGGACGAAGACCACTATTCCTTTTTCAAAACTGATTTATGATGGCAATGACATGACATAGAAGGCTGAAAGGGCAATATTCCATTACACCATAAGTCGTTTATATCAAGAAAAAAATACGAAGAAATATGAAAATCTAAACAGTTTGATGAAAATCTTTTTCGATGCAAAGTTAAACTACTTACGTTAACCTCCAATACGTCTAAATAAATATTTTCAAAAAGTACCAGCCAAGTAAATTCAATTTTCAAATCAATTTCACGAATGAAAGATGGAGACTCTTATCTGTGAAAACACTAAGTACTTATCACTATCACTACATATTATAAAACAAAGTCCTCCACCGCGACTGTCTGTCTGTCTGTTCGCGATAAACTCAAAAACTACTGCACCGATTTTCATGCGCTTTTCACCAATGGATGGGGTTTTTCATGAGGAAGGTTTAGGTGTATAACTTGTCCCGAAATTGAAAAAAATGGTATAAATGTGATATGCGCGTTCGAAGTCGCGGGCAAAAGCTAATACTAAATAAAATGGTACTTAGTAATGCGATTAAGTAGGTAAGTCATTTAGGTATCATTGTTATATGATTAATTTAATGTCAAACAGACAAATGACTCAGGCTTTTATCTAATTATGTATATTATTTTTGTGTTCGTGTGATCTTTTATGTTGTGAATTTTAATTTATATATAAATGTGATTTTAATTTAATTTAATGACTTGTTTCCAATATTGTATTTTAAATTTTATTAAGTAGGTATTTTTTTTAATGTATTTTTATTTTAATTGAAATTTAATGTGAATGTTATGATTTAAAATGGATTGAAATAAATGAATTTGAATTGTTTATTCAGCTGGTCTTAATCTTCTTTGAAAGTTAAATCTACCGTAGGTAATATAACTCTACTTTCTTTTGTTTCCAGGTAAAAGAGAATCCGGCCAGTTTGAAAAACGATGTGTTTCAAAAGTGATGTGTTATGTGTTCTAGATTATCATTCGTGAAGAGTGATTGAGTCAGTGAATGAGTGAGTGAGTGACAATGACGTCATTCCCGGAGCATTTCAACGACACGGTGGTGAAGGTGGTCGACGAGGGGTTTCCCTTGTTGATGCCTAGGTGGGGTTATGTGGTGTCAGCCTTTGTGCTGTTCCTGATCGGATTCTTTGGGTTCTTCCTAAATCTGATGGTGATATTACTCATGTTTAAGGATCGACAGGTGAGATTTTTAATATTGCTTTATATTTCAATTTATAGTTATATTTCAGTCGGTATCGAAACGGTGTACTGAACAAAAATATAAAAGAAAATTAATATTACATTAGTTTTTACGTCTTCATTTAATAAACGGCTTCCACCGTTTGGCTAAAAGTAAATTATCGGCTCTCTCTATCTAACTCTAGTTTTATAAACTTATTGAAAATATAAAACCCGTTAAGTATTTGTTACATTTACAGTCATGTGTTAAAGTGTTCAATGATCACTTACAGTGATCAGTTATAACGTAAAGGACTAACACACACTGTTTATCATGTTTACAATTTAAGAAGAGATTATTTTAGACACTTTGTTTTCCGCTGAACATTGTCTTTTTCTATTTAGGGCGTTATTCCAGAGCGGCGCGCCTCGGACAGCACTGAGCGCTCGCTGGTGCGAATCCGCGCCGATTATAATTTACTTTGAAATAAACATAACATTTATTTAAAAAAATATTGTACCATGTTTTAGAACGTAAGTATAAGTATTCATTTACTAGGTCTATAAAAAAAATACTTCAGATTACATCATAAACTAACACGTTTATTAAATGGAAAAGTGGCTAAAACTGTAATTTTTGAGTATGCTGTTCTTGTACAGTAATTATGTTTATTTTTCAGCCTTGCACTAGTAAATATTTTGTTTTTAAATAGTAATATTGTTATAAGTTTGCCGTATATGGTTTTACTATTATCTAGCATCAGCGTAGACCATCGTAGTTTAAAAAAAACAGCCAAGTGCGAGTCGTACTCGCGCACGAAGAGTTCCGTACCATTATCTATAAAAAAGGCAAAAAAATCATGTCTGTTGTATAGGAGCCCCCTTAAATATTTATTTTATTCTGTGTTTAGTATTTGTTGTCATAGCGGCAACAAAAATACATCATCTGTGAAAATTTCTACTGTCTAACTATCACGGTTCATGAGATACAGCCTGGTGACAGACGGACAGCGGAGTCTTAGTAATAGGGTCACGTTTTGCCCTTTCGGTACGGAACCCTAAAAGACTTGAATAAATACTGTTCTAATGAGAAAACTATACAAATAATTGAAAATATCTTTCAGCCATGCACTATATTACCTAATCCTCAATAATTTGACACATTATCATTTTCCGTCGGAAATGATCAATTTTGACTCCAGCGTGGTTCTAACGGATGAACGCTCTTAAGTGTCACTTTTGAAAGGGTCTCGCCATAATCACGTACTTCAACTCAGCAGATAGTACAAATTGCCTTACCAGATGTGGCTATAAATATTATACAGCTAAATCTGGATGTAGGCACTAGTTTATCGGGCGGAAAAAGTGACATAAATCGAACAATTTTGGACCAGCGAGCGAATTTGTGATCTGAACACCCATCAGCATCGAACTGTCCTTATCTCAATTTATTTGGGACTAACTTTTGCCCGCGACTTCGTACGCGCATATCCCGTTTTTCCCGTTCCCGTATAGCATATAGCCTTCTTCATCAATGTGGCTGTCATATACAAAAATATTTTTCCAAATCCGACTGGTAGTTTTAGAGATTAGCGCGTTCAAACAAACAAACTCTTCAGCTTTATTATATTAGTAAGTATATAGATGATAAAGATGGCGAAGCATGGCTTTTTCATCTTTATAATGTGCCTATATTGGTTATGGTGTTAAATAGCATCATACTGTGTGCGTGTTAATATACTGTTACAATAGCGGACTCACGCTAACTATATTTGAGATTTAAACTTCATAATATATTTTACGTCAAAATTCAACGAGCGCCGGCACCGGAGTCCCATATAAAAACAAAACATATTTTATATTCCTATTTCAAATTCTCTTTTACTTTTCGCCAGACGCTTCCAAAGGGCTACCTTGTCTGCCAGAGACCTGGAGCCAAGGAGATCCTCCTGACAATATCATAAGCATCTCTTGCGAGGTAAAAGAAGTCATTAATGGGTCCGCTCCGCTCGCAAAATAAGTCATCGGACCATTGTCCGCTCCGCTCGCGGTGGAAACCGGGTTTTACAATTACATTCCATAAGTATCTTAGCTTGCTCACTGCTCACCACCATTTTCTTATCTGTGACCCAGTTCCACCCGCTCAGTGCCTTTGATTGGCTGTCATTGGCAGATAAAGCCGTAGACGTTTTGTCTGAGACATAATACAACCAACTATGTACGGATTGGTTGAATCTTGTGCTATTCAGGGAACCTTGTTGGTGTTGTCAAATGTTTTTCGCTCCATCAAAATGAAATTTGTGAGTCGTCTTTTGTTTTTTTCCTTATTTTCTTGAATTAATTTGTTTTGTTTTAGCACGGTATGTAGTAGTGGAAATTGGTGTTTTCCAACCGGTCGAATCTGTAAATATAATGCCTACGCCTAAGCCTTCACATCGACATGTTTACAGAATCGACCGGCTGATGTCTTCGTAGGAACTCGAACAGCCAATTTTATTAATAGTTTTTCATAACTAAAAATGTTCCGGATCACAGAGATTTGATGACGCAGCTAGGAGATCCGACCGTTTATTTTGTTTAAGAATAACTGTAAAGGTTGGACAAGGTTGACGCTGACTGCCAATTATTATCACTCTAGCGGAGCTTCGCGTTGATTTTTACAAGGTAACTAGACAGTAGCGAATCATGTCAGAGATCATATTTAGATAGTCGCTGACGTAACCACGTCCACGACGAACTGATATATCTATTAATATTCCTCTGAACCACTCATACAGTGACCACTTCCGAGCCTACAATGGCCACATAATGATTTTATTTATATTTTTAAAATGAAGTACCCAGAAGTGCAGGTTGGACAATCATGACCGCTGTTACTTCGGTAAAAAGCGAAAGCTTTTTTTTTTTTAAAGGATGTGAAATCATCAAATGACTTCTTCCGCTCTGGGTGGAGCGGAAGGGCGTGTCAGACTCTTACTGACTAAAACTCATCCGTGTTCCTTTTAAAGCCCTTTGCGTTCTAGGGCCGCAGTGACTCTGGCAGAAAAAGCAACAGCTACATTCATGTTTTCAACTATTACAGGCCAATTTAAAAATATATAATATTGAACCATATGTACACTTTATGTAAACTTATTATTTCAATAAACATTATTATTATATATTATTATGTTTTGGACTCCTCTTTCCATTGCATTGCAGATGCATCTAGCTGCATTCATATAAAGTTGTCGATAGACAGCTCTTTTGAGAGCTTTATTCGGGAAAGTAGCTTATGAAAAGCGCTCCGAGTATAGTAGTAGTGAAAAGGATCATACGACGAAGTTGTTATTATAAAAGTATGGGAATTTCTGCTACAAGTAGTTTTGCTGTGGTATGGATACCCTTTTTTTTTTTTTTTTTAAGGATGGGAAATCATCAAATGACTTCTTCCGCTCTGGGTTGAGCGGAAGGGCGTGTCAGACTTTTACTGACTAAAACCCATCCGTGTTCCTTCCAAAGCCCTTTGCGTTCCAGGGCCGCGGTGACTCTTTCGAACAAATTCCGCAACCCTGGGATATGGATACCCTACTACTTTCGTGATTAAGTAAATAACGAAAATAGGAGGGTAGTACCAGTAAACTGATTAGAAATTATAAGTGTGACCTCAATCAAATTATTATTACGGTACAATATCATTATAAGAAGTTTGAGTAAAAATCTTTTCAAGATAAGCCAAGAAAAACTTAAAGACAACTGTAACATTAAAAATACAACTGTAACATTTTCTTGAAAGCGTGAAGCTTGGTCTTACAGGTACACATATACATACAGGACAGTGTAAGTTGAACGTTCAAATCAATCAAAAACATGCTGTAACATCAATCGTTGCTGAAGGTGATTGTATTAACAGACCTCTATTATGTTGCATGAAAACGTAATACTTGCCTTACATACAGGCAAAACCGGCCAAGTGCGAGTCGAACTCGCGCGCAAAGTGTTCCAAACGAAATACATTTTTGAACATGTTACTTTAAAACCATAGGTAGACTGCTTATAAGTTTTCTTGTAATCTATAAGTAAATAACCATTATGAGTATTTTCTTTTTTCAAAATTTTAGACTCAGTAGATTCGGAGATTAGGAAAGCACTAATTTTTTCTTAAGTTACTTCATAATTAATTATTTTAAAATCATGAAATAATTATATTTGAGACGTATTGTGGTTCAAACTCGCACACTACTGGTTGTGAAAAACATAGTTAATTTTTATGATTCCATACCCAAAGGGTAAAACGGAACCCTATTACTAAGACTCCGCTGTCCGTCCGTCTGTCACCAGGCTGTATCTCATGAACCGTGATAGTTAGATAGATGAAATATTTCTGTTGCCGCTATAACAGCAAATAATAAAAATGACATAAAAAGAGGCCCCCATACGAGAAACATGTTTTTTTCGGCTTATGGTACGCAACCCTTCATGTGCAAGTCCAACTTGCACTTGGCCAGTTTTTTTTAGAGGAATTTTCTGACAAATTCTTGAATAGATATTCATCGACGTGTACCTACTGGATTTGTGTCGAATCGAATATTCATCGGTCTCATACATAGATGTATCGCATCATTATGTATGATGTTTATGTATTGATGTCCCGAAACATCAGATAACGTTAGCTTATGCAACAAGGGTGTGTAATATATATCTATATATCTTGGGACAACTCACACACGGTCATCCGATCCCAAACTAGGCAGAGCCTGTGCAAGTGATAAACATACTTATATATTTCTAAATACATACATATTATAGACAAATTACACCCAGACACAGAACAAATGATCATGCTCATCACACAAAGATTTGTCCTGTGTAGGAATCGAACCCACGACCTCCGGTTTAGCAGTCAGGGTCACTAACCATTCGACCAACAGGCCAGTCAAAAGTAATGTTTTATATGATCATTTTTAATATTACGATGAATGATATTATTTCGTTTATTGATCTAATTTAATGTAATTCAAGCAAAGTCGACGAAGCCCGCTGTGCGGGGCTCCTATATCTGCCTGCGTGGTTTAAAAGAACCTGACCTATCTATGTCGAGGTGCCCTAAATTGCCGAGCTGGCCTCGCTCACTCTTTATTCAGTAGTTATGTCATAATTATGTTAGTTATATAAAATGACACATACATTTGTTACCGTCGTCGAAGTTAAAATGTTGCAATTTATTGCTTTTTTTTAATTAAGAATTTCCAAAATCAATTATTTCATACAATAATATTTTCGTTACACGATTACCATATTCTATGAAAGGCCTAAGCATCCTTTAAATGTTGATTGGATGTAATTAAGGCCCCTGATTAAACGACGCCGTTCAATGACAAGGCTAGGCAGCCAATTAAACGGCTGAATAATTCAGTTGGCTGCGACATGTACATTTTACACGTATAAAGTCGATCACGCTGCTCGAGGAGCAGGAGCTCGTGGCTGAATAATAACAGCCGCACGGGTCGATCTTCTAGGTTAAGCAACGCTTGCCGAGGTTGGTCTGTGGATGGGTGACCATCTTAACATACCGAGACTCCTCCGTGCCTCGGAAAGCACGTTAAGCCGTTGGTCCCGGCTGTCATTTGTAGATCTTTGGCAGTCGTTACGGATAGTCAGAAGCCAGATAATCTGACACCAGTCTTGCCAAGGAGTACCGTGTTACCCAGTTAATGGGTTGTGGAGGTCTGGTAGGCAGCCGCTCCACGTAAAATACTGGTATTCAGCTGAATCCGGTTTGACTGGAAGCCGACCCCAATATAGTTGGGAAAAGGCTAGGCAGATGGAAAGTCGATCACGCACCCGTGTCCGGGCCATACCCGAGAAGTATCAGATGCCAGAACTCGTAGTGACGGACCACAGCCCGGATATGACGTGTGAATCAACCATATAGGCACCTACCCTCACTTTCTTATCATCCTTAAAGCACACCCTCATCTGAAAGCAATTTTATCCCATTAAACGTTTGCCGCTGAACATTGATTTCCAAATACACACACATAATTTGCTTTCGCATAAATCCTATGTCAACAAACCCTTACTTTTTTAATTAACACGATGGAATATGGGCTTAGCTTTATTTTTTAATTCCAATCGATAAAACCGATTAGCTTTTTTCAGCGGCCAATTTTATTTGAAACAAAATATTTTAACGAAGGGATTTTCCTCATACATGGATAGTCACGGGTTCTTTTTTCATTCATAGTGGTTTTTCGGGCTGTAATAATTTCGCATCGTGAACATGAAGTGAGCTGTCAATCCGTGCAATCAAGATGGAATGGCAGTTTACTTCAAGCTCACTCCACCTAAGTTTTCACGGTGAAAACTAAAGTGAAGTGGGCTGTCATTCGACCTAGTGACAAGTTTAGTAAGGGACATTGACAGCTCACTTCATCTATGGTTTCGCTGTGAGAATTTTACAAAACAGCACTTCTGTTGTAATTTGTTAAGGTGCATACTTCTCTTCATATTTCCATATGTGTACAAAATCGATTTATCAAATCCCCACAGGGTAGGGACAATCTCAAAATGTTGTCATTTCCTCTTTATTAAACAGCAACAGGAGCAAAATTTAGAAATGTTACGTAAATATTTTACGTTATTTTAGATACGTATGTTGGATATTGATCATTCAGTAATTTCGGAAATTAGAAGGGATCTTATCTCCGAAACTACTGAGCCTTTTTTTTTAATTCGAGATTATTTTTGACGTGTACTTATAATACTGTATAGTTTTAGAGTGATAACACCACGTTAAAAAAAATTAATTCGATTTCAAATTCCAAAGGGTTCCGTAGCGCACGTGATGACCGGTTTTTACAAATATTCTCAATTCTTTATTGCGTACCTTAATGTATATAGTTGGTAGGGAAATAGTTATGTAAGTCACAATTATGGACTCTGTCGGGCACAGCATAGATTAAGTAGGAGAGAGGAGGGAGATAATGAAAGTTATTACATTAAACACCCAGAGGTCTTACACTGGGTGTTTAAAGTGATAACTTTAATAATTAGCTAAGTAGGTAGTTTGTAAGTAATACTTTTTTATGAATACATAATTAAATTAAAGAATTAAAGTTATTGTTTTATAAATTATATACATTTATTTAGTTATATTAGTCGCATTGTCATTTATATTAAAGAGGGCTTAAGAAACAAACTGTCAAATCCCTTGTTAGCTTTTTAAATAGTGCTAGTTTTTATGGCAATAATACCAGCCATTCAAATCACTGGAGGCTTTCAGAGTCTGAAGTAAGTACCCACCTAGGTCTAGACTTCCCTAGGTACTTTTTACCAGCTATATAGCACTTAAGATAGAGTGAAGGGTGCGCGTATAAGGTTTCACTCCGCTTGACCTTTATAATTTTTCTCCTAACATATTATAACAGTTTCTTTTTTATCATCATCATATCAGCCGAAAGACGTCCAGTGTTGGACATACCCCTCCCCCAAGTGTCACCACAACGACCGGTCCTGTTCGTCTCGCATCCATCGGCTACTCGCGACTCTCACCAGGTCATCTTCTCGTCGTCTCTTTCGGTACGCGGTCGCCACTCTAGAACTTTTCAGTCCCATCGACCATCTGTTCTGCGAGCAATGTGCCCTGTTCTTTTATATACCTACTTTTAATGTCTTCTAATCTACTTTTTAACTATAAGTAAATACTGGCCAGTTTTATATCACCGTCTAATTTTTATCTAGCTTTGTCTGTATAAAATACAAAACCTGAGACTTGGAAAAAAACCGGACATTTCCGTAATTGCTTGTCTCGTAAACCATGGCAAGCACGATTACAAAGTTAAAAATGCACTCAGGTTTATGTCATTTTCTATGGAATTTTACTTATCCACTTAGGTATAAGTTGGTCAACTATTAATCATTAACTCGTTAAGCCTAGTTAGCGGTGATAGTTTTCTTTTATGTTTTTCGTTATTTATATATATATATATATGTAGTAACATCTTGAATACTTTTCATATACCTATAAACAACGGTTTGTTTGGTAGGGGGAGGACAGATGACTTTAAGAAAAAAAAACACTTTAAAGCTTAATATTTCGCAAACGGAATCAAAAAAAAATGCTCGTACTAACTCCTTAAATTTTTGAAAGACCTATCTATCCAACGATACCTCAAACGATGCAATAGACGACTAAATAAAAAACTTCTCCCTTTACCTGTACGGGAGGAACCTTAAAAAAAAAAAAAAAAAAAAACAATTTTGACGGCGTAATTAATATATATAACTATGCTAAATTACAGCTTCATAGTCAACAGTCTCTGAGTAAAAACGCGTACGGACGAACAGACTGACATACTAAGCATAAGGCTATTGAAGTAACTTTGATCGGTGGTTGTTACCAGCTGGATTAGATTTGCCAAGATTTAAGATAAATGGCGCACTATTGGAAAGGTCTCTGTCCAGTATTAGACAACTGGAGACTGTGGATGTGATGATGATAATTGATTTAGTTTTAAGGAATAAAGTGACTGAAATCATTGACAATTAATTTTTTTTCACTTAACTGCTAGGTAGGGGAGAGCGGGGCTAAACGTGCCACGGGGAAGTTGTAATTTAATAATGTACCTGACAACACTGGCCAAACTAAGATAGTTGCCATCGGTGCGCTGCAGCGTTCCGTTTTATGACGAATTTATTTATCTCGTTTTTTCATAAACCCTATTTCAATCGGAACAACTTCCCCGCGGCACGTTTAGCCCCGCTCTCCCTTACTATACAATGCCGATCCAATTCAAAGTCAATGNTACAATTTTGACGGCGTAATTAATATATATAACTATGCTAAATTACAGCTTCATAGTCAACAGTCTCTGAGTAAAAACGCGTACGGACGAACAGACTGACATACTAAGCATAAGGCTATTGAAGTAACTTTGATCGGTGGTTGTTACCAGCTGGATTAGATTTGCCAAGATTTAAGATAAATGGCGCACTATTGGAAAGGTCTCTGTCCAGTATTAGACAACTGGAGACTGTGGATGTGATGATGATAATTGATTTAGTTTTAAGGAATAAAGTGACTGAAATCATTGACAATTAATTTTTTTTCACTTAACTGCTAGGTAGGGGAGAGCGGGGCTAAACGTGCCACGGGGAAGTTGTAATTTAATAATGTACCTGACAACACTGGCCAAACTAAGATAGTTGCCATCGGTGCGCTGCAGCGTTCCGTTTTATGACGAATTTATTTATCTCGTTTTTTCATAAACCCTATTTCAATCGGAACAACTTCCCCGCGGCACGTTTAGCCCCGCTCTCCCTTACTATACAATGCCGATCCAATTCAAAGTCAATGTTCATGCTTGTTGTTTCTGTGGTGTTTTGGATACTCAATTAAACTGCTCCAAGTAGATTGAATTCCATGGAATGCGTTCTAATTTATTTTACAGAGGTATTCGATAATTAAAATTTTAGTTCGAAATGGTCGAGCATGCGAGCAAAAGTGGCACGCCAAATTCGCATGGTGAGATGGCGTCCGATTGGTTGGCAAATTCATGTTATTTTAATAAAAAGTTGACATACCGTGATCGCAATTTGCATTTTACTATAATTTCTTATTATTTGGTATGAGAAAGAAGTTGTACAACTCTTGAAATTCTGCCGGGAACTTAGGACCCTTATAAAAGCTACTATGATCCAATTCAAACACAAGAACTATTGAACTCCCGACAAAAAACGTAGAAACTAGCATGATCCCAAAATGAGAACTTTCTCAACAAATTGCACATGTAAGTATTTTTCCAGTTTATCGAACTCGTGATAAACATCTCGCACGTTGGGATGTTAATGGAAAAATATGCGAGGATTATTCGTGAGTTGAATGTTCAGCTGTGAGGCTGAACAACGGAGGGAAGGCATTCAATTTCGACCTGATTTATTCGATATTGGATAGGTCATAAATAGAAATGAAATGCAGAGAATGAACACGAAGCGCTGTATACAAGGTCAAATAAAATTAACTGGCGAATCTTCAGAGATTCTGATGGGATGTAAGGGAGAGCAGGGCTAAACGTGCCCTGGGGAAGTTGTTCCGATTGAAATAGGCTTTATGAAAAAAATTGATAAACATACCAAGTAAATTCGTCATAAAGCGGAACGCTGCAGCGTACCGATGGCTAATATCTTAGTTTGGCCAGTATTGTTAGGTACATTGTAAAATTATATCGGAACAACTTCCCCGTGGAACGTTTAGCCCCGCTCTCCCCTACTTGAGAGAAGTGAATATTTATTTGATAGAAATGGTTTTCAATAAAAACTGCGAGTCGGACTCGCGTACAAAGGGTTCCGATCGAATTTAAATTTCTGTTACATGTTATTTTAGCACTATATACTTTTTATAGGTTTTCCCGTAATCTATAAATAAAGAACTTATCTAATTTTTTTTTTAAATTTTAGTCTTAGTAGTTTCGGATACAAGGGGGGATGGTCATTTTTCGTCTAATTTCTAGAATAACTTTTGTTTAAAAATTATGAAAAAATATATTTAGAATCTTCACAATAAGCCCTTTCATTTGATGTTACACGGTACAGTTTCTAGTTTGTTTCAAAATTCATTTATTAACGTGACGCGTTCGTATTTGGGTTACAAAAGTCTATATGTGTACCAAATTTTAACAGAATCGGCTTAAAGGATTCTGAAAAATTTGGCTGTGACCGACGGACAGACAGATGCCCGAGTCTGATCCTATAAGGGTTCCGTTTCTTACTAATGTTCGGAATCCTAAAAGCACTTTACATGATAAAAAAAGCATTGCATATGACAATCAGACAATCTACCTAGCCTTTTCCCAAATACTTTGGTATTTTACATAAAGCGTCTGCCTGTCAGACCTCTACATCCAGTAACTGGGTAACACGATACCCTTTTGCAAGACTGGTATTAGATTTTCTAATTTCTGACTATCCATAACGACTTTCAAAGATCTACAAATGACAGCCGGGACCAACAGCTTAACGTGCTTTCCGAGGCACGAAGGAATCTCGGTATGTTAAGATGGTCACCGTTATAAGCTTTGCTTAACCTTGAAGATCGGCTATTACTATTTAGCCACGAGCTTTTTCACATTATTTCTAAAGTCAGATGGGCAGTTTGTGATTACCTTACAACCAAGTAGGTAATCATACAACGTTTTCTCATTATTATATTAGTTTACATTACTTTTGGTTAACAATAATGTAAATTCTACGTATTGATGACACATAACAATACATAGAATACACATAGGTACACAAAACAAATTGTCGAAAATAGAATTTTGCACGAAGAAAGATCCTCTAAAGGCATGGCACGGAATCCTTCCTTTGCAAGCCTGACTCGCACTTGACCAATTTTTTTAACATAATACCACAGATAATACATTTAAGGTACAGAACGTAAATTATTCCTCTCTAGTTGTATTTCTCGAAGGATTGGAATATAATTCAACCACTTTGAACCTTCATTACAATCTCTTAATTTGGTGGATTAAAGTACCTACCTAATATTTTATGTAAAGCTTTGATATTATATAAATAATATATTATTTTAATTTCCAAAATTTTTGCGTTTTTACATAGTTAATCTAGTTGTTTAAGTATTTAGTTATTACTTGTACATATTATAATTCGTTATAAGTATTTTTTTTTCATAATATATCGAGATATTATACACTCTTACATTTTTTTAAAATATTAAAATATTACAAGTAAATTGTTTGATGTACTACAAGCCGTGTGAGCGTGAGATAAATTTATATTTTTAGCAGAATAATAGAATGACTTTTGTACGTAAATTGCGTACATTGTTACTTAAATCGAAGAGGCACCAGGCTAAGTAACTAAATGGTTTAATAAATATTTAACTAACCATATACACTTAAAATAAAAATTCCAAACCAAAATATGGCGTCAAAAAATTCTTCCGCGTCGCTATCGACTGGTTACTTTTAATTACTTAAGTTCACAGTAATGCAGAAAAAGTAGCAAATTTCAAAACAGCTCGAAATGGTACGAGCACGTAGCCGGCCGCAGACAGCAGCAGCAGACGGCAGCGCCATATTCCAGTTAGTTCTGAATATTTCGTGAGACAAGATGTCTGAGCTGTTTGGGATTACCGATCGCGATTAATTTTTGTATCTTTTGTTTAAAGAGGAAGAACACGATGATGACTTGTTTTTGCTATACACAAGAATTGAGAGAAAAAACGACACTCCACACGACACACCCAAAATCCTGTACAGTGCAGGATATTGGGCCACCTGGTTTATAAATTTTTCTTCCTCGGAAATAGGAAACCTAATTTTTTGAGAAAGATTTTATGTGTCGTCGTGGCACTGATCTGCGGTCGGACGACGTGTCGCTAGTTCCGAAACGTATTTTATAGAAATACATAGAAACCGAACGACACGTCGGCTTCAGCTGCTGCTGTCTGCGGTCGTCTACGAACTCGTAACTTAAGACAACGGAGTAAAAGTTTTTGCAAGTTAACTCTAGCATAAACAATTTCAGGTGACGTATTCAATTACCAATTGCCCCGTATAACATAAAAAACAAAACAAAACATTGAAAAAACAAAAGATTTATTTTTAATATTTTAAAGATACATTCACTGTGTATTTGCCTCCTCCTTAGCGACATAATTAAAAGGTAAAGGTTTTATGCATAAATCTTAACTATTAAATCAGATAGTTTTAAATTGAAAGTCGAAGGACATTTTACGATTACATTTAGTTAATAATATTAGAAAGTTTTTAATACAGTTTAAAAAAGCTTTCCAACCACAAGAGGTCGTTCATAAAAATGTCAAAAAGATTTTATCGACGTAAACTCTGAAATAACCGCCTCTGGAATTTGAAAAAGGAGAAAGATGATGAACAACAGTTTTTTCAGGAGGTTACCGCCAACTTAACACTTAATCAACTGAAGTTAAATTATAGTCCTCAAAACAATGCGTAGTGGTACTGGTAGTTAAAGAAAACTCTTCAACGGCTTCAGGTCTTGTGCTCCTATCGAACAAGCACCGTTTTTACACGACTGCCCAAAAAAAGAGTGTTATGTTTTCCGGGTTCATGTTTTCATACTTCAGTCGAAGCACACGTTGACTCCAGTCCGTCGCCCAGAGGCGTTAAATCTGTTAAAAAAAACGTTAATATACGGTCAAGACTAAAACTATGAAGAATGGTAGACTTATTTTCAATAAAATATTATGGTACACATGAAGTCCACATGGAAGAGATCGAGTATTTTTCCATGAAAGCTGTTAAACAAGAGCATTCACCCTGACTAGATACTTTCTATTAATATTTTAAAATAATGTAAAGGTTA
>NDFZ01005192.1:0-28294 GCA_002192655.3 Mamestra configurata
TTACAAATTTAGCTTCACTACTATCCACTACTTATTGAAATCTATCAAAAAAACCGAAAATAGTAAAAAATATAAAAGGTCGGGTGCCAAGTTCACACAGGTCATATTTTAGGGTTAATTTAGTTCAGAGTTATTATATTTATTTTTAGTGTATATCGTTAGTTAAGTATTTATTAGAAAAAGTGACGGTTCAAAGCAAACAAATCTTTAAGGAAGGAATACTCAATCTTCTCAAATGTACCTACCTATTCTATTGTTTGGGATACAGATACTTAAACATATATAATTATCTTCATACAAAAACTCGTGCCTTTTTCTGACGGGTAGGGAGAAACTACATAAAGCCTTCTAGGATGATCCTTAAATCCTTACATACTCCTTTTGCTTCGATTACTTTACGAACGATTGTATATTATATTGTATTGTGTAATATGCAGCTGATCTTCAGAATAGAATATTCTTTATTATGCACATCACAGTCTAGCCTTAGGTGTAATAAAATATATTCAAAAATACATAATAGATTTATATATACAATCCAAATTATGATCCAAAAAGCAGAGATCCCAAGTAGAGACGATTTAAGAGAGACGTAGGTGGTGATTCTGACCATAGTTTTAAAAGTTGACAGAGATTGAGCACGCCTTACAGACACGGGCATTACGGGCAAGGCATTCCATGTCGTAAAAGATCTTTCTGAACATCATTACCACTAGGGTTTGCGCATGTCTTTCTGGAGCGTCAGCATTCCCTCCCGGTGTTCGTTGTTCGCTAATAAATACACCTTTAATTCATCAGATAAAATGTGTACGTAATTAACAGACAATTTATTTATTTTATAGGCATATCAGATCCTGAAGATGCTCTCGTGGTGGCCAATACTTGCTTGGACAAACATTTCATATATGGCTTCGCAAAGTATTGGTTGGGTGACGGGCTTATCACTGGATCAGGTTAGTAGACTACTGAACTTTAAGAAAAAAATATACAGGATGGAGAGTTGTAGCGGTCACAGTAAATGAGTCCGTCTTTATCAGTAAGGCGTTTGCATACCCTCAGTTATTGATCATGCTAATGGCAACAAAATGTATAAAATCTCGCCCAGTTTATGATTGAAAATGAAACAACCATGGTAGGCGCAGAACAAATTTGTTAAAACGGTCATTGACCCACCTAAATTTATTGACATTCTTAATAATTTCAAAAACCGAAAAAAGACGAAAAGCTGTCCTGAATCGGAACCTATCGTGATCCCTTACATTTTCTAGTAATTGAAAACGAAATACAATTTGTTTTCCGGGGACCTGGGAAGAGATATCAGGGAATGGTCAATGTACTTTATTGCTTTATCCTTTATTGTCTATCACGTGTGGCGTTGCTAAATGAAACTTATGCTGTGTAGGTATGTAACTATGCACCCTACTGGGTACTATATTGGCTAGTCTACAGTGTCTTCCCATATCTATCAATACTGTAGCATGGACACATTGTAAAACACAATATTTTAGAAGAGTCACTGTGCAGTTTTTTGCCGGTTCTTGGCGTCAATTACAATCCTTAAATTGGTTACTTGAAGAAATTAATGCGATCAAATCCATCAAAAATTTTCTACAGCGTTTCACATAACGACCAGCATTTGCATGCGGATAGCATGAGAGATATAACTGCAGCAGACATGGAATTGAGAATCGTTAACAACCCCAACGCCTTTTTTTATGGATGGGACATCGTCAAATACCTTCAAATGCTCTCGGTGGAGCGGAAGGGCGTGTCAGACTCTTACTAACTTAAACCCAATCGTGTTCCTTCTAAAGCCCTTTCCGTTCCAGGGCCGCGGTGACTCTTTCGAACAAATTCTGCAACAGCCCCACCATCTTACTATGCCATATAGCGAAAAATTCGACCGCTAGTATAAATGTAATAGATTGTCATTAAAGAATTGACCTTCCTATAAACTGTAGATAAATATTTTATTATAATGTTATTTTCTTCCAACCCAGGAGACCATTGGCACCGACATCGACAAATGCTAAAATCGTCCTTCAGCCTGCCCATAATAAATGGGTATCTCGAAGTGTTCAACGACCAATCAAAGATATTGCTGAGCGCTTTAGAAGGTTCCGTTGGAAAAGGAAAGATTGAGGCTTCATCACATATCCGAAAAGTGATTCTGGGGTCATCTTACCGTAAGTTTGCGCTAAATTCGACCACACTATTGTTTTACCACTCCAACGGTGAATTCACGAAGTTGTTAAATACGCAGATATAATTACTTCGGTTAGGATTAGGTTTATCCTTAACTTAATTTCGTGTCACAATTTAATTTTTGATTGTGATTTCAGTGACTACGTTTGGAAAGAGTGCAAACGACGAGAAGTTCTATCCAAGATATATGAAAGCTGCCGACGAAATGTTGTACCTGTTAATAAGAAGATTCCAGAAAATTTGGCTGCACAGTAATTTAATACATATTCTGTTAGGACATAAGAAACAGGAATCTGAACTGGTGAAAACTGTTAAGGACATATCAGATGAGGTAGGATACTGAGTAATTGTTTTCTGTAGCATGTATTGACAAGTAACACTGTATTTTTTTAAATTTAATACAAGAGACGATGATGACGCATGACTGGCGCATTAAGGGCGGTCATCCAGGGTAATGATTGTTGGTTCAGGTGTGAGTTATTTTTATTGAAAAACTTGAAAGGTTTGGTCCTGTTAGTTTGCTTAAATCATCTCAATATAATTTTATAAATCTCTCACCAAGAATAGCCTAGTCATTCACAAGACGCTATATTGCATTGACAATTTTGCAAAAACAAAAAGCTGAGATGTAAAGTGTATTCTGTAGAAAACTTATAAATTTATACTCAATCTTCTTCTTCAGATAATGCAAACCACGAAATCATTTAATATGTCAGCAAATACTCGTCCCTCGTCTTCATGTAAGTAAAATTTTAATATCATCTTATTGAACTTCATCATCAGTTTAAATAACAAATTATTACACAAAAAGAATTTTAACCTGTGAACTCATTACTGTGTAAAACAGGAATGAGTTCACAGGCTAAAATTCCATTTGATTTTGTAATGCTTTCACAGATGTATCGTACGAGCCACTCTTAGACCTAATGTTGCAACAACCTATAAAAAATCGCTTAACAGACCAGGAAATAACAGATGAACTACATACGACTATTGTTGCAGCGTATGACACTACATCGATCACCTTAGAATCTGCTTTGATACTTATAGGATCATTCCCAAATGTTCAAGAAAGGATTTATGAAGAGTACGTTTTTTTCATTATTTTTTTTGTAATTTTAATGTGGTTTAAACTCAGACTGGAGACAAAGAAGCTAATGGCTATATGAAGGTTTGTGAAAAAAAAATTAAATTCAAACACCTCCACTCAAACGGGAGGATCCTCCGACCAAACGGGTGTTATGTCTGGTGGGAACCTGCCCGATAGTTGACATTTGGACTGTTGTATATGTTCAAATCGGACGGAGAACTTTGCTTGCGCAATGCAGAATTTCATTGGTAGTTCGACGCTGACAGGATAGATAGCGTTGCAGTTCTTTTTGCTGTCGTACAAATTTCGATTCTCCGTTTTTCATGCGGCGGCATTGATATTGTATTGTATTTTCATCAACATACAACTTGACTGACCTGCAAAATGCAAACAACTTATGAAAATTTGAATTTCGCGGCCTACCCTGGCGCTTTCACCTTAAATTCAAAACCATTAGCATGCTGAATAGGCTATGCTTAGAGTTTCTCTGAGGTATACCTCCAGCCCATTAATCATTTCTTTAATAGATTTTCAACTTTATCGCTGAAGCATTAGGTTCAAGGTTGGTAAGAAAATTTGACAGTTCCAAGTAGCTTGATGTGCTGGCGTCCATACATATGTCAAATCCAAATCAAAAGACCTGTCAGAGAATAATAATAACAGTAGTCGACATAAGCCACAAAGTAGGCAATCAGATGACTCAAGTGGCAAGCGACCCACCAGAACGAGTAGTCAAACCTATAGAGTACACAAGAACATGTCGGAGTGTAGAAATGGCCTCGAATAAATAACCATAGGGTAGGATATAAGAGGATCAGGGTGGCCTAGAATCGATAAAAATGGTCAAGTTGAAGAAGTTGCTGCAGTGGACAGCCAGCAGGATTTCTGATGGTAATGTTACGCGCCAAAATTCATGCCGGGTACAAAGCCACATTAGTTACCACTTGCACCGTCTAGTGTCAAGTAGTAGAACAAGAATTCTCGAGACCTTGTCAGTCGCGGCCGGTATATACGTAAACATTTTAGACCTTTCGATAACAGAAGGTTCTGAAAGTAACTGACGCCCTATACAGGGCCTACATAAAACGCGACCAGTCACTATTGGATTAGCGATATGAGCGAATACTTTGGAAGCGATCTTCAACTGAGGTGAAAGTGATCAGTAGGTAGTGAAATAGTGTTTTCGAATTAGTGAGTTTGAAGTAAAGTTGTAATTCATCATCATTATCATCATAAGCCGAAAAAACGTCCACTGCTGGACGAAGGCCTCCCCCAAGAGTGGGTTTGCCATAATCGCCACGCTTGGGTTGGCGATCGCAGTGTTGCTGTTGCGATATACAGAAAATGCTGCTGCCCATTTCCTGGCGAGTACCTTAGTCGCTTCTTGCGACACCCATGGGAAGTGATGGGAAGTTGTAATAAGTGTCTAGTTTTAGTTATTTAATCGGCTGTTTTTATTGTCACGAACCAATGTTCGTAACAATTATGGTGCAATTTTATTTTATTTAATAATCACAAGAAACAAGGTAAAGGTTTCTAATGTTTTTTTGCTATTTTCAGAATAATGCAAGTCGTAGGTACTGATAGAGACATCGACAAGGAAGATTTACGGAAGTTAGTTTATACTGAGGCAGTGATCAAAGAAAGCTTGCGAGTGCTACCGACTGTTCCAGTTATTGTAAGATACATAGACAGAGATGTAAAGATAAGTAAGTTTGTAGTTTTTACCCGACTGCGCCAGAAGGAGGGCTATGTTTTTCGAGTGTATGTAGTATGTTTGTACGTATGTATATTTGTTTGGCACGCTCTTTAGTCGAAACAGCTTCATGGATTCTAGCTTCAGAGGTGCCGTCAGATTCGTCTTGATTATGAGAGCGACACTGGGTGTATAAAACTAAAATGACCTATTTTTGGAGCCATATGTGTTCAAAAATTTTTTTCCTCATAACCTATCTAACGGGGTATTAAAATAAAGGGCCCGACAAGAAGGTTGCAAAAAATTTAATCACTAAAATTTAGGAAATAAAAAATTCGACCGCTAAAAACGACTTCAAATTTTAAAACACGTCGTACGTCGTCTGATGCAGTTCAATCACAGTTCTCATGCCAGCTGCATAAGACTGCTTGTAAAGCGACTTCTTTGCACCTTTTTTTCGTTTCTAGCGGTCGGGTTTTTTGACAAAGTCATTTTCTTTTTTTTACTTTACATTAAAATACTTGAATCAGCAAAAATAATTTGTGTGTACGACAATTTTTTTGTTTCTGATTTAGGTTTATTGCAAGCCTTGAAAAGCTGTTTACTTTTCTTTTTTAGAGAACTACACCTTGCGTGCTGGTAGTCAGTGTCTCATACCAATTTACGGTGTTTTACGTCACCCATCTTGGGGACCTGACTCTGACCAGTTCAGACCAGAAAGATGGCTGGATCCCGCCACGTTGCCACCCAGCCATGTTATCACAGATGCTGCTTTCAGTATTGGCAAGCGAACTTGTATTGGTAAGTTTAGATTTTTATAATTAGGTTGGTATGTTGGTTAGGTATGTTCGTTTTTTTAAGACCATTTAAGGCACTTTGTCTCACCGCCGACGTGGAAGCGATTAGCTATCGACTATTTTCTCACTGAGAAAACGAACAAAACAGTGAGTAAAAGAGACGCATACATTAGTAGTCGATAGCTAGCTGTTCACACTGCCGACGCCGGTTAGAACTCTCTTACTACTAGTTTGTCGCAGCGACAAGAGCTATCGAAGATAATACTCGCTCTGCAATGCTCGATTGGTGGTTAGATCTCACGCCGGCAGACCAACTAGCAGTCATTTCTACTTATAAAGCGGATCAGAGTGCTAGCTTTAAGTATTTAAGTTCCGAGTTTAGTGCTTCGTAGCGCTTATAGGTTTGCGCAGGGATGTACTTCTCGGCCGGCCAGAGCGATTGGTGCGAGTAATCGCCCGTCGCACAAGAGCACCCGTTTATACCCGAGCGACAAACCTATCGGAACTACACAGTTTCTAGCTTTAATCGCTTCTCGCTGATCGTCAGCGGTGAGACAAGTGCCTAACGCCGACTTTTTTCAACTAAGTTCGTCCAGTCTGACGCTTGATGCAGTCAAATAATAGCTATGACCAGCAGAGGACACCGTTAGGCTCATTGACGAGGGCTCTCAATGAGCTACTGTCAATTTTATCTCTGAAACCCGTTTTACTTTGTAATAATGATATTCCTTGGATGTCTAACCAAGGAATTTGTAATACCGTTCGCTATCAGTCTTTTATACTTAAGCCGGTTTTTATTTATTTTAACATTTTTCTGACAAACCCAGTGATTAGACAACAAAATCCACATTTTTAAAGCTTATTTTTCATTGTCACAGGTAAAACATACGCAATGACTTCACTAAAAGTTGCTGTAGCGCATATTGTGCGCAAGTTCGTCATCACCGCAGATTACAGCAAATTGCAATTTCAAATGCAAATGACGCTAAAACCAGTGTCAGGAAATGAAATCAGCTTAGAAAGAAGAAGTTGTTCAACTGCAATCTAAGAGCGTTAATTTAATTATCGAGCTGAATGAAATGAAAGTTACCCAATAACTGTTATTAAAAGATGGTTCGGTTCAAAGGTAATTTTTTTTTTCAAACAAAATAGAGGCTTGTAAATATTGAATTATTTCATCGTTTTTTTTTTTTATTTCGTCGTCCTTGGCCTTCACGCAATGCCATGCGACTGTGACGCTACACCACACAAATGTTTCATCCCTCGTCCTGCTATTTGCTCAAAACTATCTGTAGCGTGGGAGGCCTTTGAGAGCCCAACTTTAAGGCTGAAAAGAAGAGTGCAAAAAGCTGGTCGAGGGTCACATAAACTAAGAACTTGGAGGACGTCGGAAATCCAGGTCTACACCTTCTTCTTCGTATCCGTCTCCATTTAATGACGTAACACTAACTTTAGTACTAGTAAGAACTTATAGGTATTTAAAGAAGTTGAAAAGTTTAAGGTGTATCTTCAGTTATTCCCCTATCCATTTAATAATATTACGTACGTTTAAAAAAAGAAATTGCGTAAAATATGAGACGCACATCAAGCTACAAAAATCTGTCAAATTTCTTTTATAGATTTTCAACCTTATCGCTACAGGATTCGGTTCAAGGTTGATTGGGAAAGTTTGACAGTTTCGGGTAGCTAGATGTGCTGGTACATAAATGTTCATATAAAAAAGTAATTTCTTATACTATAATAATAATAATTCATGTGTCCAAATATGGTACATAATTAAGGTCTTAGGATTAGTCAGTGGTATTATCACATTCTACCGGTGTGGCGTGCAAATGTTTGGTACATACAAAAAATAAAGAAATACAATTAAATTAGGTATTGATTGCATAAATTACATATTAAAGAAAAAATTAATCAGATGTGTCAGTTAAAAATAAATTGTAGAACACAATCAGTTTATCAAGGATGACAAAGTAAGATTTAACGACAATCATATCAATGACCGACCGAGTCGGGTAAAAAGTAAGAATAGATGTCACAGCTAATATTACAATTAAATTAGGAAGTCAAATTAAGATTCGAATTAGGATGTCAAATTATCATTCAAATAATCGTTTAAATTATAATAACATTTGGAACATAGTAGCTCTTTAAGTTTCTTTTTAAATCCATTTAAGTTTAACTCTTTAATTGACTTTGGAATCTTGTTGTACACTTGTGGGGCTACGTAGAAAATGCTTTTCCGAATTAAGGCTGTTTTGGCTTTCCGTCCGCGTAGCATGTCATACCTTCTGTTACGTTTAACAGTATCGAATAGGTGAGGAAACAAGTGTGGATTTAACTTAAAAAATAAGGCAGTTTCATAAATGTACAGGGCTGGTAGTGTCAGAATTTTGAGCTTTTTAAAATATGGTTTACAACTATCCGTTATTTGTAGTCTAAACATGGCTCTGATGGATCGCTTTTGGGCTTTAAAAGCGGCTTCCCTGTCTGTCGAATTACCCCAGAACGTAATACCGTATCTTAATATAGAAGCCACAAGTCCATGATATGCTGAGAGTAGTGCATCAATGTTTACTGTCGGAGCAAGTTTATACAGAGCGTACGAAGAACTACTAATTTTCTTACATAGCGCTTCAATGTTATCCTTTCACTTCAGTTGCCGGTCAATAATCAGGCCTAAAATTTTGCAGTATCTACGTCATGTATTTTGTTACTTTGGTATTGAACTTTCGATTTATTCTTAAATTATTAATTATCTTTAAGCCAAGAGATTTTTGAATTGACCGCGTTGTTGACATCAAATTCATAGAGTTCAGGTTTGTTGCAAGGAATTGTTACTGTACTGTCATCAGCAAAGAGCGTGATTGGCAAGTCCAAGGCTTTCGGCAGATCATTCATATAGATTAAGAACAACAAGGGACCCAGCACAATGCCCTGTGGTACTCCAAAATACACTGTGCGCTCTTTGGGCAGGTAAGTAATTTCTTTAGTTTGAAATTTAACTCTGTTACAGCAGTAAATTGTTTGCGATTTGAGAGATAAGTGTATATTAAGTCCAGGATGCTACCTCTTATACCATATGCGTCAAGTTTTTTTCTTAGGATATTGTGGTCAACACAGTCAAAAGCTTGCGTCATGTCACAGTACATAGCACAGAAAGGTGTTCTTGTATCCATATTAGTCAAATTTTATTTAGAAAGTCATAGATAGCCATATTAATTGTCATATTCTTTCGGAAACCTTTTTGTTCAGTACAGAGAATGGTTTGTTTTTCTAAATATGCGTAGAGCTCATTATATTATTTATTTCTCAAAAATTTTGAAAAAAATCCACAAAAACGCAATAGGTATAGTTCTGCATTAGCTGATTATTACCGTTTTTAATATTGGTTTCACTATGGAGATCTTTAAACGGTCAGGAAAAGCACCCTGGCTGATACACAGATTAAGAATATGACTCAAGTGTACAGAAATTAAATCGGCAACATTATTTATAATTTTAGTTGATATTTCGTCATACCGGACGCTTTTAGTGTTATGGTTGACATGGAGCAATAAACATTGATTTTTGTTTATTTAATATATAAGAACACGGTCTCTTATCTGACCCTGGTACAGGCATAATTTTTTCTACGAAATAGTCAGTAAATTTGTCAGCAATTAGTTGAGGATTGTTAATTAGTCATTAGGTAGATTAAATTTAGGGTTTTTTATTATTTTCCATGTCATTTTGCTTTTATTGACAGAATTTTTTATATATTTTTTTATATATTGAAATCATTTTGAGAGCGTTGAGTCAACGTAATTATACTTTTGAATAACTTTGAATAATTTGAGTATTTTATTTGATTTATTTTGGTAGGTTTAAGTCTAGACGTCCATAATAGTTGCCTTTTCTTACGACTACATAATTTAATTCCTCGCGATATCCGTTTTGGTTTTTTACTAGTTGGTATTCTAATACGTCTACGGGGTAAGCATAGGTCATAATATATTGCATGCTGCAAAATAACTAAAGCATGATCTCAGTAAGATCTCTCTTAAAATAAGAAATTTGAAAGAGTGTTATGCAAGACATTGACTGTAACACATTTTCCGTTTAAAATACCGAAATTTCAAATGAAAAACTTTTTACTGACAATGCTTCTGTATATGTACACGATATTAGCGGCGGAATCATTTGGAGCCTGCTCCAAAAGTGATAGAGCTACATTAAGTTGGCCATTGAAAAAGCAACCAGAAGAGAAGTGTTCCCCCACAACTTATGATGTCCGGCCATGGCGTATCATAGGATCACTGGGAATTGAACGCGTTTGGAACTAAACAGACTAAGGATCGCGCACATACAAATGCATACGGGTCAAATAAAGAACCCCCTGTTTTGAAGTAGATTAATTATTGGGAATGAGATGGATCTTTTTTTTTTTTTATTGATGGGAAATCATCAAATGACTTCTTCCGCACTGGGTGGAGCGGAAGGGCGTGTCAGACTCTTACTGACTAAAACCAATCTGTGGCCCGGCTGTCAAGAAGACAGTCAAGAAATTTTTTCTCGCCGATTTTTATTGTGATTTATTTAAACCAAACCATCATAAACCATTGAAATGAACTTAAACCCGAAAACCATTAAAACATTTAAGATATGGCGAAGAAACTGTGAAATTGATAATATGCTGACGAGAAGCCGGGCACGTAACCTAGCCACACACCCACCACCTTCGGCCTCGTCGCTCAGCTCCGCCTCACCGCCGCCGGAACCCAACCCCACTGTGAGTGCTGTGACACCGACCGTGGCAGTTGCGTCGAGCTCGAGCGGCGAGTACTTCTCACCGCCCACGACGCCACCACCTGCACGTCGGCGAAGAGGACGCCGGCCGAGGCCCACCGGCCTCTGATGATTTTGGTCCCAGCTCCCGGCGGAAGTGTGCAGCGCATGCGATGGACACAATCCAACAATGAAAATGTCATGCGCTCATACTTTGGGGCTACAGAGGGGGGAACTAACCTGACTGCGTACCGTGGTCGGATGCTCTCTCTCTGTTTCAGGTACTTAAACCAGCTGTCAACGTTTCAGCCCAACGACTGTCGGATCAGGTGCGCGTCATCCAACGTAACCATATGTTGAATGACAGTGTGCTTGATCGCCTCCGAATGGAAATGTGTAGAGCCATGTCATTACTCCTCCGTCGCAGACTGTGGCACCACCACAGTCGCAAATATCCAGCCACGCTGACGAGGAGAGTAATGATAGGGTTACAAACGTAAGTACCCAGTGCAATGTGGAATTGAGGAGTGTTTTAGAGTGTGCTATTCGGGAATATCGCTACATGCTGCCTGAACTTAGACCACGCTTACCTTGTTTGCCCATGCATAATAAAAAAAGGGCGCCGGTAGCTGCTCTGGATTCGCAGTTGTCTGGAGTATCAGTTATTGACTGATACACACTCGATTATGTACTGCGCGGCTGTAGCGGCATGTCGTGCAGCTCATGTCAAAATGACCAATGACAGAGTTACACGACCAAAACTAGCCGTACCAGCTTGGCAGTGCAGGATCGAGCGTCGTATCGGTGGGGCCAGAGCGCTAATCGGTAAACTAATCTTCAGTCTCTGTGGCAAATGAAAACTGGCGAAAACCTGCGGTGCTAGACACTAGCGATCGCAGGGCGGTATAACAGAAGTAAGGAACTTCACGGACGCTTTTTCTGGGCCCTGGGCCCGACGTGGATCAATCAGCGTCCGTAGCCTGGCTGCGTTTCGGTGATCTCTTTGAAGAAACCGAAGGTTTTGTCTGTGCAATTATTGACGAAGTTATCATGACGAGTAACTAACGGAGATTTATTGTGGCAATATCACATTGTACTGGGATCGGTCCATCATCACTGACAGGATTATTGTTGCCAATAAGCCTGGTATAGTGGTTGTGGACCGAATCGAGAGGCGTGCAATGATTGTAGACATGTTCCGCATGACGAGAACCTCGTGAAAGCCGAAAAAGATAAGCAAATCAAATATATTGACTTGGCTCGCGAGGTTGTCGACATGTGGGATGTGGACTCAGCAATCATTGTACCGATATTCGTGTCAGCCAATGGCTTAATAGCCACGAGCCTCGACCAGCACCTCAGGAGGCTCTCGTTAGGCAGCTGGATCAAGGGCCTGATTCAGAAAGTACTTCAGGACACGGCTCGTATTGTTAGGAGGTTCTCTCTTGGACCCTGTTCCCGATACCGGTGGGCTACTATTTTTATATTTTTTAATGTTTTTTGTTTTGTACTTTTAAGAAATATTTAAAAATGTAAGAAGTAAGTTTAAAAAAATGAATAAACGGAATAATAATAATAAGTTTATTTTCAAGCAATAAATATCTTAGTCACTAGGAAACAAACACTTTGAGATACAGCCTATGAACAAATACAATTCTGTGAACATCTGTGTCTGAACTAGATAACTAAATATCTGTATTTCAGACAGCAGCGCTCCTCCGTTTAATATTAGACATTTCACTGTATACAAGACAGATTACTATTGCAATAACAGAAATAATTTAAAGTTATAAAGTGTAGTAAGGCCTCCCTTTGTGTGGAGTGACAGTGTGTGTATGTTTGCGGGAGGGTGAGTATAAGATTTAACGAGGTACATTAAGTATGTTCAGTTTCATCATAGTTAAGTTTATGTATGTATTCAAAGAGTTTCCTTTTGAGCTCTCTAATATTTAAACTTCGCATATCGATAGATTGGCTGATTTTGGTATATATATATGGACCCAAGAAGGGAAAATATATGTTCGCAAATCGGTGTTTAAGCCTTGGTCTATTGGGGAAGGTTATGTCTCTGCGGCGCTTTGGAGTTGTGGCGTTTGTATCAGGAGTGCTGCTTGAGTGTTGTTTCATAACAGTGAGAAGGATGAAAAGTTGACGTATTGAGAGGACTTCACAAGATTCATAAAGGAGATGTGTTTATCAGTTTTCTCAGCTTTGCAGTAATTAAATTAACGTGAGGCTGAAAAGAAAGATTTTTATCTAAAAGGATATTTGACTTCATTTGTGGGAATCAGCGAAGGACAATGGCACACATCAACATTGCAGCAATCATGGGCAAACAAGGAGTGCGAGAGAACTATTTCTTATAGAAAAAGGTATGAACATGTTTTTTTCTGCGTTTAAAGTCAACAGATTGCACTTAAACCAGTGACACACAGTGTTAAACCCCACCTGCGCTATTTTATAAACCTCTTCTCAACTGTCAGCAACAAGATGGCAGTGTCGTCCGCATACGAAATGATTTTACCACCTTCTAGACGAAGATCACAAAGGTCATTTTAGTAAGCTAGGAAGAGGGTGGGTCCCAATATACTGCCTTGCGGGACACCATAAGTAATAGGTAGGTCACCACTAGTAATGTCATCAATTTTAGTGCATTGACAGCGATTTGAGAGGTAATCCTCCATTAATTTTAGCTGATCCACAAAAATACCTATTGTTTTTTTGCCACCGTCAATATTCCTTACCACATGATCAACAAGCTCGTCACGTTGATTTTCCGGTTCGAAAGCCAAATTGGTTATTTTGACAGTAATCTATTAGCTTCTAAGTATTTTATAATTCTACTGTTGGTGATGCGTTCCAAGAGCTTAGAGATTGAGGGCAGTATGGAGATCGGCCTGTAGTTTGAAACTTGATTTTTATCGCCAGTTTTATAGATAGGTAGGATCACTGATTTCTTTAGTACCGTAGGAAAAGTGTCTACATGTAGACAGGTTAAAAATGTGAACTAACACCGGGACTAAAACGTGTCTATTTTCTTTTAAGAGGTGGTTAGGGATGGAGTCCCATCCTACTGAACAGACACTTTTAAGATCAGTGTCCAACAGAACAAGAGACTTTAAAGACAAGGTTGATTGCATTGAGAGATCATTAACGTGTGATGGATTCTCACAGACTATAGTCTTTTCAGCCAAAGTCTTGCCAACCGAAACGAAGAACTCATTAACACCTTCCACCGATATTTTTGGGAAAGCCCTGTTTATTAATTCCGTAGCCGTACTTTTAATTTTAGTTGTGTTTGTGATTTTTTTTATTGCGTCCCAAAGTTTTTTTATTGCTATTACCAGCTGTCTAAGAGATTAGTGTCATACGCTGATTTAAGTTTTTTAGTTAGCTTACTGCAAATTTTCTGTATCTTGTGTATGTGAGTTTAAGAGTTTCATTGGCAGGAGACCGTCTCACTTTTTATGGAGATTATCCAGGTGATTCATACAATGCAACAAGCCAGGAGTCACCCACGGTATGATAATTCTGGTTCACCTTGATAACTTTACCGTGACGGAGGATATGGCCTGTTGAAGAGAGAGAATTCCATTGAGTAATTAGCAGAGTTTGTACTATGAATTGGGTCCCAGTTAACATTAGCTAGTTCTGTGGAAAAATTTTCTTTGTCGATTTTATTGAACTTAATGTAGGCGACATTTCTATTTTGTTTATATTTAAGACTCAGCAAGACCGCCTGATGATCCGTAACGGTAGTTTGAAACACTATGGTAATAGCTGGGTTTTTAGTTTTTAACATCACGTGATCCAGGCATGTCCTGCCATGTCTCGTGGGGAGAGTATGGGCTGGTAGAAGGCCGTGGAAGGAACAGAGATTTAAGTACCCGGTTTGTGCCATCAGGGCATATATTAATGTTAATATCGCCAATGATAGAAATATTTTTGAATGAAGTAAAATATTGTTGTGAGATTGCAGAAAGTTGTCGATATTTTTGTGTGACGGAGATCTATACACGGCAATTATAGCTCTTTCCTTGCCAATTTTTATAATCAAACAGTTCGAGTCCTGACAACTGGGTTCTTCTACAGTAACATTGAGGTTGGATTTAATGAAGACGGTTACACCATCATTTTGTGCAAGCATCCTCTTAGTTGAATATGATCTGTACCCGTCCAGGTTTGGAACAAAAGAACAACAAGATAACCAGCATTCCGTTAGGACAACAATGTCACACTCAAATTTAAGTCTATTCAACATAGTCAATAGATTATCAAAATTTGCGGAAATGCTACGTATATTTTGGGTAATAACTGTGAAACTTTCTGCGGGGTGTTTTGTAGTTTTACGGCAGTCATCAACGTCACAGACCATGGATTCAGAGACAGATAACTTATCAATTTCTAAGGTAAGTAACGTCGTCCATTTAGTGGGAGGTATACAGAGCGTATGATCATGCTGGATAAAACAAATGTTTTTTTTATATACGAGCGCTATATTAGTGTCTGTTATCTTCACTATTTTCCACAATAGCTGGACAAAACATATCAGCAACATCAACTATGAAGGAAACTCTTTATATTTTTTTTTTTGTTTAGACTTCATATAAGTAAACAAGCATTATATAATGTGGGAAAGTATTTTGAATTATATTGAATTGTGTAGTGTATAGTAGTTTAGAGTTATTAAATTTAGATTGCATAAACTTAAAGTAACATAGAAAATAAATCAACTTGGATATAGAGACATGCAAGTGAGATAACGTTTGAACAATGGTTATTGGTATCAAAAATAATTCTACGTAAACATTAAAGGCTAGTCAGATTGAGGCCATCTTTAGTTTGACAAGATCAGCTTCTTCTTGTATGCGAATATGGGGCATTCCCTCCTTACGAAGGCAGATTTTTCCATATGACGTCAAACAGTATGCATAACTATTATGTAGTAGCTAAATCTCTCGCCAGAAAAAATAGTCGTCTTCCCTTTGCCGTTAGACTTTCCGAAATAAATATAGGTTTTCTCGGACCATTAGAATTAAATAGACCTGTAGTATTTAATATATCTCTTTTTTCTTCCAAAGTTAGTTTTTTCAGATTGATTGATTGATTTAATATAATTTCTTTTGTAAGTACCGAATTCAACTCAACAATAGTCGGCTTGATACTGTCGCCTGTTGCGAACGGTCTATAGTCTTTAATACCGGCAGTTTGAAGTAGTACATTTAAAACATTTCCGATATTTTTCAGTGTCTGCAAGTACCTGCTTATTTTCATTTGTTGTCTTTGGAACGTTTCTAATCTCTAATTTAATAGCACAGGACTGTCTTTCCAAGTTTTCTATCTTGTTTTCAAGTAGTTTGACGAGGGAGGTGTGTTCTTTACGCTCTTGACGATAGGATTCCAACTCTTTTTGTATCTCGTCGTATTTATCCGACAGAGTGGATATAAACAAGTTTATACTTTCATTTTGACTTTTGATTTTGGTTAAAGTCAAGTTTCTAAACGAAATTTTTGATCCAATACAAATTTTGAGAACATAACCCACATTATCACCCACATAAATTATCGAGAGTGTCTGTTCGACATCATTACAGAACAGCACCGTAACGCCTGACGTCATCCGGTTATTTTGCTTTATGACCCTCAAAGTCTTCTCTGATGCTTCCATAGCTTTGTGCACCCGTTCCAAATGATAGTTTCGTATGATTTCGAATTAAAAAAAAAATAATGAAAGCACTCTTATTACTCCGACAAAAATATAGCAGGTAAGATTAAGGGACAAACTTCACTTTGTTCTTGATAAAATGTGGGGAACATTTTATTTACAGCAATGTACGTCACGGTCCGATTTTTTTTATGATAAAACAACAAATTCCCAATTTTCAGATTTTTTTCTATACTTGTAATGTAATATGCCAGAGACCTAGAGCCAAGGATATCCTCGTCACATGAGCTACGCCCCTACGAATAGAGGATAAGAGGAAATGCCTCGCAATCATCTATTCCAAATCTTTGGAAGGGTCAAGCGTACCCTACCTATACCTAATAAGACGTCCCTACCTATAAGCGGATGTGGACGAACAGGGGTGCGTATGCTTCTATAGAAGCAGTTTACGACATGGCCTGCGATTAATTATCTTATTAAAATTTACTATGTACAACTTGTGCTTATTATCAACGCAGTCATACCGAAGCCCTGCCGGGGCAAAACCGCTAGAAAAGCTCCGGCAGATCGCGGTTACTTTAACAAACAATGTGACAACTCACATTCATCCAGATGGGATTTACATCTATAATCTATACATTATAATAAATCAGTAGGAACGTTTGTGTCTGTACATTTTAAAAAAATACTAAAAATGGATTAAGGGCGATAAAAAAGGAACATACAACACAAAAAAAGATTTTTTTGATTTTTTTGTCGTTCTGTCTGTCTGTCTGTTAAAGGTAATCTCCGAAGATACTGAACAGATTTACTTGGGGTTTTCACAGTTGCATGCGGGTTAGTTCTGAGCAACATTTAGTCTTTGTTTCATTTAAATTGGTGGCCAGGAAAAAAAGATATGATCATTTTAAGATTTTAAAATTATGGATCAATGTTTTTTGACAAGTTTTGTTCATATTATAAGATCGGCTATTTTTAAACAAAGGTCAACAGAACACACGGATCTGGCGATACAGTGACTGCCTTTCAAAATATGCGCTATTGGTTCGAACCCCAACTCCGCGGTTTTTTTTTAAATTACTTACTATCAATTTTTTTTGTACTTTTTGCGTTCCCGCAATATATATTTTTCGATAATAATCGTTTTTTAATGCTTTTTACAACATTGTTATTTTTGAACATGCATATTATTTATTTGTGTATATCTAAACCCACGTACCTATTTAAGTAAGAAATCGTTTCTGAAAATTGTCAACTTTGCATTAAAAAAATGACAGGGTATTTGATCCTGTGAAGCAGGTACACACAGCGCCATCTATTAACCAAAAAATGATGTTAAATTATTTGTGAAAATACCTCTCAAGTGCATGAAAAGTGAATAATTATGTAAATGCCTTAGAAAAAATTGTTCTGGATGAAAATGTTATTCTACTAGCTGTTGCCCGCGACTTTGTTCGCAAAAAATTGCTTAGATCAGATATACGAACTGTCAATATCCTGCATTACCAAACACCTTTTAGAATTGAGAATTTGGAAGAGTGTTATGCAAAGCACTGACTTTGTCACGTCTTCCGTTTGTAATGCCGATCAGTCCTGGTAATTTTTCTTGATGAGAAACATTTAAATGATAACGCTTCTCTTTACATGATGTTAGCGTTGGTGTCACCCCGACACAAACAATAATGTTGTTGGGGTTATAAATACGCGACAGAGCTACATAAATTTGGCCATGGGATAAGCAACCAGAGAGAAGTATACCCCCACAACAGATAATGTCTGGACATACATAGAATTGAAAAGGTTTGAATCTAAACAGAAAATTTACGAACATAATTATGAGTTACTAAATAAAATCTAAACTGTAGATACGTTGCCCGCTATCTGAAATGGCAATATTAAAGGAGGCAACTACCGCGACCCTATACCACACGCGAGGATACGTAGCCGTCTTGCTACCGTGTGCGTGCCGCTGTACTTTTTTTTCTTTTTTTAATGATTGAATATCATCAAATGACTTCTTCCGCTCTGGTTGGAGCGGAAGGGCGTGTCAGACTCTTACTGACTAAAACCCATCCGTGTTCCTTCTAAAGCCCTTTGCGTTCCAGGGCCGCGGTGACTCTTTCGAACAAATTCCGCAACACTTCTCAGTGCTAACACTATTATTTTGAGCTGCTGTGATGTGGGTGCGTGACGCATCTATATACTACGTGTAACAGAAAGGCATTGCACGCATCGTTATGTTTTTTTTTAACTATGGGACACACATCGAAAATCAAAGTAAATATTTTCAAGCATCACGTTCTTTCTGTAACATGTTTTATAATGTGACATTAGAGCTATTTTGCCCTAACTAATACTTTGGCAGTTCAACATTTTGTTCGGGTTGTGCGTTTGATCTCATGTTTTGATTCACTATATTCAGATTTACTGCGTAAATATGACATTCGCTCATGTTCGCCAATGTTAATTTTCGTCAGCATAATATGTACCAATAAGGTAAAGTTACACAACCAGAGGTCCATCTTTATGCCGTACCAGGGGCCACGGCATAAACCGCAGGCAGAAGGAAAGGAAAGGGAACCCTGATATGGGCGTTCCTTCACTTAGTAATTTCAAGAGTAGTACAAATCGTTCAATGGTTTGTGTTTTAGGGTTCCGTACCTCAGGCGGCAAAAAACAGAACCCTTATAGGATCACTTTGTTGTCTGTCTGTCCGTCTATCAAGATCCTTTTTCTCGGGAACGCAAGGAGAAATCAAGCTGAAATTAATATCAAATACTGACATCTGCTATCCCTCGGAGCAGTGAAAAAATCAAACTTCTAAATCAATGCAATCTAAAGATAAACTGCTCCGTTTCTGGCGCATGTTTTGACGCTCACAAGGAAATCAAAATATATAGCGTACTTTCCGTTGATCAAGAGGCATTTAATTTGGCAAGAAGATAGATGTTACATTACAAGTACAGAAAAAAGTCTGAAAATAGGGAATTTGTTATTTTATCATACAAAAAACAATTAAATTACAAACTTATATTTTCAGTTGAAAAAATTGACCGTGACGTACATTGATGTATAGGAAAAATTTTTTTCAACAACAAAATTAACTTTGTCCCTTAATCTTACCTGCTATATTTTTATCGGAGTAACGAGAGTGCTTGCATTTTAATTTTGATTCGAAATAATACGAAACTAAGATGAGACTGATTAGTTCTCTCTCAATAATCAAAATGTTTTTTAATCACTTGGAACGGGTGCACAAAGTTATGGAAACAGCAGACAATACTTTGCGGGTAACTGACAAATATTTTTGAAGAAGTAGGGAATATATTTCCTTGGCCATGGATGAAAATGACAATCGTTATCCGGTAAAGTTTTATGATTTCTACTCAGATATTCAAGCTCCTAAAACTTTCCATTGGCAAGAGGCTGAAAGTCACAAATCTCCAACAAAATGTCATCCAAGCTGGAATACTAACAGGTTGCCCTTATGATCTTTTATATAATTCCCAAGATCCGTCTCATTCCCAATAATTAACTGACTTCAAAACAGGAGATTCTGTATCTGACCCGTATGTTTGAATGTGCGCGATCCTTTGTCTGTTTAGTTTCAAATGTGTTCAATTCCCAGTAAGCCTACGTCATGGCCAGACACTTCGCTTCTGGTTGCTTTTCCAATGGCCAACTTTAGTTTATAATATTATTATTGTAACATTAAATCCCTCGGACACTGTCGAGTCAGAGAAAATGAAGGTCATACTAATATAAATTCCACTTCAGGATGATTTACATCGTCTTGAGGCTAACTGTCACGGGAGTAAGCTTGATCTTAACCCTGCTAAGTGTTCGGTTCTAACATATTCTCGAAAGCGCTCAATTATACCTTCATCGTATATCTTCGGTGATCAAGTACTACCTAGAACGAATTGCATCCGTGATCTGGGGGTTTATCACGATTTTAAGCTTACGTTTGAACTATAGCATCTAAAGCACTAGGTTTCATAATGCGGCTATCCAAGTGCTTCACTCAAGCTAAAACTTTAAAAAATCCTTACTGTTCTTTTGTTAGAAGCCACTTGGAATACGCGTCTGAAATCTGGAATCCATGTTATCACAAGTACATTGATCGTATAGAGAGCATCCAGAAGAAGTTCATCAAGTATTTGTGTTATCATCAGAAAGTGCCCCACCTGTCTGAAGATTACCTCAACCTCTGTAAGAAGTATCATTATATTACCCCTAATTAACCGGCGAGCCATCTCTGACTGTATTGCATTACTTAAAATTTTCAATAATTCTAGTAATAACTCCGATAATCTATCCAAATTTTATTTTAACGTTCCCGGAAGGTCGAAGCGATGGTACGCACCGTTGCGTGTTCCATTTACCTCTACCAATTACAGGCAAAATTCATTTATAGTGCGTGGAAGCAGAAACTTTAATGACATATTGTGTTAACAGCATGATTTTGATCCTTTCTTAACGGGTGTGTCCTCGGCCAGAAAGTGTCTGAGCCTTAGCTTTTTTAATTTTAGTTGTTCGGGTTTTATTCTTGTATTGAATATGACATGTGAATTTAGTTTAAGGTTGAATGTATTACTGTTTTTTTTGGTTTTGTGTTGTGTTTTTCATACTCTTTCTTTCCAATCTGTTTTATAGAAAATAGACAATGAGGGAGGAGGTTGCGTCGCTGGATGCATGGCACGTGAGTAATATTCATTGAAATATTGGCAGGAGCCTGTCAGGCTTCACTTCCATTGTTGCCATATAAAATATTTTGATAGTTTTTGTTTGTTTCAAATTGTTGTTCTGAAAAATGGCAGAAAGTATTAAAACGAGTTGTTTTAGTTCAAAAGAGCCTCAGAAAAAACGATACGATTAGATGATCATCTTTTGAAGAAGAAATAAATGCTATATTGTTCGCTTCGGATCAGTCAGATGATGAGGCAGACATTGAAAATTGCTTGATTTCTGAGGCGGAACTGATAAGCTGTCATGAAAGTGATTCAGATGAAGATGCCAATGACCTTAAAGACGCAATTGGTAGTGACAATTCAGACACTGCACTTTCTGAATTACGAACGAACAATTATTATGGGAAAAATCGATGTAAGTGGGCAAAGACGCCACCTATATCTAGAGTACGGACATCTCAACACAATATTATATTGGTTCGTACAGCCTCTTCAAATTCGACAGTCGACTAAGAGAAAGATCCAAATATCATCTGGAATCATTGCCAAGCTGAAGTCGAATAGCTCGAATTTTTGGGTAAAGATATGGTTACAGAAGATGTCAAGACACCACCAGTCAGTCAAGGAACTAGAAGGACGTGTAGAATATGTCCCGCGAAAAAGCACAGAATGACCATTTATGTTTGTGAGGGTTGCAGCAACCCTATGTGCCTGCAATGTTCTCGGCCCTTATGCGCTGACTGCCAGTAATTTACGTATATTATGACTGCTGTCAGAATTTTTATTTTTGTTGCCAGAAGGAGCTTTTATGTTTTTTTTACGATTTTATATTGAATTAATAGAAAAAGAAGTGTTTTTTTGTTTTAGCTTAAGATCTAGTTACTTTTAATGCGTTAAAATGATAACCCCAAGAAGTCTAATAAAATGCCATGATTGTAAATTTTTCAAAATTTCTATAATTATAATAAAGAAAGTTGATTACTAATACATGTTTTTTTTCTTATTGGAGACCTATACTCATCTGAGTATAGGTCTCCAATATTTATAGATAGGTATATATATCTATAGATAGGGTTTTGACGCGGTATGTAATCAGTTTCTAGAAAAATAATGCATGTGAATATAGCAGCCTGAGAGACTCTACGCCCTCACCAGTGTTAAAAATATTTGACGTCCATACTTAGAGGTAAAAATCAAACGGATGTCATTTAGAGGAGGCGAACACAAAGAAAAGGTGCAGAGCTGGATTTCCAACGTCTTCCAAGTTTTTAGTTTATGTGACCCTCGACCAGCTCTTTGCTCTCTTCTTTTTAGCCTTAAAGTTGGGCTCTCAAAGGCCTGCCACGCTACATATGGTTTTGAGCAAATAGCAGGACCAGGAATGAAACATCCTTGTGGTGTAGGTATGTGTTCAAATCGCACGGAGAACTTTGCTTGCGCGATGCAGGATTTGTTAGTTCGTCGTAGATGGTGCTGCGGTTTTTTTTGTTGCTGTACAAATTTCGCTTCTTAGTTTTTCATGTGGCGGCGTTGATGCCGCTACATCACTCCTCTCCGGAGACCGTAGGTCGATAGTGGATGAGTCGTCCGTACATCTTGAGATGCTTGCCAAGCCAGTGGAAGGTTGGTTCCAGTGAGTCGGAACTGGAAGTCGCAGAGTTCGCGGTGAGTCGGAATTGTCTGCGGTGCCCCAGTGAGTCGGGGAGATGCATCCCAGTCAGTCGGGATAAATCTGCAGGCTCCGGTGAGTCGGAGTGGTGCTGCTAGCTCCAGTGGCTCGGAGCTGTGCGACCTAGTGACGTGACTGCTTGGGGTCGACCAGGAGAGGTTCTTCATGGCACTTCATATGACTGGCCGAAGGTGCAGTGTGCTTGCCAAGGTCGCTGATGGGGTTGAGGATCATGAGAGACTGATGTTGCTAACCAGAAATGCGCGTCAGCTGCATGCTGGTGGTCAGAATACCCGTCGAAGCCGTGGGTACTGGCTGGCAGTGTGACTCGCTGTAAGAAGGCTGCGCTGACGTTCTTTGTCGAGGGTCACCCGGACAGGTACAGGGAGTAAAGTCCCGCATACCTCCATTGGAAATGGGAGGATCCTCCAAACCAGACGGTTGTTGTGTCTATGGGTAACTGCCCTATAGTTGATATTTGGACTGTTGTATGTGTTCAAATCGCACGGAGAACTTTGCTTGCGCGATGTAGGATTTCGTTGTTAGTTTGTAGTAGATGGCGCTGCGGTTCTTTTTTGTTGCCGTACAAATTTCATTTCTTAGTTTTTCATGTGGCGACATAGATGGCGCTACAGAGTTTTCATTCAGCTCGATACTTAAATTAACGCTCTTAGATTTCAGTTGAACAACTTCTTCTTTCTAAGCTGATTTTATTTCCTGACACTGGTTTTAGCGTCATTTGCATTTGAAATTGCAACTTGCTGTAATCTGCGGTGACGACGAACTTGCGCACAATATGCGCTAAAGAAACTTTTAGTGAAGTCATCGCGTATGTTTTACCTGTAACAATGAAAAATAAGCTTTTTAATTGTTGATTTTGTTGTCTAATCCCTGGCTTTGTCAGAAAAAGATTAAAACAAATAAAACCGGCTTAAGTATAAAAGTCTGATAGCGAACGGTATTACAAAATTCCTTGGTTAGACATCCAAGGAATATAAATTATTATTTTAGTGATCGGATCGATAATTTATCTTTGAAAACAAGTCAATAAGCCTAAAGAAGTCCTCTACTGGACATAGCTCTCTCCAAACACACGCCATTATATCTTTGACTCTAGACAACTCTCATCTAACTGCAAACAGTTACCAGAAGGACCATATTTCAGACTAGTCTGAGGGCACTCTTAATTCTGGTATTCGGCTGCATCCAGCGTCAGACTGGACCAAAATAGTTGAAAAAAGTCAGCGTAAGGCACTTGTCTCACCGCAGACGATCAACGAGAAGCGAGTAAAGCTAGAAACTAAATACGAGTTGGCGAGCAGCAAGAAGCGAGTGTGTAGTTCCGATAGTTTTGTCGCTCGACTATAGGCGAGTGCTCTCTCACTCGCACCAGTCACTGCGCCGGCCGAAAGGTAAATTCCTGCGCAAACCCGCACGCGCTACAAAGCGCTGAACTCATATTTACATGTTAGCTAGCACTCTAATCCGCTCTATAAGTTGAAATAACCGCTGGTTGGTCTCTTGGCGTGAGATCTGACCGCCAAGCGAGCATCGCTGAACGAGTATTATCTTTAATAACTCCTGTCGCTGCAACAAACTAGTAGTAAGAGAGTTCTCGCCGGCATCGGCAGCGTGAACTGCCAGCTATCGACTATAAATAAATGTATGTGTTTCTTTTCTCGGGATCTATATCTTTTGTCTATTTCATCAGCGAGAAAATAGTCGATAGCAAATCGCTTCCTCATCGGCGGTGAGACAAGTGCCAAAAACTATGTCATAACAAAAACGAACATTCCTACACCAATATACCAACCGTTTTATAAAAATAACTTACCAATACAATTTCGTTTGCCAAAACTGAAAGCAGCAGTGATAACATGGCTGGGTGGCAACGTGGCGGGATCCAGCCATCTTTCTGGTCTGAACTGGTCAGAGTCAGGTCCCCAGGATGGGTGACGATAAACACCGTAAATTGATATGAGACACTGACTACCAGCACGCAAAGTATAGTTCCCTAAAAGAAAAATAGACAGTTTTTCAAAGCTTGCAATAAACCTAAATCAGAAACAAAAAAATTGTTGGACACAGAAATTATTTTTGCTGGTTCAAGTATTTCAATGACTAAGTAAGTAAAAAAACCCGATCTCAAGAAAAGACTTAAAAGTTCCAAACTGCCAGCTTTTCAAGCAGTGTGATGAAGTTAGTGGCATCAGAATTTATTGTGATTGAACTGCATCAGATTACTGTTTTTTGACAAAGTCACTTTTTATGTTTACCTCCCCACTCGATAGGTTTTTGAGGAATAAAAAAAATTTAAGATATAATATGGTGCCAAAAATCGGCCATTATAGTTTTTATACACTTACTGTCACTCTCGCAATCAAGACGAATCTAACGACACCTCTCAAGCTAAAATCTATCAAGCCGTTTAGGCTAAAGAGCGTGCCAAAGAAATATACATACATACAGACATACTACATACAGTCGAAAAACAAAATTCCCCTTCTGGTGCAGTCGGGTAAAAACTACCAACTTACTTATCTTTACATCTCTGTCTATGTATCTTACAATAACTGGAACAGTCGGTAGCACTCGCAAGCTTTCTTTGATCACTGCCTCAGTATAAACTAACTTCCGTAAATCTTCCTTGTCTATGTCTCTATCAGTGCCTATGACTTGCATTATTCTGAAAATGACAAAAAAAAAACATAATAAACTTACACCTTGTTTCTTGTGATTATTAAATGAAATAAAATTGCACCATTATTGTTGCAAACTTGGGGTTCGTGACGATAAAAACAGACGATTAAATAACCAAAAAAAGACACTAATTGAACAACACTTATTTCCCATCACTTCCCATGGTTGTCGTAAGAAGCGACTAAGGGACTCGCTAGGAAATGGGCAGCAGCATTCTCTGTACATTGCAACAACTACACAACGATCGCCAACCCTCCTGCCAAGCGTGGCGATTATGGCGAACCCCCCATTTGGGGGCAGGCCTAGGTCCGTCAGTGGACGTCTTTCGGCGGAATGATGATCCATATCACAAAGTAACAAGACGAGGCATGCTTGCAATAATCGTGTAACATATTTCTTACCAGGAAACAAGGCAATCAAATGAAAAATAGTAATATACACAGAACATTACTATTGCATATTTGAATATTACATCCACTGCTGGGCATAGGCCTCCCCGCCTATGTCCAGCAGTGAATGTTTTTTTGGCTGGTTACTTTAAACTCACTAATTCTAAAACAATATTTCACTTCTGATCACTTTACCCACAGTTGAAGATCGCTTCCGTAGTAATTTAGCTCGTATCGCAAATCCAATAGTGGCTGGTCGCGTTCTATGCAGGCCTTATACATATAAGGCGTCAGATACATCCAGAACCTTCTATTATCGAAAGGTCTTAAATGTTTGCGTACATACCGGCCGCGACTGACCAAGTATCGAGAATTCAAGAATTTTCTAACCCAGAAAAGTCTACAAAGTTCTTGACTCTACTAGTTCTGCTACGTGACACTAGATGGTGCTAATGGTAACTCATGTCGCTTTGTACCCATCCTGAAGCGCGCAAAATCATCATCATGAATCCTGCTGGCTACCCACTGCATGAGCCTCTTCAACTTCACCCATTTTATCGATTTTATGCCACCCTGATCCTCTTATATCCTACCCTAAGGTTACTTATTCGAGGTCATTTCTACACTCAGTCATGTTCTTGTGTACTCTATAGGTTTGACTAGTTATCCTGGTGGGTCTCTTGCCACTTGGGTCATCTGATTGCCTACTTTGTGACTTATGTCGACCACTGTAATTATTATTATCTGACAGGTCTTTTGATTTGCTACCTGAAACTGTGAAATTTTCCCAACCAACCTTGCTTTAGCGATGAAGTTGAAAATCTATTAAAGAAATTAATTAATTTTTTGTACCTTGATGTGATGGCGTCTGTACCTCAGAAAAGCTCTAATCATAACCTATTCAGCATGTCGATTTTAATTTAAGGATAAGCCTAGCGTCTTTTTCTACAGTCTGATTTTAAACCACATTAAAATAGCGAAAAAAAATAAATGAAAAAAACGTACTCTTGATAAAGCCTTTCTTGAACATTTGGGAATGATCCTATTAGTACCAAAGCAGATTCTAAGGTGATCGATGTGGTGTCATACGCTGCCGCAATAGTTGTATGTAGTTCATCTGTTATTTCCTGGTCTGTTAAGCGATTTTTTGTGGGTTGTTGCCGCATTAGGTCTAAGAGTGGCTCGTACGGTACATCTGTAAAAGCATAACAAAATCAAATTCAAATTCTATTTGTGTAATCATTTGTGATTTAAACTGATGATGAAGTTCAATACGATCATATTAAAATTTCACTTACATGAAGACAAGAGACGAGTATTTGCTGACATTTTAAATGATTTCGTGGTTTGCATTATCTGAAGAAGAAGAATACGTATTCATTTATCAGTTTTGAGCCTGTCAGATGAATAAGCTAAAATTATACACAAATAATTTCGACTGTTTGGTTTCGAATCCTCACCTAGTCTTTCGGCAGGCAGTCTCTAAACCAACGGACTATGACTTTTTTTTTTTAATTGATATAGCCGATCTTGTTTATGTCATGGTTTTGCGCTGCTTAGGTCCCCGAAAGTATAGCGTGATGATAGTCATTGCTAAGATTAGAGAAAATTGTAATATATTGTGGCTTTTCTTTTAACAATTCCTCGGTAATAAACTCAATTGAAAAATTTAAATGTTGTTTTAAGTGCACAAAAAGCCATTTTATTATTATTTTGACAATATTGTGCTCTAAAAACACAGTTAAAAAGATAAAATAAATACAAAATATAACTGTTGTTGGGGATCGAACCATGGGCCAATTGTCGTTCAAAACAGACATATTTGAATATTGATCATCCTACAAAGCATATAGCGTTTTTTTTTTTTTAAGGATGGGAAATCATCATATGACTTCTTCCGCTCTGGGTTGAGCGGAAGGGCGTGTCAGACTTTTACTGACTAAAACCCATCCGTGTTCCTTCTAAAGCCCTTTGCGTTCCAGGGCCGCGGTGACTCTTTCGAACAAATTCCGCAACCCTAGCAGGCTCATGCCCTAGCGGACCCGTCTTCTATGCTGACATCTCTTTGAGGCGCGCGTGAAACACAACGCGCCATCGACCCGGGCCTAGTGGTGATCGGACAGCGAGCCACCCAATGCTCGCCATCCGCAGGCCCGCGCCTACGGTGGCCGGGGATCGCCCTGCGACTCCCGACGCCCGGGGCGTCTTCTCCTGTTGCGGCGGTTGGGGCGAAGGCCTTGCCTTTCCCTCGCGCGGCCCGCCTCCTCCTTCGCTAGCATTACTGCTTCGCAGAAGGAGGTGACCGCTTCCCAAGCCTCCTCGCTCCGGACCATGGATTCAACCAGGGCCGGACGCGAGAGGTCGCCGCCGCCGATCGCCTCGACGAGGACACGGCGGTGCTCAGCCCAAGCAGGGCAGACCTCCACCGTATGCTCCACCGTGTCCTCCGGGCGATCCTCACAGTGCTGACACCCGGGCGTGTCCTCCCGCTTAATCCGAAACAGGTACCTCCCGAAACAGCCGTGTCCGGTAAGTACCTGCGTCAGGCGGAAGGTGAGGACGCCGTGGCGCCTCTCCAGCCACTCCTCAAAGAGGGGCCTTACCGCCGCAATTGTGGCGTGCCCA
>NDFZ01005192.1:29049-46571 GCA_002192655.3 Mamestra configurata
TCACCCCGGTGACCGGGGTAGATGACGGCCCTGTCCGTCAAATAGGCCTGGACCACGCGACGGAGGTAGGCATCCGATGATACCGCGATGTCAAGAGACACCGCCAAGACGACCCTGCCCCGGGACACCGAATCCCCCGTCGTGAAGGCTCTCACGCGCATGATGGCGTCCACCGTTGAGCGCCCTGTGCGGAAACCGAACTGGTTCTCCGCCAGATTCGGCCCCACCCTCACCAGGTGCCCGACGAGGCGGTTTGCAATTACTCTTTCAAAGAGCTGGCCCACCTCGTCGAGCAGCACTATGGGCCGGTATAGCCTGTAACCTACCGACCGTAACCAGAAGGATTTTTTTGCAAAATTTGAACAAAATCTGTTTAGTAGTTTTTTCGCCAATTGAACACATACATACACCCTACGATTTACTATTGTATTATAATTATGTATACAAACATGCAACTGAAAAACAATTAGTTACTCAGTATCCTACCTCATCTGATATGTCATTAACAGTTTTCATCAGTTCAGATTCCTGTTTTTTGTATCCTAACAGAGTATGTATAAAATCACTGTGCAGCCAAAACTTCTGGAATCTTCTCATTTGCATTTGTAACATTTTGTCGACAGCTTTCATATATCTTGGATAGAACTTCTCGTCGTTTGCACTCTTTCCAAACGTAGTCACTGAAATCACAATCACAAATTAAATTTTCACACGAAATTAAGTTAAGGATTAACTTAACCCTATCCACATTAAAATTATAACTGCGAAAGTAAAGTAAGTTTTTTTGTTTATTTTTTTACGTTTTCACAACTTAATTGCTGAAGCAATTTTGACGAATGTTGGCCTTCGAAAACTTGAACGCGAGTGAAAACTTATATCACACTACACTTTTCCTCGCGATTTCGTACGCTCATATCCCGTTTTTTCCCGATCCCGTAAGAATTTCCCGTTCCCGTATAGCTTTTAGATTCCTCATGAATGGAAAATAAATAAAAATGATAAAAATATTTTTTTTTTAATCCGACTGGTACGAGTCGTTCCAGAGATTAGCGCGTTCAAACAAAGAAACCAACAAACAAACTCTTCAGCTTATATTAGTATAAAGTACCTGGATGACCGGTTTTTGTTTTTGGTAAACGTTTTCCAAAAACGGTAATTTAAAAACTAAAAAACCAGACTACGTTTCTGTGTAGGTAATTTGGAAATGAAAAAACCCTAACACAACAAAGTCGTCATACATTTCAAAATCGCCAAGATTCTTAAGTTTGGTGCAGTCGGGACCCATTCTAGAAAGTCAGCCGTCTAGTCAGTAGATTGGAGTAGTCTGCAATGTAATATCGGTATGTGTTCTCAATTCACTCAGCCACTATTTTCCTCCTTTTGGCGCAGTTGGTTAAAAATGCTAAACCTAGCTAGATCGAATTATCGCCCCCGAAACCCCCTGCATACTAAATTTCATGAACATCGTTGGAGCCGTTTCGAGATTCAGATTATATATATCCATATAATATACATATATACAGGAATTGCTCGTTTAAAGGCATGAAGTAGATAAAACAGATCAATCTAATATATCTCCCTTCGTTCAATCCATCCAAAGGTTGTCTGGAAGAGATTGCCTTGTGCGATAAGACCGCCCATTGTGCACTTATTTTATGTATGATTGTCCTGTTCTTATTATGAGGTGTACAATAAAGTATATAATAAATAAATAAATAAATAACAGAGTACTCCCTGAAAATTTAATTTTGACTTACATTATTCAAACTTGAGACTTACACTCAAGTCTTGTAAGTAGATTGGAGAACTATTTACCTACCCTGTGAATTCAACGTTGGAGTAGTAAAACAATATGTAGTGTGGTCGACTTTAGCACAAACTTACGGTAAGATGACCCCAGTGTCACTTTTCTAATATGTGAGGAAGCCTCAATCTTTCCTTTTCCAACGGAACCTTCTAAAGCGCTCAGCAATGTCCTTGATTGGTCGTTGAACACTTCGAGATACCCATTTATTATGGGCAGGCTGAAGGACGATCTTAGCATTTGTCGATGTCGGTGCCAATGGTCTCCTGGGTGGGACGAAAATAACATTATAATAAAACATTTGTCTACAGTTTCAAGAAGGGTCAATTCTTTAATGACGATATTTTACATTTATACTAGCGGTCGAATTTGCCAATTTGACGCTATATGGCATAGGAAGACCGTGGGTTTGTTGCGGAATGTGTTCGGAAGAGTCACCGCGACCCTGGAACGCAAAGGGCTTTAGAAGGAACACGGATGGGTTTTTTGTCAGTAAGAGTCTGACACGCCCTTCCGCTCCAACCAGAGCAGGAAAAGTCATTTGACGATGTCCCATCTTTAAAAGAAAAAAAAGGCGTTGGGGTTGTTAATGATTCTCAATTCCATCTCTGCTGCAGTTATATCTCTCTCGCTGTCCATAAGTAAACGCTGGTCGTTTTGTGAAACGCTGTACAAAAATTTTTGATGATTCTGATCGCATTAATTTCTTCAAGTAACCAAGATTTAAAGATTACAATTGACGCCATTTTTCATCAACATATTTTATTTCACATAGGCATACATGGGGTCCTATGGAGAAGAATCGGCAAAAACTCCACAGTCACTCTTTTAAAAGATTTGTTGTTGCCATTAGCATGATAAATAACAAAGGGTATGCAAACGCCTTACTGATAAAGACGGACTCATTTACTATGACCGCTACAACTTTCCATCCTGTATATTTATTTCTTAAAGTTCAGTAATTTACTAACCAGATCCAGTGAGAAGCCCGCCACCCAACCAATACTTTGTGAAGTCATATATGAAATGTTTGTCCAAGCAAGTATTGACCACCACGAGAGCATCTTCAGGATCTGATACGCCTAAAAAATAAATAAATTGGCTGATAATTACGAACACATTTTATCTGATGCATTAAAGGTAAAAATATTAGCAAACAACGAACACCGGACGCTGACGCTCCAGAAAGACATGTGCAAACACTAGTGTTAATGATGTTCAGTAAGATCTTTTACGATATTTATTTATTTATTTATTAGGCTCACCAACAATTGTTAACACCAAAAATATTACAAAATTCTTAGCTTAAAACAATGGTGTAGTGTCACAATTTTTTACAGGTAAGCACCACATTATGCCAAAATTATAATGGGCTTAACTTAATTGTACAAATAATTTATTCTAAGTGATACAATAAATAGGTACATAAAAACCAAAACAAAACACAACAGGCCAGTCACATCACATTGTGCGTTAAGCCTGCATGGACGTCCACAAGATCGCTGCAACTATTTAATAGCTTACATAGCCGAGGAATGGCCGAATTGGCACCCATAAATGTTCTACGTAGTGGAGGGTAGAAAGGAGTTATAGGAGCACGGGGATATCTAGCTGGGGCTCGGAATCTGATTTTACCTAATAACTGAGGGCAGTCTACTTTGTTTTGTGGAATGCCTTGCCCGTGTCGGTACGGCATGTTCAATCTCTGTCCACTTTTAAAAATCACAACCTACCTCTCTTCAATCGTCTTTACTTGGGATCTCTGCTTTTTGTTACATAATTTGGATTGTATATAATAATCTATAATGTATTTTTGAATAACTTATCAGTTCATCTAAGACTACCCACAGTACTGACATCCTTTTCTCTTTAAATTCCATCCATAGGTTTTCTTTAAAATATCGCTTTTAGCGATAGGGCCACCCATTGTGTTAGCCTATTTGATATTTTCTTCATTTATCTTTTCTGTAACTTGTGTGGTGTACATTATAAAGAGAATTCTATTCTATTTTGAAGATCACAAAGTACTTTTTTTTTTTTTAACGATGGGAAATCATCAAATGACTTCTTCCGCTCTGGGTGGAGTGGAAGGGCGTGTCAGACTCTTACTGACTAAAACCCATCCGTGTTCTTTCTAAAGCCCTTTGCGTTCCAGGGCCGCGGTGACTCTTTAGAACAAATTTCACAACCCTGGCAGGCTCTGGCCCTAGCGGGCCCCGTCTTCTATGCTGACATCTCTTTGAGGCGCGCGTGAAAATCACATAGTACTTACAATCGTTCGTACATGTAGGACCAGATATATTAAAGTAAACGAAGCGAAGAAAAAGAGTTTGTAAGGATGATAGTAGAAGGCTTTATATATGTAGTTTCGCCTTACCCATAGGAAAAAGGCGCGAGTTTTTGTATGACGATAATTATGTATGTTTAAGTATCTGTATCCCTGCCGTAAAGTATTCCTGCCTTATAGATTTGCTTGATTTAAAACATCACTTATTGATTGCCGATTCCATGCAAAATGCTACGGATTATGATGTGTGACACACAAATAACACAAGAAATTACTTACAATAATAAAGTTGGGGTCCCACTTTGGTGTAACAAACGCCGCCATGCTGCAGTGCGTGCTCAAAAATATTTTTTAATAAACGCCATAAATCTGAAAGAATAACCTAATAATATTAATACAAGCTTATTTTTGATATTTACAAAACCTGAAAATAGTTTATTTAGAATCAGTAGTCTTTGTAAAGAAATATGTTATGGTGAGTTCACTTATTACTTTAGGAGCAAAGCATGTACCAATATCGTTTTATTTTAACTATTTATAGGTAATAGAAAATGCTTTTAGGTACTTGGAAAAGCTTAAGTTTATGTCCGCGCTGGCTCGAAAACCCGCTTATACCTAGGCGAAACTGTGTTAGTGTATGTTTTACAATTACGGTGATACAGCTTTAAAAAGACTGGATCACTTTCACGAGTTATACATATGCCACCGGAAAATAGCATACTCCGTAAGATTATGAAATAACTTGAGAGATTGTAAACTCTCAATAAATTGTTAACTGAACATTTGGAATAGATACTTTTTGACGCATCAAAATTTGATAGTCGATAATCTCGCGAAGTCATTCCGAGAAATTCTGATAGGGCACCACTGACTGGCCCTATCAGAATACCAGCGCTGAGTTATTTATTTTTTAGATATCGCAGCATATGATAATTATTTTATTATACTGTTAAGTTATTAATTTTATTTTACTGGTTTGTTTGTCTTATGCAGTCCCAAATAAACATTTTTCTTCCTTTTCTTTCTTTCTATATAGAAGATTGTAACAAAAATTAAATATAGAGCATACATGTTTGTGCTTAAAATTATAAGCGTGCAAATTTTTCGTGCATACAATTAAGTCTTTTTTTTATGCCAAAATAGTCTTTTACACTCTAAAAAAAACTATTAGTGAACAGCCAATCGTACAATTTACTTTAAAATAATCTGTTATTTAAAATTTTTAGGTCGCTCGGTATCTTATTAAATATTTCTACACACATATACAAACAGCTTTCATTACATTTAGCTAGCCTTGGCATGACATCCAGTACGAGCTTGTGAGGGTCTCGCCGGTTTCGCAAAATATTGCTAAATGATTAATAAAAAATATATAAGAAAGTAATTCATTATTAATTTAGAAAAATTTAATGACTAATTAGTGAGTGTAATAAGTATAAGACCTGATCGTCATCTCCACTTAGATCCTGTTCACAAGGCTGAAATTTGGGTTTAGTGTTTATTTACTAGGTGTAAACATTGAAAACTAAAATCTGCCAATATTTATGGATGCAAAACTATCTCCTAAAATTTTTAAATATATTTCATACATCACTAAAAAAAAATGGCCGTCGGTCCGAGCTAGCAGATATGCCTATCCACGTTGACATTACACTAACACTACTCTATCCAAACATTTTGCTACTATGAAAATAAGTAACATCTGGGAGCCCTGGGACCTTGGACTAATAATTAATAGGAGTGACGTCACTAGACGCTGATTGCTATATTTTTCGTTACTTCTAATTCGTAATTATTGTTAAAAATAACTATTTACTGAAATACGTACGTTACACTAGCCTTTTTTATATTATTATAAAATTTAACAAAATATTGACAAATATTTATAATATCTGCATCTTCCCTATTCGGTTTAACGAGTTAAAATTTTGGTAATGTATTCTAGGCTTTCTTAACAGTGCAGTCCGTCATCACAGAGTATCAGCATTTGTGATAAATATTTTGATATTTATCATTTAAAAACTACCAGCCTTATTCATAAAAAACCTAATAACTATAACATAGCTAAAATACTGATAAGCAGATGCTTTATTCAAAATTTTCCATGGAGAATTTGATTTAAGAATCTTTTAAACCGTATTTGCTCTCATTCAGTTCGAGAATCTCAAGAGGTATTTTATTATACAATTTAATACAATGACCCATAAAGGACGTGTGTACTTTCGCCAATCTGAATTCAGGTTGATCTAATTTGTTCCTATTTCTAGTATTAAAATTATGCCCATCAAAATTCATATCAATATAAGAGTTTTACGAACATACATAATGTTTTCCTCCTTAAACAGTTCCCTTAAGGAATTGCGCCGACCAAGACGGTATATGGCTCTGATGGTTTTTTCTGCAGAATACATACAGACTCGATGTCTGCAGCTCGTCCCCATGATAAGATACCGTAATATATGAAAGTAACTAAAATAAACCGGCCTCGCGCTATCAATATCAGTAAATTGACGGAATTTTCTGACAGCATATGCTGCTGAACTTAGCTGTCCCGCAGGAGATGTTAAATGAGGACCCCATTTTAGCCTTGAGTCAAGTGTGATCCCTATAAAAACCGTGTCTTCGACGAATTCAAATTTCTCTTTGTTCAATACTATGATGCAATTATTTCATATGACATTCGGTAAAGCAAATCAATCAATCAAATCAATTATTAGCAGTGAACCAATTTTGGACCTGCTGTATCACGTTGTGTACGCCGTCAAGATTTGTAAAACGTCTATCAATCAATCTTACTACATTAGTGCTAGCGTCCGATTTTGGGACCCAACTAACTGTGTATGAAACCCGCCATTTTATAACTTGTGTGTGTATTTTAATAGTGGTCAGGCCTTTGGTATTTTCGTGACTTTAAGAAACCAGGCAACTTTATCTACCCAACCTAATTGTCGAATATCTTTTTTTATATATCCAACAACAGATAACCAATTGGATAAAAAACCACTTACTTGATGTATCAGTAAAAATTGAAAAGTAACACATTAAAAATTAACAAAACCAATGCAGAACATTACATAATTTTGAATGTGTTACTTTTCAATTTTTACTGATACATCAAGTAAGTGGTTTTTTATCCAATTGGTTATCTGTTGTTATTGTTGTCGTTTTGGGGCCCAACTAACTGAATATGCAACCCGCCATTTTATAACCTGTGTGTGTATTTTATTAGTGGTCAGGCCTTTGGTTCTTCCGTGGTTTTTGGAAACCAGACAACTTTATCTACCCAAAGCAATTGTCCAATATCACTTTTTCTATATCCAACAATAGATAGCCCTGCACCAATCGGACAAAAAAAACTACTTACTTGATGTGTCAGTTAGCAGCAAATGCGCAATGCCAATGATGGGCAGAAGACCAGGGTACGCAGGTGGCAGCGGATGAGCTCGTGACTCCACCAACCGTGCGCGACAATATGTAAGAGCGCATATCCCTACCAATAAACACACTGCAATTATTCCCAACATGCTAAGTTCTATTTCTGTTATTGTATATCTACTCCAACTAAAAGAAGGCAACCAACTAAAGTAAATTGTTTCACAAATCTGTTTTTATGAAAGTTTTGATGTCTTAAATAACCATCTTTTCATAAAACGTCATTAACATTGTTGAACCAGTTATCGAAACGAAATCGAAAAAAAAAATCGAGGAAATGACATTTTTTTATGAAATAGGGGTGTCAACATGCAATGTTACGCACTATGTAACAACGTATAAAGGCGGCTTGCCTTAGTGCTTGATATTGCGGACGGACGCGGACTAGCTCGCACTGCGGATGACGAAACGCACCGCACATCAAGGCTCTTCCAGCAAGGCACGCGCCTTGCTAGAAGAGCCTTGATGTGCGGTGCGTTGTGGATCTTGAGATTCGAATCCATTTTGTCATTCCAAAACGCATAGAGAAATACAATTCAGTCTGCATCTTCTCCGTAAGCCCTAAAAACAACAAGAATGGCACTCTGATTCATCATCTGCCTTTTCCCAACTATATTGGAGTTGGTTTTGCAGTCAAACCGGATTCAGCTAAATATTACTATTTTACGTGGCGCGACTGCCTATCTGATCTCCACAACCCAGTAACTGAGTAACACGCTACTGGTAACGGTAACAGAAACGGCACACTAATTCTCTGCCAGTGAACAAACAAGTCTAGCATAGAGTATCCGCCCATCCCAACTTAACTGTATTCACATCCAGCACTAAATACAAAGCAGCAATAACATAACAACTTTATTTACAGCTTTACAATTTTATTTTACAATTGGTTTGACAATCTAGCACTGATACGTAAGGGTCTGTGGTGTAAGGCGCCGTTTGCGATTAATCAAAACGTATAAAAGATATCGTTTTGTGGGATTCGAAAGATCCATATTAGGTACTATAGAAACGCAAGCTTGCTTGTGTTGTGCTAAAGAGGCGCAACAAACAATTGCAGTAAAAGCACGCGTGCAGCGCACAAGCAGTGCACGAGCAGCTCGCGAGTGGCGCATTCGCCAGAGGTGTACACACCCTTAGGACGTAAGGGCTGGGCTAAGGGGATTAATTCCTCTGGGAAGGTCACATGTTTCCAATGAACAAGAACTCGAGCTTCTTTGCAATCTTGTGCCAAATCGTAAATATGTGTCGACAGCCCTAGCAAAATTTTAAATTAAGTAATGAAGAATTATAAATAGGTTTACTTTCAGAAAAAGACAGTTCCTGGTAGCAACGGACAAAGATAATATAATACTAGCGTACAAATGTCCTATCTCATACATAGAAACAAGACCGCCGTAAGTGGGCTTTTTTCGATTACATCGGGTAATTTTTTGTTCGTGTTTGGATCCGTCCCATGCCCGCTAGATGGCTAACACCATCCACTAGCAGACCCGGCGAACTTCGTACCGCCTCAGATTGTGTTGTTACAAAATAAAGTTTGCCTAGAATACTGGCTACATCTTAAAAGGTTTTAACTTCCTTCAGTTATTAAACTTCCTAACAATTCAATTAAATACAATATCTGTATCTAAGTACATTCAATACAAAACAGTTACAAAACAGGTAATCAATTTTAAGCTTTTTGATAAACTATATTTTTTTACTTTTTTTACGGTGCGTACATGCGCGAAACAGGGAAACTCCAAATTGATTCCGCAAACTTTTAATGACTGGCCTTGCAATTTATTCATGGTCATCGCAAAGGCTATTGGCACGGGAAATTGTAGACGCTTAAAATCGAACGGTAAATCCGTTGGAATCATCGGATTCCCGAGATCAAGATATCCCCTTCTTTGTATTTTCCCTTTATGATCGTTGCCTCGATGACGGTATTAGCTTTTTCACAGCCAGTCTCGTTCCATTACATAGTTGAGGTTGATTAATGTTACGCAGCATGATGACAGCTAATCCTGCTTTTGATTGCGAATTGGAAGGTGATATTCGCATTCGAAAGTCCAGGCAATTCCAGTGAATTCAAAAACTCTGTAGGATAGTTGGCTTGAAAGATAACAACTCTCCCAGAAGAAAATTCTGAATGGTGGTATTGAGATCATCGAAATTTTTGTTTTTCGCTGCCAATATTGCTCGTTCATTTAGCTAATTATGGTCATAGAACTCTTGCGCTATGTCCGGAAAAATACGCTGAATAAGCTCCTCTTTCGATTTTGTGAAGTGACAGAAATCTGTGGGTAATTTAACCTATAGCTTTGTCAATGCCGTGAAACTCTATTATTGGCTTAAGAGATAATTGTTATCATCTCGCCATCAATGTTCAGTGTATGCACGCTTTAAGATGCCAGTAACTGTGTTGCAATTGCATTTGGCTGTTCATTGATGGGGAGGTGAACTGAACATTCATAACTCATGTATGTTAATAATAAGCTGTTGAGTTTCCAAATAAATAAATAAGTAATATGATGAATCCGGTCGAGGTGTCAACTGCAACTTCACCATTTCCAATGTCTAACAATTGCTTCGAAAAAACAATTGCAGTTTAATCTTATTGCAAAAAAAAATTGCATGTTAGTAGTCAACTGGAGTGTCTTTACGTGTTGCTACAAATTTGATAATTTTAGGCATGCGTTTAGTTCTTCAGCAACAGTTGATTGGGGAATAACTGGACGAGTTTGGCGCAAATCACCGGACAACAAAATCATGGCTCCACCAAAAATGATTTGGTTGTCACGAAGATCTTTCATTGTTCTGTCCAGTACCTCAAGTGACCTTTTGTGGGCTATCGTGCATTCGTCTCGAACGATCAATTTGCAATCCTGTAGAATCTTCTATCTATCGCTCCTAGCTGTGTTGCAAATGGCAAGAAGCTCGAGTTCTTGTTCATTGGAGACATGTGACCTTCCCAGAGGAATTAATCCCCTTAGAATGCGCCACGAATGCGCCGCTCGCGAGCTGCTTGTGCACTGCACGCGTGCTTTTACTGCAATTGTTTTTTGCGCCTCTTTAGCACAACACAAGCAAGCTTGCATTTCTATAGTACCTAATATGGATCTATCGAATCCCACAAAACGATATCTTTTATACGTTTTGATTAATCGCAAATGGCGCCTTACGCCACAGATCCTTACATATCAGTGCTAGATTGTCATAGTCATTTATTCACAAAAAAGTAATTTCGAACCTATTGTCAAACGTATTGTAAAATAAAATTGTAAAGCTGTTATCATATTTATTTATTTAGTGCTGGATACAGTTAAGTAGGTATGGGTGGATACTCTATGCTAGACTTGTTTGATCACTTGCAGAGAATTAGTGTGCCGTTTCTGTTACCGTTACCAGTAGCATGTTACTCAGTTACTGGGTTGTGGAGGTCTGGTAGGCAGCCGCTCCACGTAAAATACTGGTATTTAGCTGAATCCGGTTTGACTGGAAGCCAACCCCAATATAATTGAAAAAAGGCAGAAGATGAATCAGAGTGCCATTCTTGGTGTTTTTAGGGCTTACTTGTTTTTAGATAAAATTTTAAGTGTCTTTGCATGTACGGGGTTCCCACCGAGCTCGGAAACTGAAGCTCCTTGGCTATGCCAACGAACTATTTTGGCCGCTCGCAACTACCAGGCAGCAATCATCAATACGCATAAAATTGACAAATATGTCTGGGAAAAATAAAGAACAATGAATATCCGACATTAAGATTGTAGTGTGTTGATTCCGAGATTTGTAAGAGTAGCTCAAAATCTAATTGAAAACGGTCTAGCCATATAAATAATGATTAAGGTATGTATGTATTGTATTATATGTTTTATATGTATCTAAGTTATAACATCGCCTTGGATGTATCTGTAAAGGTGTTATAATAATTAATGAATAAATAAATAAATAATTATTTTATTTTCCGCCATACACGCGAAGTAAGTCGCGGGCAACAGTCAGAATGCAATATAAAAAATAAAAAACTAAAATATATTATCAAAAACTTCGCCCTCAACGCTGTCAACATTAAATGCCCAAGACCCAAGGGTGGCTTTGATGTTAGAATGAGAATAGGTACATTTTATAAAATAATTCTTCATACATAACGTTACTAAACCGCGAGCAAGCCACAAAAAGTAATCAGACCTTAGAGTCTGTCCTTGACTGTTATTTATGGTCATCGCGGAGCAAGCGGTTACCGGAAACTGTTCTGCGCTTAAACTGGAACGGGAAGTTGTTGATAATGAAAGGTATCCGCGGAATAAAAACAGTTTAGCTGAAGCTTTACAGTGGATTTCTAGAGTTATATTAGACCAATAAAATTATTAGGTCCAGAAGGATATATTGTTAAAAATATTCTTCTACTTGTCTCGTTTCTACTTATAAATGTTACAAATAAAAATATTGATTTAAAGTTAATTTCAACTTTATGTTCGGGTTGTGCGTTTGATCTCATGTTTTGCGTTTGATTCACGATGTTCAGATTTTCCGCGTAAATATGACATTCGCTCATGTTGGCCAATGTTAATCTTCGTCAGCATATGTAAGGTAAAGTTACACAAAGATAGATCCATCTTTATGCCGTACCAAGGACCACGGCATCAACCACAGGCAGAAGGTAGAACCCTGAAATGGGGGTTCCTTCACTTAGTCATTTCAAGAGTAGTACAAATCGTTCGATGGTTTGTTTTTTAGGGTTCCGTACCTGGTGGCAAAAAACGGAACCCTTATAGGATCACTTTGCTGTCTGTCTGTCCGTCTATCACGACCCTTTTTCTCAAAAACGCGTGTAGGAATCAAGCTGAAATTAATATCAAATACTGGAGTCTGCTATCTCTCGAAGCAGTGAAAAATATAAACTTCTAAATCAACGCAATCTTAAGATAAAGCCGTTTATGCTCCGTTTATGGCTCATGTTTTGACGCTCGCACGGGAATCAAAACATATAGGGGACTTTCCGTTGATCAAGAGGCATGAAATTTGGCAAGAAGATAAATCTTACATTACAAATACAGAAAAAACGTTGGGAATTTGTTATTTAATCATACAAAAAATATTTTTTTTACGGTTACAAACTTTCAGTTGAAAAATTGACCGTGACGTACATTGATGTATGGGGAACATTTATCAACAACAAAATGTAGTTTGTCCCTTAATCTTACCTGCTATATTTTTGTCGGAGTAGTGCTTTTAATTCTCATTTTAATTTTGATTCGAAATAATACGAAACTAAGATGTGACTAATAAGTTCTCTCTCAATAATCAAAATGTTTTTTTTAATCATTTAGAACGGGTGCACAAAGTTTTGGAAGCAGCAGACAAGACTTTGCGGGTCATAAGGCTAAATTACCGACAGGCGTCAGGCGTTGCGGTGCTGTTCTGTAACGATTTCGAACAGACACTCTCGATAATATTCCGAGAAACGAAAGCTGATGAAATAGGTGCCTACTTTATTTTTGGCGCAATATACATAACATCAACACATAAAAGTTCAGATATGCAAGCATATTTAGGAGGCCACTAAAACGCGCAGAAATAGTAGAATTTACTGTTAATAAATTGTGACGGCACACACCACAATCAAGCAGATAGTTAGGCTATTTTAGTGGAGAGCTCGGTTGTCCCGTTACTTCAAAATTCAATTATCTATTGAACTATTTTGCCCCCTCGCAACAACCAAGCGGCAATCATCACTACCCAAAATATTGACAAATATTTTTGGGGAAGTAGGGAATATATTTCCTTGAACATGGCCATGGAAGAAAAGGTTAATCGTTATCCGGTAAAGTTTTATGATTTTAACCCAGATATTCAAGCCCCTAAAACATTGCATTGGCAAGAGGCTGAAAGTCACAAATCTGCAACAAAATGTCATCCCATCTGGAATACTAACAGGTTGCCCTTATTATGTTTTATTTCATTCTCAAGATCCGTCTCATTCCCAATAATTAACCGACTTCAAAACAGGAGATTCTGTATTTGAACCGTATGTTTGTATGTGTGCGATCCTTCGTCTGTTTAGTTTCAAACGTGTTCAATTCCCAGTGAGCCTACGGCTACGTCATGGCCAGACATCATCCGTTGTGAGGGTACACTTCGCTTCTGGTTGTTTTTTACATGGCCAACTTTCACTTTTCGAGTAGGCTCCAAGTGATTCCGCCGCTAACATCGTGTACCTATATAGAAGCGTTATCATTCCAAAGATTTTCATTTTTTATTTCGGTATTTTAAACAGAAGAGGTGATACAGTCAGTGTCTTGCATAACACTCTTCCACATTCCTAATTCTTAGAAGGGTCAGGATATTGACGGTTAGTTTATCTGATTTCAGTGACAGCTTTTAAGTTTCTAACGTACACGCGAACGAAATCGCGGGCAACAGCTAGTAATAATAATAAAGCCTTTTATTCCGAAACCAGACAATTACACTTACATGAAAAATGGTTAAAACAAAAATCACAAAATGTCTCGAATTTCGGTGTGCCTCGTGGTATAGGCCTCCTCTAACAATTTCCTTTGACGTCTGTCGCAAGGTACCCTCCTCCAGTTACTACCTGCTGTCAGCTTTACTTCTACCTCCCAGCGGATAGGCTGCCTTCCCCGATTTCTTTTTTTTTTTGACAAATAAAATGGAACTTATTTTATTTATTTATTATATACTTTATTGTACACCTCATAATAAGAACAGGACAATCATACATAAAATAAGTGCACAATGGGCGGTCTTATCGCACAAGGCAATCTCTTCCAGACAACCTTTGGATGGATTGAACGAAGGGAGATAGATTTAGGGCTGTCAGTGTACAAACGTTTTAAACAATACTAGTACTTGTGACTATGATAAATGTCTTTTCCCTGAGATGATCGACCCTAAAAAAATCGGTTAAATCCAATTAGAGATGTGCGATTTGAAATTAAATACATACTTTAAACTTCACTTGTTTTAATTTATTTGAACAATTAGATCCAAAAAATATTTTTTTTTTCCAAATTTTGTTGAAGAAACGTCATTAAAATTTTGAATTTTTCACAATTTTAATGACGTTTTGTAAATATTGCTCCAAGTAAATATCAAGCTTTTTATACAAAGCGCGAGGACATACAATCACGCTTCATACTCCAAAACAAATTAAGATTGAACGTTCCAAATTCTCGACTTAAAATACATTCAACAAATCCGTATGTTGTGATGTCCAAAAATATACAACAAACTACCTGAATTAATAAAAAAAGAAGATTAAATAAATATATTAACAAAAAATTAAAGCAATATTTAATTGAAAAATGCTATTATAGTATAAAGGAATATTTATGTTATAAAATATGAGGTATAAATAGTCCCTAATATGGTATGATTGCATTTATTTTACATATAAGTTTAGCTATTTAAAGCTTCCTCTCTCCTACATATATTTGTGTTTTGCCGTGCTCGACAGGGTCCATAATGATCACAATTTTTAGTTTTTAATTTACCATGTAAGTACACGTTGTGGAATGCAAATAATAATAATATAACATAATAATAATAAAAATATCTTGGGACAACTCACACACGGTCATCCGATCCCAAACTAGGCAGAGCCTGTGCTATGGCAACCAGACAACTGATAAACATACTTATATATTTCTAAATACATACATTATTATAGACAAATTACACCCAGACACGGAACAAATGATCATGCTCATCACACAAAGATTTGTCCTGGGTGGGAATCGAACCCACGACCTCCGGTTTAGCAGTCACGGTCACTAACCACTCGACCAACAGGCCAGTCATAAAGTTTGAGTATTGATCATACTTTCTGGTTTTCTGGTTCTGATTCTTTCATACGAGCGTTCGGAACCCTAAAAAATCTAGATTGTATTGAAATAATTTACACAACACCTTTTGAGATTTTTTGAAAGCCAAGTACAATCAACATTTCCGGTCAAAGTGTTTCGTATAAATCGTTGACAGTATCCGGTCACCGCTCATTCCTGACAGACTTGTCTTACGATGTTGAGCTTAGTATTACTAATGTGTGTAATGTGTTTGTGGCTGAAGTTCGGCCGTGTCAAATCCAGCTCGAAGGTGTTACCACCAGTTACGCCTGGGGGATTGCCGGTTATTGGACATTCCTATCAGCTGTTGAAGAACTACTCAAGTAAGGTCTCACATGATCTGAGCTATATAATATATTATTATTTATTTTGCAAACTGGTTTTAAATTCTTAATTTTCAGTTTTCATGCTATAATAATTTAATTGCTTACTAATTCTTACTTTCTCTTGCCTGTCTACACTGTTTCTTGTGCTACCCTATTATTGTCAGTGAAAAGTTTTAATTCGCCTTCTTTCACTAACTGTCAACTATCTGTATACTAGCTGTAAGTTTTCTTAAGAAATAAAATAAAATAAATAACACTCACTCGTCAATTTCGTCAACGTCAATTTCACATAAACTAACATTCTTCTCATATGATTTGACCAATGTTTAGACTTTCAAGAGATTTTGATTTATTTTCAATTTGGTGTTTCTTTTTAGGGTAGTCAGGAAACACCAACGTCGTCTATTGTTCATTATTATTTTTTACCAAACACAGTTGAGTGGATCTGTTCATACAGTGCAAGCATTTGTCAATAATTGCGTGCCAATAGAGCCCACCCACCCAGAGCGGAAGAAGTCAGTTGATGATTTCCCATCCTTAAAACAAAAAAAAATAGTGCAGTTATGGTGTACAGACGCCAGCACATCAATCTACAACAATCTGTCAAATTTCTTTAATAGTATTTCAACTTTATCGCTAAAGCATTAGGTTCAAGGTTGATTGGGAAAATTTGACAGTTTCGGGTAGCTTGATGTGCTGGCGCCTGTACATAATAGCGCCTGTACATAATAAAGAGTATTCTATTCTACTATGTACTATTTTACATCAATTTACAACTTATAAAGAGCTCGAACGATTTGAAGGACTATACAAAAGTGAAGACATTTGTGCTGACCTCATTTCAAACTTTATACACCAGCCAGGCAATCATTGACTGGCCTGTTGGTCGAGTGGCTAGTGACCCTGACTGCTAAACCGGAGGTCGTGGGTTCGATTCCCACTCAGGACAAATCTTTATGTGATGAGCATGATCATTTGTTCTGTGTCTGGGTGTAATTTGTCTATAATATGTATGTATTTGGAAATATAAAGTATGTTTATCAGTGTCTGGTTGCCATAGGACAGGCTCTGCCTAGTTTGTGATCGGATGACCATGTGTGAGTTGTCCCAAGATATTATTATGTAACCTATGCATAATATAATGCCAGGACTTTGAAAGAGGCTGTCTTTGTTTTTGTCCAGAATCATTTCCCGTATTTTCAGAAACGTTCGTATCTTCAGTCTTAGGGTGCGTTTTCACCAGAGATGTGCGAGGAAAAGCAGTGGCGCGAGGATGCTTTCCGAAGCTATGAAACGATGTGAGCGTTCCCACCAGCGATGTGCGAGGTAGCTGAGTGGCGCGAAGATGCGTAGCGACGCTATGGAACGGTGCGTAGATGACCGATGCGAGGATGTGTAGCGTTATTTTAGTTTCTCGCTCACGTCCATCCCTAGCATACATCCCTCGCACACATTTCTCCCACAAATTCCTCGTATACATCCTCGCGCCGCTAAGCCGTTTCCACCGGAACTGCGAAGAGCGAGGGTAGGAAATGAAGGGATTCAATTGGTGGCTTAAGAAGCACATCTCTCGCTACGCATCCTTGCACTTTACTGTGGGAACGCACCCTTATTCTGTCTAAAACATTTCTGCGTTTTGACATGTTATTCGTTATCGCTGAGATGGCTTGACATACTCGTACTATCAGCGTTAGCGGGGAGAATGGTATAAAAAAAAACTGTGCTGGGACACATAGTAGAAGTGAAACTTCAACGGACAAGTGGAACTCTCCCTCCGCCGCTGCCACCTCTCCCTTACTTAATACCCCCCCCCCCCCCCC
>NDFZ01005192.1:49357-94447 GCA_002192655.3 Mamestra configurata
CGTAAATAGAAGTTTCCCTTCAAAACTATGTCATATGATCAAACCCTTAAAGTTTGGGATTCGAGAATCGCCATCAGTAATAGAATGGTGCTTTGTCAAGAGCCACACGTTTCTTCTCGGAGTATTAAACGCACACTATGCTGGCAAGCTTATAAGTTGCATCTACACTAATATTATAAAGAGGAAAAATTTGTATTTTTGTGTGTGTGTGTGTGTGTGTGTATGTTTGTAATGAATAAACTCAAAAACCACTGTCGGCACAGTAGTTTTTGAGTTTCCAATGGAGAAAGAATTTTTGAAATTGGCATTTCAAAACTTCTTTCACCATTAGAAAGCTACATTGTCAGCGAGTAACATAGGCTATATTTTATACCCGTATTTCCACGGGAACGGGAACTACGCGGGTGAAACCGTGTGACGTCCGCTAGTTGCAAATAAAAACGCTTGACTCACTGCTGGTCCTTCTCCACAGTCACTAGGGCGAACAAACTAATCGGTTAGTATTTGAAAATATAGTTCGACCCGCTGAAGACTGTAAGACAATCTTTGCATTATACAAACTCAAATAGTTTTGCATTTTAAATTTTCATGCGTTCACGGGATAGGTACGTGTGAGCCCTTGATTTGAATCTGCCCTGGCGGTTGGGAGTGTTATACTCACTCATTTCGAACGCCCGTATGATAAACGGAACCCATATAGCATCACTAGAGTGACTGTCTGGCTGTCTGTCTGCCTGTCACAGCTTATTTTTCTACTAGCTAATTGAATCTACTCTACTGGGCCGACTCAGTTGAAATTTGGCACTTATACGTCCTTTTTAATATCTCCAAAATACTCCGTTATTTTCTCTGCGAACTCTTCTAATAAAGCCTAATATTATAAGAAAAACTTGATCTCCCAGCTAAGTCCAAAACATGTTAGTATGTTAGTACTATAGTAGGCGCCAGATAAATGTGGAATAAAGTATATTGACCTTTCCCTAATAACTGTTCATAGGTACCTGAACAATTAAATATGAATCGTTTTTCATTATTAGACAATGTTAAGGATCACGAGAGATGATGATTCGGGACAACTTTGTGTCATTAATTCCGTTTTTCAAATTAAAAATGTCAATAATTGTAGGTGGGTCAATGACCGTTATTCCACGATTATCTGGCGCCTACTATAGGTTGGGTGAGCGTGTTGAATAAGGTGTAAATGGTTGCCTTGAGATGAGCTTATATCTTATTTAATAATTTAACGACACGGTTGGTGCAGTGGTTGAGCGATTGACTGCTGCGCTGCGTGTCGCGGGTTCGATCCCCGCACGGAACAAATATTTGTATAGCCTACAGATAGTTGTTCCGGGTCTGGCTGTTTGTGTAGGTATGTGAATTTACAAAATGTTTGTAAACGCACCCACGATACAGGAGAAATTCCTAGTCTTATCAATAAAAAAATGGCCAGTGCCTCGAGACAAGTTGAGCAGTAGGTTATATGTCCTATTTTATAAGAGGATGAACCTACTGATCAACTAAGTTGAGCAAAAAATAGTTGAGCTATAGAAAATAAAATGTTCGAAAAAATAAACTATGTCCTACTGCTCAACTGCTCAACTAGTTGAGCAATCTAATTGAGCAATGGGGAAGAAGCGGGGGCAACTATTTTTGTAAAAAACAAAAAAATATGATAGTGTTATTGTAACCCTTTAGAGACTGGAACTGGTGTCTTTAACAAAGGCTTTAAAACTATGTAACCTAGCTAAGATACCTAACGTGACTACGAAACCAAAGATAATGGATTTTGTTATTGCCTATTAGTCAATTATAGAGCTCATCACAACGGCAAGGAAAATAATTCTCTTTTATTTTTTTTTCCTACAGGTCTTTGGTACTACTTCAAGTATATAGCTGAAGACTGTGCTAAGCAAGGGGGAGTGACTTATTTGAAATTAGGAAGTGACCAATATTATGGTAAGCCTACTGTCTTAAATAAAATGGCGGCGAAAAATATTATCAGGACGAGTGACTTACTGTTACCGACATGTTTGTGTCGACTATCTATGTATATCTATAATAAAACAGTAGCGCGATTAGAACGCTACATACAACAAAAAAAACGTTTTTTTTTTTGTCTGTCCGTTCTCACGCTAATCTCCGAAACTAACAACACTGTACAGATTTACTTAGGGTTTCTACAGTTTCATGCATGGTACTTACTTTTTACAACATTAAGTTTTTGTTTCATTAAAATTGGTGGTCAGGAAAACAAGTTATGGTAATTTGAAAATTTTAAGTTTTGTTTACCTTTCATTTTTTTGCAAGTTTAAACAATCACGCTCACAACGGGCCTTGTCAAAAGGCTCAAAGTCACCCAAAGGGCCGTGGAGAGGGCAATGCTCGGAGTGTTCTTGGGTGATTGAATCAGGAATGATAATCCGCAAGAGAACCAAGATTACCGATATAACCCGAATTATCGCCAAACTGAAGTGGCTGTGGGCATTGCTCACAGAACAGATGGTCGATAGGGCTGAAAAGTTCTGGAGTGGGGACAGCGAATCGGAAGACGTAGCGTTGGAAGTCCCACAAGGTGGACCGATGAGGACCGGTGAGGGTCGCGATTCTGTTCAGTTGTGTACGCATGACGTATAAAAAAATGTGTAGATAACTTTAACACATAAACATGGCATTGTGCGTAACTCTGAATACTACTAAGATTTTGTTTTATCACAATCGGTTGACGCGGTTGAACATATTGCTGAGTTATTTAGTAAACTTTTAATAACTCTTACAGTAAAGTGTATAAATGTCGTTCGTAATAATATATGTGTCGTCTGTGTCCACGCAATGGGTGCCAGAGGATGGACGGCGTCGCCGAGGCCGGCCCAGAAAGCGGTGGCGAGATGATCTGGATGCACACCGCGAAGGCTGGTTCGAGGTGGCGCAAGAAAAGATTGTCTGGAAGGATATGGGGGAGGCCTTAGGAAAAAAAATGTACACAGGGTGAAGTGCGTGATCATATTCAAGAGTGTTGTTCTGTATCTGCTATACAATAGAGAAACATTATAATTTTTATTTGTGACTTTAAAAAAAAAAAAAAATCGTAAATCAACTTTTAAGATCCAAAAACCGGTCAAGTGCGAGTCGGACTCGTGCACGAAGGGTTCCGTACCATTATCTATTACCTCTTAAATACACTTCTGGACACATCTATTGGCCCACCTTAGAGTTTAGGTTTCGATGGCCCCTACCGAAATATGATTGCTAGATTGAACAAAAACTGTTGATGCAGTTTTAAACCTGATACATTTTACCATCTTTTTCGATCGTATTGTTTTAAATTTGAATTCAGAATACCATACGACATGGAGCTACGCCTAACAAGTCGGATATGCGCCTTGTTAAAGGCAATTGATTTTTGAATAAAAAACATGTTTTATCAAATAAAGGTTTAATTTAATAACGCGTGTTGCCTCCATGGGCATCTACCACAGCTCTCATACGATTAGGCATAGAGTTTATCAACCGCTCTATGCAATTTTGAGGGATCATCTCCCATTCCTCTTCTATGGCAGTTTTCAACTCCTGCATCGTCTGGGCAACTGGCTGACGAGCCCTAACACGTCTTTTTAGCTCGTCCCACATGTGCTCAATGGGGTTCATGTCTGGGCTTCTGGCTGGCCAGTCCATAACTGTGATGTTCACATCCCGAAGATATTCCCTGACGATGCCGGCCGCATGGGCTCTTGCATTATCATGCATAAAAAGGAAATTTGGGCCCACATAGTCCGCGTATGGTATCACGTGAGGTTCTAAGCACTCACGAATGTACCTTTCAGCATTTAATGTTGGCAGCCGTGGTCCTGTAACAACCTCAAGTTGAGTTTTGCCGCTCGCGGATATACCGCCCCAGACAGTCCATGAGCCACCGCCATAAGCAACCCTCTCTTCAAAGCAGCATTGTGCGAAACGCTCTCCCTTACGTCGGTAGACCTTCTTCCTTCCATCATTGCCATGTAACACAATTTTAGACTCATCAGAAAAGAGTACACGGCTCCAATCTTGCTGTGTCCAATTTAAATGACTGCGTGCGAAATGAAGGCGCGCTGTTCGGTGGGCTCGCGTTAGTTTGGGCCCATTAGCTGGCTTGTGTGGTACCATATCGCGTTCTTTTAACCTTCTCCGAACAGTTCGAGCGCTCACAGATACTCCGTGGAAGTCGCGAAGTTGGTTTTGTATCTCAATGGAGGTAAGGTGACGATTTCTCAAGCTGGTCGTCACGATGAATCGATCCTGCCTTTCAGTTGTGACCCGAGATCGTGGCCTTCCTTGGCGACGAACAAAGCCGCCAGTCTCTAGGTACCTCCGATAAACATTTCGGACCGCAGATCGACTTAAATTAAGTTGAGCACTCACGTTTCTTTGGCTGTGTCCGGCCTGAATAAGTGCCACAGCTTGGGCGGCGACTTCAGGTGAAGTATCCATAGATTATTGATAGAACCTCACCTTAATGTTAAGAATAAGTAATGTTTGTTGCAAAACCAAAGATATCAATCACTTTTTCAAGAATTAAATCCAAGTAAACCAATAAAACCAAGTTTTCTTAGTATTCGATTGTTTGATATCAACAAACAGGCTCCAAATTGTCTTTTGTTTCTTTAAATTCTGTGTTCGTGTTCGAAATTCAAAAAAAGATTATTGAATGTGAATGTGCCTGGTTCAAAACTGCATAAAAACTTTTTGCTCGACCTAATATAAAATTTTAGCTAGGACCAAACGAAACTGAAAATACAAGGTGGGCCAATAGATGTGTCCAGAAGTATATTTGTTTTATTTTAATTTAAATATAAATTTTTGAAGTGAATTTATGTATAACTAAATACTCTGTGAACATTTCAAGCGTCTATCTGTTGCCGTTATCAATATCGAGCAACAACGATAAAAAAATCACGTTTGTTGTATGGGAGCCCCCGTAAATATTTTATTTTATTCTGTTTTTTAGTTTTTTTGTTGTTATAGCGGCAACAGAAATACATAATCTCTGAAAATTTCAACTGTCTCACTATCACGGTTTATGAGATACAGCCTGGTGACAGATGGACTGACAGACAGACGGACGGACATCGGAGTCTCTTTGGATACGGAACCCTAAAAATACATACTTTTCCAGTAGACTGATGCAGTTGGTGGCATTTATTTTTAGTAATTTTATGAGGTCGGGTATTTTGTTAAAGTCAATTCACATTTTTTTTACATTTTTTCTTTACTTTTATAGCAGATACAGAAAAACACCCTTCAATAAGATCACGAACTTTTGGAACACGCTGTATATCGTCGCGCGGATACATTTTTGTTTGCGCGATTATTTATTAACACCGTGCAAGCGCTTTTTTTTGGAGCTGATGTTGGTGGTATGACGCCTCTATATAATACAACGTGTGACAGAATTACCGCAAAACCTGAAAAGGGGTCATCATTATGAACATCTTTTACTAAGGGACCAATCCCGAAATCGCGAAAAACAATAGTCAATTTTTTTTCACTATTTAATTTTTGCCGGAAATAGTATTTTGACAGATCAAATTCACGTTCTTATGGTGGCGTTGTGTTTTGCTAGTCTTTAATAATTGTGCCAAAGTTCACTTACAATCTCATGTCGTCATGCTTGAATCACGTAGCACCAGAACTGATGGAGAAGATGGTACGCGGCCTCCTTGACTTCAAATAATACGATCTGAAACCTATTAATTAATAATAAGTCCGCTACGTCCCCCACAAGTGGTGGAGGCGCTTAGAAATTTCACGTGTGCAAGGCACGTTGACACACCTACTTCTGTGAAAAAGTACTGCTAGGAGGAGGCTGGCCGCACGAGGGAAGGGCAAGGCCTTCGCCCCAACCGACGCTACAGGAGAAGACACCTCGGGCGTCGGGAGTCGCAGGGCGATCCCGGCCACCGTAGGCGCGGGCCTGCGGACGGCGAGCGTTGGGTGGCTCGCTGTACGGTCACAACCCGGCCCGGATCGATGGCGCGTTGTGTTCCACGCGGGCCTCAAAGAAATGTCAGCATAGAAGACGGGGCCCGCTAGGGCCAGAGCCTGCCAAGGTTGCGGAATTTGTTCGAAAGAGTCTCCGCGGCCCCGGAACGCAAAGGGCTTTGGAAGGAACACGGATGGGTTTTAGTCAGTAAGAGTCTGACACGCTCTTCCGCTCCACCCAGAGCGGAAAAAGTCATTTGATGATTTCCCATACTTGAAAAATAAAAAAAAGGCACGTTGCCAACATCTACCATGGTTGTCTACCAATGACAGAACTATAGAGTCGACAATAACAAATAATTGGTTCATGAACTATCTGACATGTACAATCTTTATTAGACCTGTATGTTTTAATCAAAGCCTTCCTTATATTTTTAGTGATCACGGACCCACTAGATGCGTTGACAGCAGCAAATGCATGTATAAAAAAACATTTTGCATACGATACAATGAAACCTTGGATGGGAGATGGACTCCTAATATCATCAGGTTAGAAAATCATAATCACTGGCATAATTATGAAAAATACTGTTGTTAAAAACCCAAGCGCAAATTTCCCTATGATCTTGTAGTTTTTAAATCTGGCATGTTTGTTTCATTTATTTTTCATTCACTTTTTGATATTGATATTGACCATTAATATCAAATCTTTTCCTATAACAAAACGCCTACAAAAACATAACGCACATTGCTGAATATTAAACAAGACAAAAACCTTACCAACCAAACAATATAAAACATCAAGGATCATAAAGAAACTCTCCACGTAATACACTCATCAATTTCTATCAAGACGCCCGAAGCCATGTGCTCTCTGTCTTATAATTAACCCACACATTTAAACTGAAGCTCATATGAGAAATCCCCTTTACCCCTTTTTACGAATATTACGCGAACGGAGGAGTATGAAATTTGGCACAGTTAAAGTTTATATTGAGAATGAGTGCAAAAAAATTTTTTTTTGCTTAGAATGATATTTAAAAATAAATATTTGCTCGAAATTCGACCATATTTTTTATGAATTTGTATGTTACATTCAATTGATAAAAAATATGGTTGAATTTCGACCACTGGGCGAGCACTAGTATTGCTAAATAGTCCTCAAGTTGTATTTTCTGTATGGTGGCAGACGTAAAAGAATAGCACCATCCCATCACTTCCGGTGGGTATCGTAAGAAGTGACTAAGGAACTCGCCAGACAATGGGCTGTAGCATTCTCTGTGGTTCAGTGCATTACAACAGCTACACTGCGATCGCCAACCCGCCTACCAAGCGTGGCGATTATGGCCCTTTGGAGGAGGCCTATGTCCAGCAGTGGACGTCATTCGCTTAATGATGATGATGATGATGTATGCATTGCTAATCATTTTTCGCAGGAGAAATCTGGAAACGTCATCGCAAGCTCATGATTCCAGCATTCACACTACCAGTTGTTTACGGATTCTTAGATGTATTCAACAGCCAAGCTAAGAAGCTGGCTTGTTCTATGGAACCTCATATTGGAAAAGGCTTATTCGATCATAGGTCTTATCTGAAAGATAACGCATTAGAAACGTTTTGTGGTCAGTATAAATTTTGTTTCTTTTGTTATCTTGTCTAAATCTTGTCTTAATGTTTTCAATTGCGCGATCGTAACTCGCATCGCATACCTCTAATGCGACTTGCTTGCAGGTGCAAACGCTAACTAAATCCACCCTGTGTGGTGCATAAGCACCACATGGTGGATTTAGACCGCGTTTCACCGTTTGGACCAAAAGGTCATTAAAATAGGTCAGCACTATAGATTGTTTTTACCAGACGCCTTCTGCAACTGGATAGGGGCAGCCTAAGAATGGTGGCGGGGACCATCACCGGACACTGCTCAATGAACAAACTTTCCACACGATAGGTATAACAGACAGTCCTCTGTGCAGAGCATGCATGGAGGAGGAGGAAACGGCATCGCACGTGCCTTTTGAGTGCACAGGCGTCGTCGAAATACGGAGACAAACAATAGGGAGACCGAATTCACTAGCAGAAATCCTAAACACACTAAGAGGACTGATCTGCTTCTGGAAGGATGTTGGCTGGTTGGAATGACGGCCGCCATGGCTCACGCATAATGTTTCAACATCAAGACTAAGTGCAGAAGCCATACTTAATAGATATATTGTTATTTAAGTAGGTAATTAGAATGTAACGATTTTTAAAGAACTGATAGAACAGGCTCAAAGGGTCGATCTTCGAGGTCAGGCAACGCTTGGCGAGGTAAGTACGTGTTTGGGTGCCTTGGAGAGCAATTTAAGTTGGTTCCGGCTGTCGTTTGAACCTCTTTGATAGTAGTTACGGATAGTCGGAAACCAGAAAATCTGACATCGTGTTACCCAATAACTGAGTTGTGTAGAGAAGAGAAGAGAAGCAGTCATTACACGTTAAATAATGGTTCTCAGCTGCGTCTAAAACCGACCCTAATATATAAGGTCCCAAAATAGACGGACAAACTTTTAGAAATCATTCAGACCACCAAAATAAGGACAATGGTAATAATAATAATAAGAAAAACGCATTTGATACTTGCAAGAAAAAAAATTAGCTATCGAAAACAGACTATGAATGTTGGTTACCCAATGCATAAACACATCCATGTCTTTTTTATCTCATTATTCTGAAAAGCGTGGCCGGGCGCGAGTGCAACCACCTACCTACCCATAATAAAATTGATGTGTTTATTTTAGTGTGGTGGCAATTTATTATTTTAGGCCAAAATAAAATTACTTTAATCAGTGTTTTTTTTGTGTTTGGATTGATAATTTGTTTGTTTTTTTTTATTGATTGGTTTGACGGAACGCTGTGTTATAATTTGTTCATATTAATGGGACCTCAGTAGTTGGGAAAAGGCAGTCAAATGAATTGTATTTCAAAAGACCGATAGCCGGTAGAGCAGACGGCTTAAAAAGTAGAAACCGTTTATCGGCAAGCATAGAGTGGAACGCTTCCCTATTAGGATTACAAGACAGGCTGCAAGCGAAAGGCGGAGGATCAGCTCCTATGTCGTAGATTGAAAGATAACTTAAATTGATCATTAGTGTTATCTTAATATATAAAACAAAGTCATTTCATTTTTTCATTTCATTTATTTCATTAACAATTTTTAAATTGTATCGAAATTTTACACTGAATTATCAATTTAAAATTAAAAGAATTACAATACAAACACTATTAAATATTATTGAAACAAAAAATTATACAGTTTACAGATTATTATAACATTACGGTAACCAAAATAAATTCATTAATAAGTACAACATTAGCAACTCCTTGTTATAAGTTATATGTCAAAAATAAAAAATAAAATAAATATCGTAACAATAAATTATGAGTCTACCATTACACATGTCAAAAATATAATATCATGTCAATAAAATGTTGTAAAAAGATTTATGTCAAATATAAAATCAAATTAAATTTATGTCAAATATGAATGTAAAATCAAAAATAAATAGATGCATCCATTACCTACAATATCAAAAATCATAATGTCAAATTAAAAATATTACCCATCCAATGTTAAAAATAAAATATTGCTAATTTCCATGCAAATGTCAAAAATATAAATATAATGTCAAAAAAATAGTATAATAATAATTAAAGTCTAGTTGTACGTGTCACAGAGAAACTCATCAAGGGTGTAATAGTACTTTTCTATCAAAAATGATTTTAACTGCTGCTTAAACTGATTTAAGTTGTAAATTGACTTTAAGTGTACAGGTAGTTTATTAAACAATTTAATTGATTGATAACCTGCAGCATGACTCACTACTTTAAAATGAGGTTGCATCTTATTTTGTAAGTCCTTACGCCTTGTAGCTTCCCGCTTAATTCTTTCCTCTGATGTTTCGAAATTCTGCAGTTTTTTCATAAGATCAGTGAGAAGAACTAAAATATACAAACAAGGGACCGTTAGTATCTGAAGTTCTTTAAAGTAATCCTTACACGATACACTGAGGAATTCTCACCATGGTTCTTATTGCCCTTTTTTGAATAATGAAAGCCGTATTTATATTGTACGTATAACTACCTCCCCATAGAGTGATACTGTATCTAAACTTTGATTCTACAAGCGAGTAATATACGACTTTTAATTGTTCTATAGCGATCACATCTCGAAGACTTCTTAGGGCATAGCAAGCTGAGCTAATTGAACTTTCTGTGGTTGTCAATTCTTTTTTCCAGTTAAGGCTTTCGTCAATGTGAATTCCTAAGAATTTTACGCTGTCTATCAATTTTATTGTATTTCCTTTCAATACAATGTCTATTTTTTCTGTTTCTCGACGTCGTCCTAAATTAATATATATATAGTCGGGTTAGTTAAACCACTCAAGAACAGCTGGACCGATTTTTATGGTCTTTGTTTTGTTGGATTTGTCTTTGCCCCAAATAGCAGATTAGCTATTAAAACATCGGATAAATTCACGGAAAAGGAAATGTGAAGATTTATTTTCTCATACATTTTTTGGGCTGGAATTGTGAGCGATAAAGATTCAATAGAACCAGGAGAGCAGAAACATGTCGAAGTATTTCCGGGCTGGAATTATGAGCGGAAATGATTCACAAGTACCAGAAGAGCAGAAACATTGCAAAATATTTCCAGAGTTGGAATTGTGAGCAGTAATAATTCACAGGTACCAGGAGAGCAGAAACCTGCGGGTGGGAATTGTGGGCGATAAAGATTTATGAGTAGAAGAAACAGGAGAAGCAGAAACATGTCGAAGTACTTCCGAGGGTGGAATTTTAAGCGGTTAAGTTTCACAAGTACCTGTATAGAGTTATACAGTGTAAGCTGAAGATTTGTTGGTTTTGTTGAACGCGCAAATCACAGGAACTAGTGGTACGAGCTGAAAAAATATTTTAGTGTCGGAGATAGCGTATTTATCGAAAAAGTGCAAATTAAGAGCCGCTGCTGCATTCACAAGTACCAGGAGATCAGAATCATCAAGTACCAGGACTTCAGAAACACGTCGAAGTATTTCCGGGGCTAGGATTGGGAGCGGTTAAGATTCACGAATACCACCAAAGAGTTATGCGGAATAGAGTGTGAGCTGAAGAGTTCTTTTTTGTTTGTTTGGATGAACGCGCAAATTTATTTTAGTAAAATATCCAAAACTACAAGAAAAATTATTTGAGAGTTGGATAGCCCATTTATCGAGAAAACGGAAATTTAGAGCCGCTGCTGCCTTAGTTCTACAGATTCACAAGAACCAGGAGACCAGACACATCAAGTACCAGGACTTTAGAAACACGTCGAAGTATTTCCGGGGCTGGGATTGACTGGGACCAGAAACATGTCGAACTAGTTTCGGGAAGGGTATTGTGAGCGGTAATGATTCACAAGTACCAGAAGAGCAGAAATCTGTCTATTCTGAAATGTCTCCTTCCACGCTGGGCGGAGCGGGAGTGTCAGACTCTTACTAACTAAAACCCATACGTGTTCCTGGAATTGTGAGCGATAAAGATTCACAAGTATGTACCAGGAGAGCAGAAAAATGTCGAAGTATTTCCGGGGCTGGAATTGTAAGTGGTTAAGGTTCACAAGTACCAGTGTAGAGGAATGCAGAATAGAGTGTAAGCTGAAGAGTTTGTTTGGTTGAACATGCTTATCTCAGGAATTACTGGTTCGAATTGAAAAAATCTCTTCGTGTTTGGTAGCCCATTTATCGAGGAAGGCATAACATAACGCTACAACTAACAGGAGCGGTGCATTAATAAAAAATGTGGCGCAGACGAAATTAAATATAAATATAACGTGTAACAGAATGAACCCAAAACCTAAAAAGTCTATCATTATGAACAACTTTTACTACGGGATCAACGTTGAAATTGAGAAAATAAAAAAACTGTTGAGTATTTATTTTGTCGAGTAATGCGGACATGTGTAGATGAATAGGCAGGTCGATTTCTCTTTCGCTATTTTGGGTTTGGTCCCATAGTAAAAGATGTTCATAATGATGAATACAATGACCCCCTGTTCACATTTTGCATCATTCAGTTTTTTACACGTTGTTATCTTTCAATTCACTATTACCAAATATACCTACATATTAGTATATATATATATTTTTTGTTATTATTATTTTCATATATAGTCATATTTTATATATAGTATGTTATATTTAGTCTTTTTTCTACTTAAGCATAACTTTTACACACGATGTCTACATCTCTTTTATTCGACTCTCCTTTCGCAGGTATGTTGGAAGAGATTTCTTTAGAAATAAGCATCACCTTTGTACCTATTTTTCTGTTTCCTTCTTCTTATCTATTTGTTAAATGTGTGTACATAAACTATTAAATAAATAATTATGTTTCAGTTGGCACACTTGGGATAAATCCTATAGATGACGTGAATATTACGCGAAAATACATGGAATCTGTAAATAAAATGTTGCACATGGGCGTCATTAGAGTAATCAAATTTTGGCTGCAGAATGATTTGATATACAGGCTGGTTGGTTTGAAAAAGAAAGAAGATGAGTTAGTGAACACTTTACATACGATGATTGATAAAGTAAGTATGCTATTTATTATTTTAAAAGAGTGTCCGTGGCGATACGATAGTGATCTACGCTTTGGATCGTGCAAATAACTTCATCTGTTTGACCGACCGACTTTGATAATTCGAAAGTTTGAGTTTGCTATGAAAATAATTGCATGCAAGCAACGGAATACATCCTTAAAGGATTAACCCGTTTGTTTAGTAGACCAGGAATTTGGAAGGAGAGAAGAGAGACTTTTGTCCATCCTTACTAATATTATGGATTTGAATATGAGCTGGTTCGTTTGTTACGCTGTAAACCTCCATTGAACAGGAAGGATATTCCGACCAGACGGTTGTTGTGTCTGGTGGGCAACTGCCCGATAGTTGATATTCGGACTGTTGTATATGTTCAAATCACACGGAAAACTGTAACACCGCGATACAAGATTTCGTTAGTAGTCCGCTGATGGTAGGATAGATGGCGTTGCGGTTATTTTTGTTGCCGTACAAATTTCGCATCATTAGTTTTTCTTGTGGCGGCTAAATCGCCACAGCTAGATGAAAACGGTTAAAGGCTATTTTAACTCTTATTCAAGTTAAAGTAGCCTTAAAATAACCGTGATCAAGTTATTTTTTTATTAGAAAGGAACGCATGTCAGTCTGTTATACATAAACATTACTTATTACAGGTTTTGCAAGAGAAAAAAGCAGTCATGAATGACGCAACTTTGAACAAACATAGTATTGTCTCGGGCACTCAAGGTGTGTATATTTTTACCCTACTCTAACGCCCATATTCAAAGTAAGTTTGATTGACTTGAAGTCGACTCAGTAGCCATGCCCTAAAATGTAGTTCTGGAAAAATAATAATTACGATCTTAATTATTTTTATTGGCTTCATTTCACTATTTAAGTCCAAGAAACGAAGGATGGATTGTGTGAAATTGATGTCTAGAAAGGAGGTATCAAATCACATTTTAATTGGAGGTAGTTCGTATCCGAGTTCGGTCCGAGTTTTCTCGTACTGTATTTTGACGGATTCTGATCGGATTCGGATCGGACGTAGTGCGCAACCGCTCTTACTTAACACACGCTCAACGTTTACAAACGGCTTTATCCTCATCTACCCCAATTTCTTTTGCAAGAAACCAATGTTCGAGTTTTTCTTTGCACAGTGACCATTCTTGATGTTTGTGATTAATTCTAATTAATACAAAAGAACTTAGAAACCAGTGTTAGTACTCATAACTACCGGAAAAAATACTATTATATACCTACACTACAGTCACATGCAGGCTTATCTAATGCCCCAGTATGGGGCTATCCCATCTGTCTGCTATAGCTCTGTCTGCTATTGGGGCTGGCGCATACCCGACGCACCCACAGACTGCATGTATAAAACGACTGACTAGTGGCCCAGATACTTGAAGGTTGTGACTTGCTTTAAGGGACTTCCTCAAAGTTTCAATTGTGGTGCAATCGGGTAGGTTTTAGTGCATGCCTTAAAGACTAGTACTTCACATTGTATCTGAGCCCATGGGTCTGCATTCCTCTCACATGTCTCGAGCAGACTCATCATTGAGTTAATTGATGGGCACAGCAACACCATGTCATCTGCGTAACGATATTGCTGACGCATATTCCGTCAACATAACAACCCTGATAAGTGTTGCTGAGCTCAACGATCAACTGGTTTATGTACAGACTGAAGAGGCGGGGGGAGGTCAGGGCACCCCGCCTCACACCGCACTTGAACCTAAACTCATCCGATAATGAGCCTGCCTACCTTACACAATTTACCTGATTGTTATACCAATTCCGTAGTATTATATCAAACTTCCCTATCCACTGAGGTATCTGTTAATAATTATTGCCAAAGCAAGTCGTATGTCACCAGATCAAACGCTTTTGATAGGTCCAGAATACGCGTTAACAGGAGTCCTGTTCGTATTGTTCTGGACAGTATACTTTTGAGACAGTATTAATGTATCTACCGTTACTTTTTCCATTAAAAAAAAAATTTTCGTAGGTACTTGAACTTTGTCCTCGTCGCCAACTATTATAAACGTGGGGCGTAGGTAAGGAAATTATACAACCGATACGTACAAGCTCATATATTGGACTGACGTAGCTGCAGTAAACTATTTACTTATTTTTATCATTGGTACTTCTTCACTAGTACCTACCTTCATAACACATACTTTTATTTAAAAAAAAAAGATGTAAATACTAGCACGTGGGTGAAACCGCGGGCAGAAGCTTGTATTGATTAATTAAAGAGAAGCTTGAATTGATTTACACAAAAACTTGATAACCTCAAATAATTCATTCCATTATTTTCCAGGTATTAAATACAAGCCTTTCCTGGATCTACTCCTAGAGCTATCTAAAAATGGCGCCATGTCAGATAAAGAGATCAGGGAAGAAACCGACATAATAATAGCAGCTGGTTTTGAAACCACGTCTAATCATCTGATGTATACTTTATTGTTGCTTGGAGCGCATCCTGAAGTTCAAGAGAAAGTGTACGCAGAGTGAGTGTCAAATTTAGGATAACAACTCGCTTTACTATCTCTTTAATATTATTATTTCCTCTACTATTTAGCCTCTTGACACTGACAAGCTTATCCTTATATAAAAAATTCTTCTATTACTGACTGCCTGAGTGACTGTCAGACAACGCATAGCCGAATCGACTGATCGTAGAAAGCTGAAATTTGGCATGTAGGTTCCTTGGGGAGTGTAGGGAGCACTAAGAGAGGATTTCCTGAAGTCGTGCGAAGCAACGGGTTAAAGCTACTTCATACAAAAAATCAAACCATAATAAATTGTTTAAATACTTAAAAGCGGATTCTAAAATCAAATTCCCTATTGAAAATATGTTTTTTTTTTCTAATTAAAATGCAAACTAATTGTGCTTTTTTTATGAAGTGGCCTGTGAAATGTTATCTGTTCTGTCATTAACTAACTTATGAAGCAGGGCAACTCATTTTGATTGGCTCTGCCAGTCGGTAGAAGCCAGTTGTAAAAGTACTTCTCCTGCCAAGCATCATGGATTAAAATTAACACTTATGTCAGTAGGTCCTAAATTGACTATATTTGAAAACTTTGACATTTCTGACTATGTCTGTTTCAGCTGAAATCAGGCACTTCCATGGGCACAAATTTATCGATAAGCTTGCGTTTGTCTACAATCGCACCTGATGTTAAGCGATTATGTGGTCGATAACGGAGCACTGTTGCCTAGAAGTAATATATTCACTCTTGACTTTTGGATCACCATCTTCATCTTTCTTAATCTCTGACTTTTCTGATTTCAGATTACTAGAAGTAGTGGGTGCAGACAGAGACGTAGAAAAGGATGATGTGAGCAAGTTGGTTTATACAAACGCAGTGTTGATGGAGTGTCACCGACTTTATCCTTCTGTTCCTTTGGTAGTCAGATACGTGGGTGAAGATGTGCAGCTAAGTAAGTTGCATTAGTTGTAAGTAAGTGGTCCCCGGATTACTGGCTAAAGGTCACTAGGGTTGCCAACCGTTCTGTTAATAACAGTATTATACTTTTATTCGCCCGTTAACACTTTTCCACTGTTCTATAAAAGAAGTATGCAAGATACTGTTTTATGACCGCTGGTATTCGCCAGCCAGAATATTGATATTGCTTCTATTGATTTAATAAAAAAATGAGCTCCTCATTTATATAAATTTTAACTTAAATCGTCGAGAGGCTTATGAATATTTAAAAAAAATGATAACAAATTGTTCAAAAGCTCCATTTTTTTCAAACGTCATAAAATTAAATACTGTTAACTTTTCTAAAATACTGTTAATTTTATTTCTCCGACCGTAGTATACTTTTTTCTAGTACAAAAAGTTGGGAACCCTACATATCACACATAACAACTCAGCAAGGGATCGTCACCGTATCAACTCGAGCCGTGCAGTATTCGTTGTATGAAAATCCCTTTTTTTTATGTCGGGGGAAATCCTCATGGATGTCCTCCGCCCTAGGGCGGGCGCAGGAGTCTGTGAGAGTCAGAGTCTCTTACTGACTAAAACCACCCCGGTGTTCCATCTCCTAACTACGCCGGGGATCGCGGGAACCTATGCGACTTCCGAAATCCCCAGCTGGTGCCGGCCCGTCTCTGCGGGCTACCTCGCGTCAGCGGGAAACATTGATTTTCATGTTGATGTTTCCTGGGTAAAAATCTGATTCATGTAGTCCGTTAGTTTATTTAGAGTTTATAAGATTTTATTGCTTTTTTATTAGACACATATTTATTGCTTTATCGTAAAAAAATAAAGTATGACTTATTAATGGAATGGCTTGTAACGTCCCTTTTAGGCAAAAAATGGTGCTCCATGAATCGTCTTAATTTTTTGTTAACGAGACACATAAGAAATCCACTTCTTTCTTGTTTTAACGTAACTGAGTCTACTAACAGAGACTATTTTGTTTTATTTCCTTAGAGCCTAGCTTTAGCTAGTTCATTTAGACTAATATTATGATGATAATAGTTGGTCGCAGTGTTGAACGCAAGACATACTTCGTTTTTAATGTTCTTTCATAGTTAGCTTATGACATATGAGTTCATATATTTGTTAATTTATATGTCCGTAGAGGTCAAATATTTGTTTTTTTTTTTTGTATTGACTTGATACTCTCATAACAATGTTTTATAATGAGTGTATTGCAACATGTGATTAACTAGTGACTTCGACAGTTGTATGATTTTATTCTATCCTGAGCAACCGGCAGCAAGTTCGTCATGCTCCCTTAGATTTTACTGCTTGCGGTAGCGTCGGGGGTCGGGTTACCTCTTTCCCTCAAATATGGCGAGGGGGGTAATGGCTGATCTTTGCGTTATGCTCGTGAACGGGTGCTGCTTGTGGTGAAAGGTCGTCTTGTTAGCCATGGATTTTACTATTGTTATAACGATTATATGCTTAATGTTTAATTTTGATGGCCCTGGTTTATCACTTGTGGCGTCGAGTCACAGATCTTTTTATTAAATTCTACCCTCTGTACGTGTAAGCGGGCACACCCTTCATGTCTGGAGGCTTATTTAGTTTGATTTGATATTGTTTTTATGCTTGAGTTTGTCTGTTTATGCTGGCATAATGGAGTGTGCTAGCTTACAAGTAGCGAATTATTAAGTTTTATGTTTTTACGTGTTACCTTTGTTGTATTGTTTTCTTTGTAAGAATACTGACTACTTACATATCTTTGTATAAGTGATAGTTCTTATAACTCAACAGACAGATGTGTTGCTGGGGAGTTTGTTGCGCCACTTCTTCTTCCCAGCTAAAACATTAGGAAGTGGTGACGGGCGGGCGTTTTGGGGGACTGTCTTTATGTAGAACTTGGCGTTCAAAAAGTGCTGGCACTCAGCCTAATTTGAATAAATGACTTTTGAATTTTGAATTTTGAATTATAAATGCGAAAGTTTGGATGTTTGAATGGATGGATGCATGTTTGTTACTTCACGTCAACGTCAGAACGGCTGAACAGATCTTGACGAAATTTGACACAGAGGTAGAGAATATAATCTAGAATAACACATAGGATACTTTTTGTCCCGGGAGTATGTTCCCTTGGGATAAATTTCGACATTTACGCGGGCGGAGCCGCGGGCGGCAGCTAGTATTTTATATAAATTTATTTCAGAAAATTACACGATGCAAGCTGGCAGTTACTGTGTAATCATGCCACTGGTGACTCATCTCGATCCAACTTGGGGAGCGGAGAGCGATAAATTCAGACCAGAAAGATGGCTGAATGGAGATTTTAGAAACCAAAAGGAATTTGCAGCTTTTGGATTGGGAAAGCGATATTGTATAGGTACCTATTTATTTGTTCTATTCTAAATGCATGACTAAAAATGCTTAAATTTTAAAGAATTTCCAGTTTTGGCAACGCGTCCTTTTGATATCCCATTACCTTAAACAAACATAAAAAAGAATATTTGAGAACCTCCTAGTTTTTTGAAGTCGGTTAAAATACAATGAATACATAATATTACAAAAATAATGTCCGTATTAAATTAATGTTTTCGCCAGTGATGTGATGAAAGTATTTACACTATCAATATTATTTAATAGTGGTTGTATTCATTTTCATTAAGTTCATTTTTCGCCACTTAGTAAATTAACAACAAAAAAAAATTCTCTTAAACTCTGAGACAGACTTTCAAGCGCTTTTGTTGCGCCACTTCTTCTTCCCAGCTAAAACACTAGGAAGTGGTGACGGGCGGGCGTTTTGGGGAACTGTTTTTATTTATTTATTTATTCAAGACAGTTACATGGAAAAAAAATACACAAATCGTCTTCCAAACTGCTGTACAGTTTGTCGGCATTATGTAGAACTTCGACATTCAAAAAGTGCTGGCACTCAGCCTAATTTGATTTTTTCAGTTTTTGTCGAATTATTTCGTACAAAAAATGAAAAATATAACCATCTTGAATTGAAAATTCAATAAATCATCAATGTATATAAAAACTCTTTCTTTACTGGCGACTGACTGAGTGAGTGACATGGCACAGCCAAAACTACCATGGTTCCATGGGGAGTTTAGCGGAGCACTAAGAGAGGATTTCCCAAAATTTACGTGAAAAAACAGGATAAATACGCGTTCGAAGTCGCGAGCAAAAGCTGTATTTAATAAAATACTGTTGGTGCTTTGTTTGCCCTAGAGTTATGAGATATCAAAAGGAACATGTTGCATTATTTTATCGTCCGGTAACGGTTTTTACTACAAAACGATGTTGATGAAGAAGAAAGGGCTATAAAATACCTACTTTTCTACTTACAGGTAGAACATATGCGATGATATCGATGAAGGTGATTCTAGTGCACTTCTTACGACAGTACCGAGTGACAGCAGACATCAGCAAGTTGAAGTTGAAATATGAGTTTATATTGAAACCAGATTGTGGGCACGAGATCAGTATCGAAAAAAGAACATAGAAGCCTCTCCTTTGAACTTAATTATGTTTTTCTTGAAGTATTCATACCACATTTAGAAATATAAAATTAATAGCTTTGTAACAACTAGAAAAAATAAGACTAATGGTGTTTTCGCGTAAGGCTAATTTTAAATTGTAAAATTGACTGTGTCAAATAAAACAGTTGCAATTACATCTTAAACCGTATTTTTATGTCATATGTACCCCCTTTTACATGGAAATGGATAAATGCGGGTCTAACCCTCAAACCTGATATTTAACTTCTTTGTTTTAAAAAACAAAGTTCTTGTTGAAAAATGAAAAAAAATAAATAGAAAAAGATGATTCAAATTTTTATTGTATTACAACGAGTAAGGTTTGGCAATTATGTATGAAAAATGAATTCTGGCAAATGTCCACCACGACCACGCTGACAGATGTCGATTATTTCATCAAAGATAAATTTATTGAAAACCAAATTTCACGATCGCATAATTTCACGAAATTCAGCTGTTAAGTGTTGCCACTTTTGCCAGGGTTGCGGAATTTGTTTGAAAGAGTCACCGCGGCCCTGGAACGCAAAGGGCTTAAGAAGGAACACGGATGGATTTTAGTCAGTAAGAGTCTGACACGCCCTTCCGCTCCACCCAGAGTGGAAGTAGTCATTTGATGGTTTCCCATCTTTAAAAAAAAAAAAAAAAAAAGTGTGGCCACTTAACAATAAGCCACACGATCTGGCGCCAGCCGTCGTGTGATTAAAATTTTACTGGATTATTTATTATGGGGATTTGTTAAAGACTAGTCTATATGAAGCTAATCGAATCGATTGCAGCCTTAAAACTCAAAATCCGTGACGCAATTAAGAAAATAGACCCGCCATTTTGCCAAAAAGTGATTTAAAAATTTTGAAGAAAGAATAGACATCTGTCAGCGTGGTCGTGGTGGAGATTTGCAGAGATCATTTTTCATACATATTTGCCAAACCTTACTCGTTGTAATACAATAAAATTCTTGTAAATTCTTTGTTTTATTATCTTTTAAAAAAAAAAGTTCTTGTTGAAAAACCCTTTATTTAATTAGCATCTTTACTTTAAATATTATTTCTTTGTTGGTTGGTAACACCCAAAGGTTGCCTGGTAGAAAATGCTTTGCTGCATTAAGTCCGTCTTTGTACCACGATTACTTAATATACTCTTTGGTACCACGACAGACTGTATCAAGTACAAAAAGTTGAAATTTATAAATAAGAAATCATACTCGGGTTTCAATATTTCAAAAAAATCAAGGTCTTCATTATAAATAAGAGAAGTGCACGTGTGTTGTGTTAACCAGTGTGTCAGAATGCTCTCTGTGATATTGTTGTGTGTGGTGTGGGGCGCCTGCGCAGTACTAGTGTGGCGAGCCTACTCGAGGAAGGGGGTTGCACACCCACTTCCACCGGCATTCCCTGGAGGCCTACCCATTATTGGACATACGCATCTGATCAGTGGTGATACTGCAAGTATGTAGATTTTTATAAGGTTTGTTTTATATTTCAAGTGTGCGATACTGGCAAAATCCAAACCTGCCTTGAGTTCAAAACTGAAAAAATCAGGCCCTAAACAGGGCTTGATTTTGCTGAACACTAAACTGCATCTTTGGATTTTTGGCGAATCAATATTCGTAATATTTATGAATAGCACCATTTACGTACTTTAAAATTTGATTTTGTTTAAATTCAACAGTTTCCTAAAGTGGTGCGTTTCCTGGCTAGGAATATGGATTTCCAAAATCCAATAACACACTTTTAGTTTTCGTCCTTTGAGCATTTATCGCTATTTCTCATAGCTCCGGCTCGGGTCCTCAACGCTCTTTTGGAAAATCCTTACTTTATTGTTGTAACTGAAAAAGTAATCAGGTAATATTTATTTTTTCCAGAAATATGGGAAATCCTGAACACAATGTCAAAAGAATGCATGCAAAATGGTGGAGTTTTGCATGCTCAAATCGGAACACAGATTTATTACTGTAAGAGACATTTTATACAGAAGAAAACGCCTCGGGCGTCGGGAGTCGCAGGGCGATCTCCGGCCACCGTAGGCGCGGGCCTGCGGGTGGCTCGCTGTCCGATCACCACCAGGCCTGGGTCGATGTCACGTCATCACGCGCGCCTCAAAGAGATGTCAGCATAGGAGACGGGGCCCGCTAGGGCCAGAGCCTGCCAGGGTTGCGGAATTTGTTCGAAAGAGTCACCGCGGCCCCGGAACGCAAAGGGCTTTAGAAGGAACACGGATGGGTTTTAGTCAGACTCTTAAGTCTGACACACCCTTCTCGGAAGAAGTCATTTGATGATATCCCATCCTGAAAAAAAAGACACATTTTATGCAATTTTTCCTGACCCATATTGCCCTTCTAAAAAACTGATATTCACAGCAAAAAACATAAGAAATAAAAATATTTATGGAATAAAATATAAGATACATGGGCCATTCAATTTTTGACGGAGATTAACCTGTCTCTGTGTTTTAGTAACAATTTTCTTTTCAAAATGTTTACATTTTTGCAAAAACTTAGATATCGTTTTTAATTTATAATACGTTAAGTCATTTATTTGATGAACCGGTCTATATGAGTAGAAATAATATCTTAACAATTTTGTTCTTCTATAGTATTGCAGTGATTTTTAAGAGGCATAAACACCTAACAGAAGACTTCATACTTTGAATATGTCCAGCAGATTGGCCAGGAATCAGTAACATTGTTTATTGATTTTGCTCATTTCAGTGAAGCTTTGCCATGTGGCCGGTATTAGCAGAGAAATAATCATTACCTAACTTAAATGGTGTGTGATTGGAGGAACTTTCATCCATCAATGGACTAGGATGGACTAAGATGACAGCTTTGTTTTGTATGTTACAGTGATAACAGACCCTGACGATGCTTTGACAGTAGTCAATACTTGCCTACACAAACATTTTATTTATGACTATGTGAGAACCTGGCTGGGTAATGGACTACTTACTTCTTCAGGTAAGTATTTCATAGATTTTGAGACAGCTTTTTGTGCTCCGCGCTGTGCTGCGGCATCAATCTACGCTACATCTTGTTCAGGCCAAGCTGAAAAGACGCAAAGGCACACCCGTGTGCGATATAGTTCAATGCCGTTCCAAGTTTGCCAGCCGACAATTTGCGGCAACTAGCCCATTTACCCCCTGACTAAAAAAGAAGTTAAGATCAAGCTTACAGATTGGTTGCAGAAGTTAACGTATGACGAAACAGAGAATCTTATTACCATTGTATCTTAATAAAACTAATACTATGTTAAAATTAAGGCATGTTTGCTCAGTTTATATTTTTGTAACTATAAGTACTTGCACGACAGTTACTACCAGTAGTATGTCATTCCACCTAGAGGACCATTGGCTCCTAAAACACAGGCTTGTGGCCTAGTTCAGGAGGCATCAGTTCGCCCTTTAATGTGACTCTATTGTACAGTATTTCCCTAACCTTTGTGTACTTATGTCTGTCTCTGTGTACAAATAAACATTTTTATTTATTTATTTATATTTTGTGGAATAGTAATAAAATATTTTTATAAACTGGTAAAGTGCGAGTCGGACTCGCGTGCTAATGTTTCTTTAAAATCATGGATTTTTATATTTGTATTTTTCTATGTCAGTACTTTTGGAGATTAGGGTAGTGGTGCGAAAGATCATTTAAAGTCAATCAAGAATAGAATGTTTTAAAATAAAAAAATACTGTTGAGACTTAAGATGAGCCCTTTTATTTGATATGTTACACGGTACAGAAAACTTTTTTAAATGTTCTGTTTTACACCCCAAAAGTGACCCCATTAAAAAAAATCGTTTAAAGTGTCTATTTGTTCTGTGTCTGGGTGTAATTTGTATATTATATGTACCTATGTCTTTAGAAATATATAATAATATGTATGTTTATCAGTTGTCTGGTTGCCATAGCACAGGCTCTGCTTAGTTTGGGATCGGGTGACCGTGTGTGAGTTGTCCCAAGATATTATTATTTCGTTTATTCATTTTATTAAACTTACTTTTTACATTTTTAAATATTTCTTGCAAAATATAAAAACAGAAAAAAAAACTAAAATATTATTATTATTATTAATTTGACATCGGAATAATTATAATCATTAAAATAACAGGAGCGTTATGGCAACGTCACCGCAAGCTGTTAAACCCGGCGTTCACTGTACCTGTGATACACAAGTTCCTTGGGATTTTCAACATTATGGCCAAACAGTTTATCTCCGAAGTTGAACCTCAGGCTGGGAAAGGATCTTTCGAGATTGGTTCATATTTGAGGCTCATTGCTTTTCAAACTTTTAGCAGTAAGTATTCAATTGTTCAGGAGTCGCAGGGCGATCCTCGGCCATCGTTGGCGCGGGCCTGCGAACGGCGAGTGTTGGGTGGCTCGCTGTTCGATCACCACCAGGCCCTTGTCGATGGAACGGTATGTTCCACGAGCGTCTCAAAGAGATATCAGCCTAGGAGACGGGGCCCGCAAGGGCCAGAGCCTGCCAGGGTTGCGGAATTTTTTCGAAAGAGTCACCGCGGCCCTGGAACGCAAAAGGCTTTAGAAGGAACACGGATGGGTTTCAGTCAGTAAGAGTCTGACACGCCCTTCCACTCCACCCAGAGCGGAAGAAGGCATTTGATAACTTCCCACCTTTAAAAAAAAAAAGTATTGAATTTTGTTTTCTGTATCATTGTTAAGTAACACTGTTTTTTTATAAAATGATTTAAATTTTACAGTGTGAATGATAAAAGCCTTTCAAAATCAAACTCAAAACCAATGATAAAACACAACAAATGTCACTGGAAAATTGCAAACTCCCTAAGAATATAAAACAACTTGAGAGATTGTAAACTTTCGGTTAATTGTCAACTGAACATTTTGAATTTTTTTTACGCATCAAAATTTTATAGTCTAAAGTAGTAGTGTAGTTTGATAGTTTAATATCTCCTTGCCGATTTGAAAAATTAAGGACTGACATAAAATGCGACCGAGCTGGGTACTGAGCGATGCTACGGGCCGTAATGTAACATTCGCAGCGAGCATGATTTGTTACGCCGTATTCTACAATCCGTGTAAAACAATACACATACACACATGTTCGTGCTCGTACATACTGACTGCTCGAATGCTTGCTGCCCTGCCTGCCTATGCCTACATTTTTAGTTCTTTCACTAGCCTCTCAAAAACACCATTCTGCAAATTTGTAAAGTTAGCCCTGGACTAGACCGTTAGCCGAGTGCTAAGCGGAGCAGCGCAAGTGAGCCTAAGAGTTTTACCACATTGTGCTTGTTTCAAATAACTGCTAAAATGTGCCATTCCCTGTCTACTCTGACATTCTACCTTTACCTATGGGAATATAAGCGTAAACATATTATTATTTTGTTTCTTCCAGGGACCGCATTTGGTATAGACGACGGAAATGTAAAAGACTTTGCACGAGAGTACATGGAGTCGGCAGATCAAGTGATGAACATGGTCATCCACAGATTCCAGAATGTTTGGCTCCATAGTGACTTAATCTTCAGGCTGACTGGATTCAAGAGTAAGGAAGAACGTCTGATCAAGCATTTGGATGATATGGCAAATCAAGTAAGTCAGTTGGTTGCAACTTGGAACATCTTACTTTTTCACAGGGTTTCAAAAATGCAGCAGGTTTTATAGATCTACTGGATGCGGGAAGCCCAGAGCCTGTCCGTCCATTAGGTGATTTTTGGCTCATCATCGTCAAAAACATGTTTCTGATTAAATAAACCCCAGGTATTCAATCATCAACCTTGTCCCTTGTCATCATCGTCATCATTCACAGCCCCACTTTGCCCATTAGCCTCTCTTTTCTTGTTCCTTATATTACGTCTTAAAATCTTCGAGCCATCAAGACAAGGTCTCATGTTAATTAAAGAAATGGCGATAAAATGTAAATAATCGTGTCTTCGTATATACTACATAATAAAAACTCAGGAAATAATATTGCTTTGATGTCATTGGTCATAAGCATGAATAAATTGACCCTAGTAATGGAGATAAAGTTAAACATAATATTATCATTTTCAAGGTGATACAGAGAAAAAAGGCAGATATGAAGAAATATAATGAGAAAAATCCTAATGAGTGGACAACGACAGGTACTTAACAATCTATTATCAGTTTGTAAAAAATGGTGTATTAACAAAAACGTTTGCCTTTTTAAAGAGATAATTTAAGCAAGGCCTAAGTTTTTATGCAGCAAGTTAATCCAACGTCAACTCAAAGGACATCATTTGCTGCCCATATATTTTTGGGCTAAATGTAAAGTGCCAAAAAAAAATTTGATAGAATATGTCATTCTCGTCATTTTTAACCGACTTCAAAAAAAGGAGTAGGTTCTCAATTCGGTTGCATTTTTTTTGTTTGTTACCTCGTAACTCCAATGTAATGTTAGTTTGGTATAATGTAAGTTCCAATTAGTCTCATAGAAATCTCATCAAAATCGGTTCAGTAATTTGGTTTTTAAATCAAAATAGCTGGAGGAGATAGAACATTATATCATCCAAATAAGTAAATGAAATTGCGTGGTTTGCTTTGCTGTGGCTTTCCAGAGGTATTGTTAGATGTGGGTGTGTTCCAATAAAAAGTGAAAATAAAAAAAAAATACGAAAAAAATACAACCGTCTTCCAAATAAAAATAAACACTACAAAGTATAAAATAATTTTAATTTCGGAAGTTTGTTTTAAAATTACCAAAAACAACGACTTTTTGTAAAAAAAGTTTCAATCCATTGGATTAAGACTCTGCACTATTATACTGCTCTTTTCAGTATGTTTTAGACAAAATCATATAACCTAAATATACACTTCATAAAATAATAGTTTTGTGTACAAATTTATGATAGGAATTATTGATGTCCTTTTATTTCAACCCGGTCCGATAGTTGAGGACCTCATACTTCTAAGTTGAGCTGCAAGATAACTGACATATATGCTTGCACTGTCTGGACAGGTCCACTCAAATCTGTGGCTCTTTCTTCAAAGACCAACTCAGACATTAACCTATATGGTTGTCTTACGGCTTGACATTTGCATGTATACGTCACCGGAAAATAGCAAACAACGTAAGATTGTAAAATATCGCGTGAAAACTATTTTTTGTAAATAAGACACGGATATATTGGAAACGATTGAATTTGGATTAAATTTATTGCATTGCATTTATTGTTTGCATAATATATCGAGAAATTATAATCTATTAAAGATTTTTTACAATCTTACGGAGTCTGCAATTTTCCGGTGACATATACATACATTCAATATCTTTAATATTATATAATTTTATGAAATTTCAACATATAAACAATATTTGTAACATTTACTGATTTAAAAGAGTGGCCATGGAATATCTTGTCCGTTCTTCTCCATAGAGATCTACGTATTGGAACGTACGTAGATTTCTATGGCTAACAGTTTAATGTTTTTGACTGACCGACCTCAACAATTCAAAAGTGCCTTTAAATGGTTTACTGGAAATAAACGCTTTGACTTAGACTTAGAATTCCTAATAACTTAAATTACAATGTTACAGGTACTAGATACAAACCATTAATGAGCCTTCTATTGGAGCTAAAAAATGATGATTCTCTTACTGAGAAAGAGATAAAGGAGGAAGTGGATACTGCGATAGTAGCTGGTTTTGATACCACATCGAACACACTAACTTGCCTCTTAGTACTATTGGGAAGTTACCCTGCAGTCCAGCAAAAGATGTATGAAGAGTAAGTAAGGTTTTATATGGAGCTCAATAGTAACTAATAGTGTAAATAGATACGTATCAATAGCCTTCTTTCTGTAATAAAGAGGAGACGTCAGCCTAAAAAGTGGAAGCATCTCCCTGATATTCATATTTATGTAAAAAAACCGACCAGGTGCCAGTCGAGTCGATTGCAAAGGGTGCCAAATAAGTCATATTATGTATACTTTTAACATTATTTTTAAAACCATTGACGTTATGCATCCATGTTTTGGTCACAGAAGCGTGCAACCCACTGATTAAACTGATGAATTGTAGATTCGTAGCACATTTGCTGGTGACAGATACGTGAGTGATCATGTAAGGGATCCGTTTCTTCAGACGGATGCACGGAACTCTAAAAAGTAAACAAAATTTATTTATTCAAATTAAGCTGAAAGTCACCTTTTAAAAGTCAAAATTAAAAAGGCAATTCCTCAAATCTCCCGCTTGTTACCACATAGGTACTAGTTTTTGCTGGGAAGAAATGACTGTCAAGTTGGAAGAACTTAAATTTTTATACAATAGTATGCAAATCGTGCCACAAAAATAAAATGAATTACTTTTTGCATACTGAATAATTTTAAGAACATTTCATAATAACATTGAATCAAGGTCCCGATGACTTTTCAAGGAGAATATTTATATTCTATTGTCATATTCAGTTAATTCAGTTGCGTAAGTAAAAAAATCTCTTCTTATTTTTTGTTTGTTCAAAGCACTGTAAATCAAATTATTTTCAGGATAATAGAAGTCTTAGGTCCAGATAGAGATATCGAAAAAGACGACATCAGAAAGTTGGTGTATACAGAAGCTGTTATAAAAGAAGCTTTGCGTGTTTTACCTATTGGACCTGCTTTACTTAGATACGTAGAACATGATACTAAACTAAGTAAGTTTTATCATGTTTATATTGTCCTTCAATAACGTTGGTCAGTTCTTCTATAGTTGTAGCTAATCCACCTTAGCCAGCTATTGCTCAATTTCTTTGTTTCCATATCTTGAAATAGTTCTGCACAAACCTGGGTATTGTCCTTGGGAATACTTGCATAGTGCATGCAGAGATAATCGTCAGTTGGTGCCCTATTTCATTACAAAAGTGTAATGGCTTCGGGCCCTCATGCACCTCCCTAAGATCCGGGGACCAGGATCCAGGATCTCCAAAAATTTCCAAGGAATAAAAATATACCTAATAAATGTTTTATGCCATTCCTCCCTGTCAAGCATCACACATTCACTAACTTTTTTGTAAGTGAATGAGCCCTTTTTTCGTACTTTCAACAAATGACTCATAAAAATCTAATTTAAAGATGGCTCTAATTTTTGATTGTCTCTGTTTTAATTGCTTTAGTTTTATTTATTATTTTGTAAACGTGTTTCAGAAAACTACACAATGCGAGCAGGTAGCCAGTGTGTAGTCCTCATTCTGGGGACCCATCGTAATGCTCTATGGGGGGATGACGTCAACGTGTTCAGACCAGAACGATGGCTAGACCCTGCAATAGCATCACAAGGGAATAATGCTTTCTACGGCTTCAGTATTGGGAAAAGATCTTGTATAGGTATTCAATTACTATTAATTATATAGAACAAAGAGTTGTATGGTAACGTCAATGAACAAGACTAAAAAAAATGTACTAACATTTGCATGAAAAAACATTTCTGGTCCTAAAATTGCTCCTTGTGGGACACTATTTGATGGTAGAATCTTCTTCTTTCATGTCGTTGGTTTAATTGTAAGGTTTGGGCGTTGTCAATGGTTGCGGCGTTATTCAGATTTTGTGCAATGTAATGGGATGTTAGTACTCTTTATTGGATCATCAGGTAGGATGAACTATAACTTAGATTTGTTTATCTTAATATCAGTTGAAAATCTAAACATCATGTTCTCGGTTGGTGGTAATGTAGGATCACATCAACAAAAAAAAGTGAATAATGGTTACAACGGAAGTAGAAGAGACTACTTATCTAAATTAACCATGCTTGCGTCTTTTGAAAACATGTACTTTTTTCTTTTATGTATTTGATCCATGTACAAGAGATAGTTTATTTCATGTCTCCGAATTATATTTTTCTCTGCAGGAAGAACATACGCAACGATATCGATGAAAATAACTCTCTCACACTTCATACGGCGGTTCCGAATAAGTGCAAACGTGAGCGAAATGAAGTTCAAAGTTGACATGGTGTTGAAACCTACGACTGCTAAAATCAGTATAGAAAACAGAAACTGAATATACAAAAATAAGTTATAATACTAAGTGTTTTTTTAAGAAATATTTGAAAATGTAAATTCGTATGTAAGGAAAATAAACAAGGAGAATATTAATTTCTTTATTACATAAAGACGCAGGTTATCGTAGTGGGCAGTTCTAGGATGGTTTCAAGGATTGACTGGACAACTCTTCTCCAAGTTTTCTTCGATAACTAAGCTATTCCTATCTCCGGGCAAATGTGGCTCAAGTGGTTGGCAACCACTTGAGCCACATTTGCCTTTGCCGGAATGCTCATATTCTTTCTCTTCTATACAATGTTCACTTTTCCCCTTATACCCCTCTTTACCTTAAGAAACTTTTCTAGTTTCTCTATGAATCCCACACTAATTTCTGAGGTCATCAGATAACCTACGACTAAAAATGCCTATGCATTCCACAACTTTCTTGGATAAATCATTTACTGTACCGGCTGCTCGTCTGTGGAATGCATTGCCAGTCCCAGTGAGACGCGCTCAGTCGTTACCTGCTTTTACAAGACTCGTAAAAGAACATTACCTGTAGCTGTGATTATCGATAGTCATCATTTATTTTTCTCGACCTGTACATGTATTTGTGTAACTGTTATGTTATATTATAATTGAATTGGTTTTTGTCACACCAATGCAACCCTATTTCATGTCCACACAATTACTGTCCATCCCAGGTTGTCTGGAAGAGATCGCGGAATCCGATAAGGCCACCCATTGTATGTGTTTTAGTTTTAAGTTTCCTTTTTATTTTACTTTTGGTGTACAATAAAGTATATAATAAATAAATAATATATTTTTAAATTTTTGTATTTTTTTAAGAAATATTTAATAATATAAATTAGTATGTAATGAAAAAAAAAAGAGAATAATATTGAAGACAAGAAAGAAAATAAGTCGACAATGGTACTGTAAATGAAGGAATCAACTTACAATTCGTTTAGTCATTATTTCTTATACCGTTTCCAAATATTCAGAAAAAAACAATTAATTCATATTATATTTTCTACAATTTTTATTCTTATTTTTTACAATTAATTATTATATTTTCAGTAAATATGATTAGATGACTCATTTTAATACATATTACTTAAAATAACTAAATTATGAATGCATCATGAAATACATATATAATTATGCTCACATATTTAAAGACAAGCCTTTATCAAAACTGTTGTTGATATATAAGTTTTGATTGCGCATCATCAATTTATTTAAAACTCATCCGTTACTACGTGACTGATTGACTGACAGACAACGCACAGCCGAAATTAGTGGTCGTAGAAAGCTGAAAGGCATCCCCGTCCCTAGCTGTCCTCCCCCCAGCGACGCCCTAAGCTGAGGCCCGTACCTCACAGGGGGTGCCTTTAGCGTGTAATCGCTAAGTTTGTAAGTTTTTTATAATCCCTGACTGGAGGCTTTAATATTTTATTAGGGCCACCACAGGCAAGGCCGGTTAAGTCGACAACGTTATAGGTAGAACTGCACGACGCCACTAAAAAAAAAAAGGCATGTAGGTTCCCGAAATTCATGCGGGAACGGGTTAAAACGGGATAAACGGGATATGCGCATACGAAGTCGCGGGGAAAACTAGTAGATACATTTTTTTTTTTTAATTACAAATAAGAAATCAAGGTTGTCCATAAATATTTATTTGTTATGTAATTAAGGAATTCGTTGTTAATCGTCTTCAATTTTTATTTTCTTAAGTTTCGAGTCGTATGAAACCTTTTTCTAACTTTTTTGGGGTCGGCATCCAGTCAAAACGGATTCAGCTGACTACCAGTATTTACGTGGGGCGACTGTCTATTTGATACGATACCTCTCGGCAAGACTGGTGTCAGTTTCTTGGCTTCTGATTACCCGTAAAAACTGTCAAAGCTCTACAAATGACAACTTGCACCAATAGCTTAACTACCTGACTTGATGTGTTAAGATGGTCACCCATCTATCGTGGCAAGCGTTGCTTAACCTTGAAGATCGATCCGTGTGACTGTTCTAATTTAACCACGAGCAGCCCCTGTTACTAATTTAGTTACCATGTTTTAAAAAAAAATAATTATATGGGTATTTGCTCTTGACTCTAGTCTAGGTCATAGATGACAGAAAGTCGACGATGGAGCGAGCTTACCCAGAAGAAGCCGTTAGATTATGTATTCTCAAGGTCAGGGTCCTCGTTCTAACGTCGTTTACACTCAACGCTGAGAGCCGTGACTATGAAGAATGAATTTTCTCGTGGACTATAATTTGCCCTGTTGTCCTATCTTCGGCACCGTGAATATAATAATAAAAGGTTCATATTTAAAATAATAATATAATAATAATAATTTATTTGACAAAAAGTAGGTACACAATTACAAGTGACACTTAATTTAGGGAAACAAAAACGACGAGGTACAAAATAAAATCAATGACCCCCATGCTAGGAAAACCTGTGTTACGGGAGCCATCCGTGCATGAATAAATTGGTGGAACCGTTTGGTAATGTGCACTTTATAAATTGAGAATAAACTAGGATTAGGTTAGTACAATTTGAAGATTAGGGAAGAGGAAAATTAAAGATAAAAAAAACTAAACTAAATTGAATTTAAAGTGAATTTAAATTTAAAGAATAAGAATAAGTATAAGATCTTTTGTGTGTCGGGTGTGATGTATGATTGTGGTGTGTGAGTGTATGTATGTACCTAGGTGTGCCTGATTACCTAAGATTTGAGTAGTTCTTCCGTTTCGTCATAATTCAGACTGAGCAGATATTCTTTTACCTTGGATTTGCATTGAAATGTATTTAACTTTTGTATATCTAGTTTATTGTGGAGTTTATTGTACATTAAAGCACTTAAGTAACGGTTATGCCGACGTGCGAAGGTAGTATTAGTACAGATTCTGGGACAAACTGGTTTGGGTCTTCTTCTGATCGTAGGGCTTTTATTTTTATCGGGTGGAGTAATTTTATGAGATCTAATACAGTTGCTTGGAGGGATACCTAAACGGTTTACTAAGGAGGACCTTTTTAACCACTCGTTGGGCTCTTTCAGCTTGTATGAGAATTGTTTTAGCTGCACCACCCCACGCAACGATACAGTAGCTTAGAATTGATTCACATAAGGCGGTGTATACCATTTTCAGGATGTCCTTGTGTGCAGAAGTTCTTAGCTTTTAAAGATGTAAAGCAATTTCCTGGTGCGTGCAGACAGGGATTCGATGTGGGTTTTCCAGCTGAGATAGGAATCAAGGTAAAGAGAGAAAATACAAATGATTTAAAAATAGAAGCAGTTTTCGCCATCCAGTATTAAAAATAATTATTCAAAAGAACACAAAGTTTAATGAATTGACAATAACCATAAAGTCATATTTAAACGTGATTCGAACAAAATCCAATAGATTCAAACACAAAATTCACCAATTTTTTAAAGTTACAGACGTAGTTGGAATCTTGGGCAGACAGCAGTGAAATTTTGGATTGAGCTAAATGATGACCATGAAGGCGATATAGTTGTCAATATATTATAACATCATCTTTGTCTATGTTCTTCGTTCTAAACTGATCTCGTGGCCAGAAACTGGTTTCATTACAAAATCGTATTTCATCTTCAACTTGCTGACATCTGATTTCACTCGATACCGTCGTAAGAAGTGTGCTAGAGTCACCTTCATTGATATCATGGAGTATGTTTTTCCTGTAAGTTCAAATTACACACAATCATCATCATTATTAACTACATAATCATAATAGTCAATATCCCTATAGTCATCATTATCATCATCGCTCACAGTCTGAAGTCACCCACTGCTGAGCATAGGCTTCTCTTTTTTTGAACCAATCCCCACTTTCCTGTGTTATGGAGTCTCTTTAATGTTTGTTAAAGCGGCAGTAGGAATACACAATCTGTGAAAATTTTAACTGTCTTCATATAGACGACCGGGCTTAGGAGGCCAAGTAATATGATTCTGTTAGTTACCCTTCAGGCACGGAAACCAAACACGTACAAAGTAAAAGTACAAAGGGTTTCGTGCAATTTACAACTACTGCCCATGTACCACTATTTTAAATAAAGTTTAAATAAAGCCAGTGCAGTGGTAAGATCTTATTGATTACGTTATTACCTATGCAAGATCTCTTCCCCAATCCAAAAGCTGCAAACTCCTTATTATTTATAAATTCTCCATCCAGCCATCTTTCTGGTCTGAATTTATCGCTCTCCGCTCCCCAAGTTGGGCCCAGGTGTGTTGCTAATGGAAAGATGAAACAATGACTGCCAGCTCGCATTGTATAGTTTTCTGAAATAAATAAATACTAGAAGACCCGTACTATTCTGCAGCGTTATGTTGGATACATATTTCTCTTTATTAATATCACTTACATACTAATAACATTTACTAAATATTAAAAAAAAACACATTTTAATCACATTTAAAAATATAAAAAGCAGTAGTCCGCCGGTGTCTGGAGCAGGGTCTAAGGTACCGGTGGTTAGGGCTCCAGAGAAAGGAAGCTCCTCACAATCCGAGCCGTATCGAGGAGTACTGCCTTCTGTATCAGGATTCAGGCCCCTTTATCCAACCGCGTAACGCCAGCTTCGACAGATGGTCCTCGAAGCTTTTGGCCATCAGGCCATTGGTCGTAACGACAATCGACACAATGACAGCTGAGTCCACATTCCACAAATGTCAACAACCTCGTGTGCCAAGTCGATACACTTGATTTGCTTCTCTTTCGCAGCCTTTACGAGGTTCTCGTCATGCGGGATAGTAACATCGATTATCATTATGCGGCGTGCTAATCGGTCTACCACTACTAATACATATTTTATTATTATTGATCAAAAAATGAATGATAAGTTGAATGTTGACACCTAGCTTCCCTCCATCAAAAGCTCAAATGAAGAAGCTCGTTCCATCGAGTGTTTTAGTTCAAAACAAACGCATACCGCAATAAAAACCAGAGATTAAGAGAAATAAAGCTGTGAAAATATTATAAATGTACAGGAGGAGGAGGAAATCACTTTTGAATATAACTTAAGAAGGGTGTCAGTTAGGAGATTTCCATGCTGCTGCAGGCTTGGTGACAAATATGTGCACCAACCTCTGTGCACCTTCCGTTTCAAAAGAAAATTAAGCATATCGGTTGGACAGAACGGCCTGACATGCGACGGACTCGTAACAAATTAAATATTATTTTTTAATATTTATTGTTTGACCAAAAATAAAATGATTTAAGGAACAAAAAAACTAAATTATTTAAGAAACAGGTGGAAATATACAGTAAGCCTGACAAAAACCAATATACACAAAATCTCACTGAGCTTAGAATCCTGGAGCACAGATCTTGCTATAATGGGAACCGAAGGATACAACCGAAGACACTCCATCAACACTGCGTTTGTATAAATCAATTTGTTTACATCATCCTTTTCTACGTTTCCGTCTGGCCCCAGTATCTCCAATAATCTGCGAAAGTAAAAAGGTTGAACTCAGGATTTATCCAGTAAAAATATTATGTATTTAAAGATCATTGTCATTAACAATGTGCCTGCCAAGCCTTTCCCAACTGTATTGGGACCGGCTTCCAGTCTAACAGAGTATTGATATTTTAGATGGAGTGACAGCCTATTTGACCTTCCTAACATAGTAGCTGGATAGCACGATATCCCTTGGCTGACAGTTGTCAGATTTTCTGAATGTCAGAAGCTTCGACTAAATTTATTTAATTCTTTAAATGACAGATGAGAACAACGGCTCAACAGAGGAAACTCGGTTATGAAATGTTTCAACATTATCGTCATTTCCGTCGAATGATATCTACTGCAAGTAAATATGCCTCCTTCAAACGTCGCCATGTCAGTCGGTCTTATGTGGCATTAAACAAAGACTTTTGTCTTAATATACGAGTACTAATGGACCGTCCACGATACAGGATTCCATACAAACTTCTAGAGTAAAATACTGCTACTCAGTTGCATCCAGCTGATCTGGAAGCCAACCATAAAATAGTTGGGTAAAAGTGAGGCAGTTTGATTGATAGCGATGGATTCGCCATATGAGATTCGATCAAACTTTATATTCAACTTACTCTTGATACATTTTCTCTTGAACATCAGGGTGTGCTCCTATCAACACCAAAATAGATGTAAGCTGGTTCGATGTTGTTTCATATCCAGCTGTTATAAATGAATTCATTTCGTCTCGAATTTCCTTTTCTGTTAAGGCACCATTTTCCGATAGATCTAGAATTAGGTCTAGAAAAGGTTTGTATTTATTCCCTGAAAATAAAATAATCAAATTATCATGATTACAATAAAAATCAAGTGCATTTCAGACCACGAAAAGAGTTTGGTTCTGTAGGTACATAATCTCATTTTACTCATCCTGAAAACAAGACAAATAACATCCATGACAAAAAATTTGAAATCATCGTTGGCATTTCTGATTTTAAGCCCATTCTCGGTCTCAAGGCGGCCGACCGATCGTTTTGAGTTTAACCCCAGACGAATGGAGGTTGTTGTTTAATATGGAACCCTAAAATATGAGGAGAAACCAAAATCAAAATAGTTGTATTTGTACTTACCCATAACTGCCATATCAGGTTCAATGTGCTTATTCAAAGTTTCGTGTCTCCTTGCAGCTATTTTCCTTTTCAAAACCTGTAAACAGTAAGAAGGTTATATTTTTGTCCTTATCCCAAATTAATTGGAGAACCCATGGCTTTTTTTAATACATATTTCTATAATATATCTTAGTAGTCACTCCTTTTTATGCAACTAGCTGTTGCCCGCGACCTCATCTGCATCAAATTTGAAAGCACAAATGACAATTTCATGGGATTCGATTTTATTCCGAAAATCAAAGTAACTTTAGTTAATGCTCATAATATTAACTATCTGTCAGTGAAAATCACGTTAAAAATCATTCCAGCCGATTCGGAGACATAAAAAATGGAATAATTGTTTTTTTTAAATAAATTTCGTTTTATACTTTCATTATGCATTTGTACATACAGGACATAGAGGAATTTGTTTAGGGTGTAGACATCATTATATATATTAATTACAAACAAAGGATAAGTTTTTTACTAGAAAATGAGTCATGGTTACTTGATTAAATAAATTGAATTGAATTTAGTAAAAAGCTGTTATTTTGAACTCATAAACAGACACTTCTTTATTTATTAGTATAGATGTTAAGATAAATAATCACACAGTTCATGATTACTTTCCGATTCGAAAAGCAATCACGTTTGTTTGTACTCTATCATTTTTACATTACCAAAGAAAAACATTTTTTCCCTACTGACGACGACACGACACGACATTAAAATATGTACAAAATACAAAAAAAATGATTGCTTCATAATTTTACATAAAAATATTTTTGGAATTCGAATGTAGAAAATTGAAGTCTCTCTTTTTCAATGATTACAGTTGGTACTTTTAATAATTCGTAGGTTTTCTTTCCCAAAATATTCCTCATAATCTCACTTACTGCATTAGCCATTGCATGTAACGTGCTCAATGCTTCTTCTTCCTTCTGCTTCAGTCCCACGAGCCTGTATATTAAGTCACTCTTCAGCCAAAACTTGACTACCTTTGTCACTCCTAAGTCTATCATTGTATCTACTGCTTTCATGTATCTTTGCATAAACTCCACGTCATCAATAGGGTTTATTCCAAACGTGCCAACTGAAGAAATAAAATTATTGTCATTGCTAGTATTTTTAGTAGCATCACCAACAAAAATCTTATTAGTAACTTCTCCACCCAAACTTGTGTAAGCTAAGACCTAGACTTCATCATTAGGTAATATTACTGTGCAGATATCTACAGAAAAGGAACCTGAAAAAACACAAGTCCACCAGCCTTGTCGCACTGAACAGGCTAAATGGCAGGAAGTAAACCATCGCGAATGAGAAGTAGCCCTGAAGATACAAGCAGAAATCAGAAGACAAAATCAAATTATTGGCTAGCAACTCCAATATCTGCTTCTAATAGGTTCTCTGTACTCGAGAACACAGACTTACTGATAACATCAGAATCGGAAACCGTAATGATAACCAAGCCCCCTTCATCTTCATTGCTAGGGTTAGCAACATCCAACCCCTCACAGAAATGTTAGAGATAGTGGCACATGCGGACTACAAGATAAAAATCCTTCAATTTGAACGAGTAAAAATACAAGCTAAAGCCCACGAAGCATACTCTGCTCTACACAAGGATTTTTTTTTCCTACAAAACAAAGCTGGAGAGGTGCTTCAGAGTAGTATTAAAACGCATTCACCCTTCAACTGACACGGACTCGCTGAAGGAGGCTTTTTGGAGGTCACAAGCCTACCAACATCTGGAATATAAATAAAAATAATAAAACAAAACAACCATTACCAATGTTTTATTATTATTACCAAACCATAAAAACAAGGCCGTCTACAACATAAAAACACTACTCCACTCAAAACAGAAGATGGCATTATAAATGCTGTTGAATTCTTTAATACAAACGTACGAAATGCCGCATGGAACTCAAATCCATTAGATCAATACAAGTCTGATGTCCAATCTGTCGTAAGGAAAAAAAGAGATCAAAAAAATTACGTCAACAAAATAGATACCGTGTTACGAAACAAAATTCAACCACGAAATAAGAGAACTAAAACAAGCTCTGGGACAAGATTAGAACGCTTCATTATAGGCATACCTAGAGGGCCTTGATGTAACAACAACTACTACTCTTTTTTGAAAGCCACTAAGAAAATAAATATCCGCAGTAACAAGTTCACCACTCAGAAAACCAGATCTCGGCTGGGCACGTAGCGACCAAGAAAAAGCAGCAACATTTGCGGTGCATCTGGAAAAGGTTTTTCAACCCCACCCATACGAGGATTCACCCGAACATGAAAAAGAAATGATTGAATTTATTGATACCCCTGACCAGGATGCTATCGAACTCGACAACTTCACTAAAAGTGAAGTAGAAGAAATGATTAAAAAACCAAAAACCCAGAATGCTCCTGGATATGACCTGATTACCAACAAAGTCTTACAGGAACTACCAGACTCTGGAATAACAATACTCACAGCAATTTCTAATGCCATCACCAACTCATCCCACCACAATGGAAAGTTGCTCAAATAAGTATGCTGTTGAAACCAAACAAGCAACCTGAGGATCCGAAATCATACAAGCTGATTAGCTTATTACCCATACCTGCGAAAATATACGAATCTCTTATATTGCGCCGACACCATTGATAGAACGGCGCAAATTGATTCCCAGACATCAATTTGGATTCGTCGTAAACACACCACCATCGATCAGATCCACAGGCTAATACGCAAAATTTACAATGTCTTTGAAACTGAAAAGTTCTCTGCAAGTGCTTTTTTAGACATATTACAAGCCTTTCATGGGTCCCAAAGGTCTGTTATTCAAAATTAAATCTGTGCTCCCCACCTACATTTGTACAAAATCCTAAAATCTTTATCAAACTCAATAACTTAGAAGTTCGACAATCAGGCCATGACTGGTATTTAGGATTATACCTTGATAAGCAACTCACCTGACAAAACATATTTTCACAAAAGGAAACAATTAGGATTAGAACTACGTAACTTCATGGGTAATAGGTCGTCTGTCACTAAGCAGCAAGCTTCTATTATATTCCTTTATTGACGTCACTGATGTAAAAAGTAAGCCAGCTGTCACAAGCGCCATAAAAACCAACGCTACAAAATACTTACTACAAAGTGTTTCCAATGCATTAATTTTCAAATACGGAAACTGATCGAATGATCCCTTTCCAACATGAGGTTCCATAGAACTAGCTAACTTCTTGGACTGGCTGTTAAATACATCCAGGAACCTGTGAACCACTGGCAGAGTGAATGCCGGAATCACCAACTTACGATGACGCTTCCAGACCTCTCCTGAAAATGAGTGTTAGTAAAGGTTAAAATTAATTGGTTAAAATGCTTTTCATTCCGCAGAAAGACGTCCATTGCTAAAAGCCTCTCTTTCCCCAAGTGGCACTACATCGATATAGATAATACTTATCATGTAACAGTTTTGCAAACTGCTTTTTAAACATTTTTGTGGGTAATTCTTTGAGATTTTTGAGTAATTTGGTTATAAATAAGAGGACCCAGGGACAAAATATTTGTTTTGGATAATGTCGTATTATGACCACCTGTGTCAGGTTGGTTTTATTTTGGGACCTTATTGGCCTTGAATGTTGTCTTGTATCAACCATAGACGTAAACAGGTGTTTTGGTTCGTTCTTACAAATAAGGCCACTTCTAGTATATACAAAGATGGAAACGTAAGATTTTGTAAGGATTTCAATAAGGTTGACAGCTTTCTATTCTTTTAAGACCGGTAGACACTGTTACTAACGCATGATTCTACCTTCATTATATTTATTTAATTATATTATACATTATTCTACAATATTATTTAACGAAATGCTTTATTTTAATAAAATGCTTTATTTTAATGAAATGCTTTAATTTGATGGAATGCTTTATTTTAATGAGGTGCTTTAATTTAATGAAATGCTTTATTTTAATGAAATGCTTTATTTTGATGAAGTGCTTTATTTTAATGGATTATACTCAATTATTAGTCTTGTCTTCTAATGGCTCCTAAATTAAATATCTTTTATCAAAACGTTCGCGGGCTTAGAACTAAAAGTGATACTTTCTACCGTCAAATGTTACTAAACTCGTATGATATTATTGTTCTTACAGAGACGTGGTTATTGGATGGAGTTTTAAATTCTGAATTCTTTGATGAACGGTACATTGTGTGGCGGCGTGATCGAGATTATGTTTTGACCGGGCAAACGCGTGGTGGGGGTGTGCTTATTGCTACACGTAGGGAACTTTCAGTTTTATGCCAACCTACCTTCAATTGTACAGCAGAGGATTTATGGCTCAGCATACGACTGAAAAATTCTTATACACGTAAATATATTACTTTACATATATGTGTTATTTATTTATGTCAGCAAAACTTAGGCCTTTCTTTTTCTTTGCAACTTCGCAATTACCTCACAAAATTAAACCAAATATTTATGAGTAACTCTTCTGATTCCTTTCTCATTATTGGTGATTTTAACATAAGCGGTATTAACTGGGTCCGTTCTGACAATCTATCGCTCGTCCCAATGAAACCGAATAGTCCTGATGAAGTTTTACTTGGTGACGAATTATGTACCCTAGATTTTGGTCAATACAATGGTGTACTTATAGGTATGGCAAAATTTTAGATTTGGTACTTTCAAACCATTTAGTTAATGTCGTTGAATTTTCAAGTCCGCTGGTTCCCATCGACCCCTACCATCCAGCACTATTAGTAAATATGGATTTCGTAGAAGCTCCTCTATTAGAGTCCGTGCCACGGACGCAATATCTGTTCGACAAGGGTGACTATGAATCCATCAACAAAGAAATTTCCATGACTGACTGGGAATCCGAGTTCGCGACACGATCAATTGATGAATCATTAAACTTTTTCAATCAAGTTATTCTCAATTTACACACGAAATACATTCCACAAAAATTACATCGTAGCAAAACATATCCAGCTTGGTACAATTCGGCATTAATCAAAACAATTATAGAAAAATACAAATATTTTAAAAAGTTTAAGACGTACGGCAATATAGCTGATGAGTTATCATTTAAGCTTCTTCGTGAAAGGGTAAAGGTATTAGAATCGCAATGTTATGAAAACTACTTGAACTTAACTGAAAAATCTATTAAAGAAAACCCTAAATATTTTTGGACGTTTGTTAAAAAACGACATAACTCAAATGCAGTTCCGAGTTCTTTAAACTATAATGGCGAAACGTTGCGTACCGGTGAAACAATATGCGAGGCGTTCTCTACTTACTTTCATTCTACATTTCTAGATACAAGCCCTAGTCATGGAATTTCTTCACCCCCTCTTTTTACTGAATCTGCCAGCCTATCTGATATATGTAGCATTGTAGTGAACGTTGAGGAGGTTTTGAACTTGCTTCGCAAGTTGGATACTTCTAAAGCGGCTGGCCCGGATAATATTTCATCCAAATTTCTTGTACAATGTTCGACTTCGATTGCCCAACCTATTTCACTTCTCTTCAGGAAATCCTTGGATACTTGTGTTGTACCCGAACTTTGGAAATCGGCTTTCATAACGCCTATTCACAAAAAAGGAGTCAAAACCGAAATTGTAAACTACAGGCCAATATCCAAGCTCTGTATTGTGGCAAAAATCTTCGAAAGGATCATCTATAACCAGGTGTATAGTGCTCTTAGAAATTCGTTTAGTTCCTTTCAACATGGTTTTTTGAAAGGAAGGTCTACCGTCACCAACTTAATTCTGCTCAATGATTTTATTACTGATGCAATGGATAACGGTAAACAGGTTGATGTCGTTTATACTGATTACAGTAAAGCTTTTGATCGGATCGACCATGAGATCTTACTATCAAAGTTATATGGTATGGGAATACGTGGCGATTTACTTAGATGGTTTTCTTCTTATCTGGAGAACAGGTCCCAAGCAGTAGTGTTAAGCAATTATATGTCTGGTTGGGTGCCTGTCCCCAGTGGAGTCCCCCGGGATTCTTTGCTCGGCCCCTTAATTTTCATTATCTATATAAACGACATCAACTCTTGCTTGATTTCATCCAGGTTGTTGTGTTTTGCTGACGATATGAAAATCAATGCCAAAATATCATCACATGTGGACGTGATTGCACTTCAGGATGATTTACATCGTCTTGAGGCTTACTGTCATGGGAGTAAGCTTGATCTTAACCCTGCTAAGTGTTCGGTTCTAACATATTCTCGAAAGCGCTCAATTATACCTTCATCGTATATCTTCGGTGATCAAGTACTACCTAGAACGAATTGCATCCGTGATCTGGGGGTTTATCACGATTCTAAGCTTACGTTTGAACTTCATGTCGATAGTCGCTAAAGCATCTAAAGCACTAGGTTTCATAATACGGCTATCCAAGTGCTTCACAGAAGCTAAAACTTTAAAAATTCTTTACTGTACTTTTGTTAGAAGCCACTTGGAATACGCGTCTGAAATCTGGATTCCATGTTATCACAAGTAGGTACATTGATCGTATAGAGAGCATCCAGAGGAGGTTCATCAAGTATTTGTGTTATCATCAGAAAGTGCCCTACCGGTCTGAAGATTACCTCAACCTCTGTAAGAAGTATCATATATTACCCCTAATTAACCGGCGAGCAATCTCTGACTGTATTGCATTACTTAAAATTTTCAATAATTCTATTAATAACTCCGATATTCTATCCAAATTTTATTTTAACGTTCCCGGTTGGTCGAAGCGATGGTATGCACCGTTGCGTGTTCCATTTAGCTCTACGAATTATAGGCAAAATTCATTTGTGGTGCGTGCAAGTAGAAACTTTAATGACATGTGTAAACAGCATGATTTTGATCCTTTATTAACGGGTGTGTCCTCAGCCAGAAAGTGTCTGAGCCGTAGCTTTTTTAAATAAGATTTTGGTTGTTTGGGTTTCCATCCTTGTAGTGAATATGACATGTGAATTTAGTTTAAGGTTGAATGTTTTACTGTTTTTCCTATTTTGGTACCTGTGTTGTGATTTTCACACTCTTTTTTTTAAATCTGTTTTATAGAAGTGATGACTTTTAATTGGCTGTCAGTCTCACATGCTATTTTTTTATTCTGTTTGTTTTAGCTGAAAGTCATCCATAGTTGGTAAATAAATAAATAAATGATTTTGATTTTTTGTAAATTATTAACTTGATTATTTTTATTAAGCCAATCTATTATTGTTTTAAGTGTGCTGTTTATATCTTGATCGTTTTATCTACGACGCATTCAATTAAGGCTGTCCTGTCGTCTGCAAAGAATGCCAATGGATATAACGAGGTAGGTTGTCGATATAAAGTAAAAATAATAAAGGTTCAACGACACTACCTTGCGGAAAACCAAATTTTTGAACAGATATTCTGCAAGTGGATAGGTATTTGAGTTCGCGTTTAGTTTTATTATTATTTTCGATACATAAGATATGACTTTATTAAATTCAATACATTTTAATTTAAAATTACAGTTCAACAATACATTTTCAAAGTTCCTTGTATTCAAACCTATTTCTAATAAGGATCTTCCACGCTTGTGTTGATTTCTTGAATAACATGAGCAAGCTTGAACTTTTGGTATATTATGAATAATTCCTGATCTGAAGTTACCAAGGTGTATCTATGTTTTTTTCAGTGTGCAACTCTTGAATATGAAATGATCTGATTGTCTGTTCCTATGCAACCAACGAACTAACTAACGTCGCGTCTTCGGTACGCGTTCGTCACTTCATAACCTTTCGGCACCATCGACTATCCATTCAGCGAGCAATGTGCCCTGGTCACTCCTACTAGGTTTGGTGATTCTTTTGGTTATGTCGGTAACTTTGGTTTTCTAGCGGATATTTCATCATTTCTGATTCAATCTCGCAAAGAAATTTCTAGCATAATAACCGTAAATTAACCCGTGAAAACTGAAAAAAACTAATCTGTGGTTTATGTTTACGTTATAATGTTTATTACAAACCTGATGATATTAATAATCCATCTCCCATCCATTCCTTGCCAAAATCGAAAAAATGATGTCTCTGAGTACATAAATTCGCTGCTGTCAACGAATCTTCAGGATCGATTATCACTGCAAAATGGAACAATAGAAATATGAATAAAAATGAAAGAAAGAGAAAGTGTTTTTTGTCACTGATATAAAATACATACATACCTTAAACTAGAATTCCTTAACACACAGTATTAAGATAAACATTATATTTTTTTTTGCAAAAAATAATTGAGATGCCGCCGTGAGAATGTCAATCTGTTTAACCCCTCAAACGTTTCTTGTACACCCGTGTGTACATTAACGAAAAACGCGCGAAACGTTTCGTGTACCCCATAGGTACATCTTAAACGTCGCGGCATTGAACGTTGGTTTTTTCATTTATTTTTTATTTGCAACATGATCTGGCTGTATCATAAGTATAATCGACTAATAAGTGACAGATTTTAGTAATATTTTTACTGATAACACAACTAGAACGAAAGAAACAAACAAAATAAAAATATATTTCGGTGGTCGTCCGACGAGCGACGCCATATTTCTCAAATCGTTCGAGAAGGTAGTTGTTTGTGCGAAACAAAATGCTCGCAAGGAGAAAACGGTGAGGAATCTTATATATAATTTTATTTAGAATTACTGATAAATCAATGTAGATTTCGTATTGAGTGTTAGTTTATTGAAAAGTTATTTTATATCCGTGAATAAGTGACGAATGTTTTGCAAAGCACGTTTTTTTGTCGTAACAGCCGCCGTAATTAGCTCTGTTTTTATGACAAATATACTTAAAAATTATTTCAAATACACGTAAGTAGCTAGCTTATTAATCTACGAACATAATTTGGCTAATAGCTACTGATATAATTGCGTATTGTCATCGTAATTGTGTTTCCAAGAGCAAAATTTGGCGCAATGGCTCCGTACCTACATGAATGTTGTGCTGGTGACCGTTGGTCTCGGTAGGCGGGGGGGGG
>NDFZ01005192.1:94633-151077 GCA_002192655.3 Mamestra configurata
TTAAACTTGACCCTAGCTGGTATACTGCACGTGCAACTCGTTTTTGGTAGAAAAATATATTTTGTATGTCAGCAGCCTTTACCCATAGTAGGATACCGCAGGACATTACGCTATGAAAACAGACTAACCTACCTACTTAAAATAGACTAATTGAGCTGTGCTAACGTCAGTGTTTTGCCTAACTTTCCTAACAGCAAATATGCGGCAGAGCTGAGCCTTCTTGATAAGCTTAGTATGAGAGGTCCCCATCAAAATTTAGAATTAACAGTAGTGCCGAAAAATATTGCCGAGCTCACAGTTTTAAGCACTTTTTTTGTTTAAGATGAAATTGGGTCATAGATTTCTAACATTGGGCAGGGCAAACTTTATTATTTATTACTATTATTATTTATTTACTTCAGACATCAGTGATCCATATGTTTTTTAGTAAAAACTTACACACTATGTTACTACAGTAAATTAGTAGTTATTATTATACATTTTTTTTGCGCATTCAGAACTAGATTATTTGTCTTAAACCAATCCGTAACCATAAAAAGAGCGTTGTTTACGTAATCAAAATCTCGTCTATTCTTATCTGCTTTAAAAATAAGAGAGGCATCATCTGCAAACAGCACTACGTCACAGATACCCTATAAGAAAAATGGCAAATCGTTAATATACACCCAAAAAAGAATGGACCCAGTATAGAGCCTTGAGGCACTCTTAAATGAACTGTTAGCCCGGAAGACTTCACACCATTGATATTCACACATTGAACATAGTGCAGGTCCAATTGCAATTAAACAGGTGCAGATCGAAAGTGCAGGCTGCTAGAAATTCCAGGCAGATCTCAAACATCCACTACATCTAGTCTAGATCAGTCCAGAAAGTGCTTGCAGACGCTATAATTATATGGAGATTGATTCTATTCAAAACAAGTTTCGGCTCTGCGGTTAACCGATTAGTAGATGTAGTCAATAGGTGTGCCCAAGATACATGTAAACCATGGCCTAGATTCCTACCTGATTCTTATCAGAGCACTGTAAAGTATCCGACAAGATTTTTAATAAAGAACCAAGAGACAAAACGCTGTAAAAACAAACTAAAAACATAAAGAATTTCAGAACGTCTAAAATCATGTATAATAGAGATTTAACCATTTGCTGAAGACGTCACTCACATTTGCACCATCCAGGTAAAAAGACGTTTTACGTGTCGATTATGGTATCATAACTTCCAAAGCGTGTAACTTCTCTTATTTTTCCTTCGATATTTTTTTTCGTTTAGCGTATCAATTTATTCTAGTTAAATCTTTCAAAAAAGTGTTCATTAAAACCCTATTGCATAATTTTTCACAAAATGTACCTAAGTTTTAAAGTTCCAGTGCCATGTCACATAAATACACGGAAGGACTGGTACCTATAGAATCTAATATTCCTACCCATAAAATAAACAATCAGGCTGACCTCCACACAGCAAAAAAATCTTTATAAAACAGTTTAGATAGTTACTTACAATAATAGAGTTCCGTTCCGAAATTGAAATAAGTCACACCTCCTTGTTTTGTGCAGTCTTCAGCTGCATACTTCAGCAAATCCTGAAGATCTGATTGAGAAAAACAAAACAAGGATCAAGTAGAGTACAGATGTACAGGGTGACGGGTAATTGAGTGCGTTGTTTGAAATTGGTTATATACTAGAGTTGATTTTCAATGAGTTTGACGCTGAAAACTTGGGGTTCAATTTGAGTTACTTTCATGCCATCTAACATTTTATGTTTTGTTTTTTAATATTTAAGGTTGTTCGAAACCATTTTTTTTATTCAGTAATCCGTTAACGAAATATTAAGCTTTAACCAACCAAATCGTGGCCTTTAGGTAGGAGAAAAGTGTTCACGATTTTAGTACATATATAAGGAAGTTGAAAGGAAAACTATCACTGCTAATCACGTCGTAAATGAGTACGTGTGCACTTGACTGATTTTTTTTAATAACTTCAGAATTTAACTTCAAATTTTGAAACAAAATCTTTTGAGACTCTTTCGTTCCAGTTTGTGTCAAAGAAGTTCATATGTGTATCAAATTTCAACTAAATCAATCCAGTAAATTAGCTGTGACAGACATAAAGCCACACGAGCGATCCCGTAGAGCTTCCGTTTTCCATACGGACGTTCAGAACCCTAAAAAGCAATCTTGATAGTAATCTTGATAGTAATCGTCTTAAGAGATGCTAAACGTATTGATCGAATACGTTAAGATGAGACCTTCCAACGCTTAGGCTTCTGGTAGGCGGTGACCACTCCAGATCTCCAAAAATGAAAACTACGTTATAGAAATAAGGGCCAATATGCTATGTCAATCAGATTGCCACTTTGACTTGGCGTCAATGTTTCATGTTCGTGTTACACCTTGACCCAAAATTCTATAAATTTAATTATTATATAGTGGGTAAGCTGGTTCACTCAGTGTCAAATGATTTTAATTATGTGTACTAGCTTTTGAAAACGTCTTTGCCCGCGTGAAAATCGGGAATTATCTTAGTACCGAGATAAAACGTATCCTTTAAAAAAAAAAAAGGTTCGACGAATTGAGAACCTACTCCTTTTTTAGAAGTCGGTTAATAAATAAAATACCAAGCTTATTACTGGTTTAAGCCGAGAAAATGCCAATCAGACACAGTTATTTCACATATATGGTATTAAGTTGACTCAATAAACCCAAATATATCGATTTCAGTTCATAAAATATCTATAATAACTTAAAAGACAGTAGTCAATGAGGATATGCATCTGTGAGTAGCCTTACACTCACGGGGTTCAGTTAATAGTCAATACAACCCGGATGTCATTCAATACTTTTTTTCAATTATATTTCACTTTTTAACCGACTTCAAAAAAAAGGAGGAGGTTCTCAATTGATGATGGGATCCTGGAGAACAAGAGAGAGAACTCTTCAAATTTTGGTGAAGAACTGACGAAGAACTTCGGGGATACGCAACAGAACTCCTCAATAAATGGTAGCAAATGGACTGGGATTGCTGAAATCTCATGTCTGTCTATTGTTTACACGTTCATAATATAACATCACGCCGGTACGCTGTGAAGGGGTAAGCACATGTGAACCACTAAAAATTGAAAATTGATTGTGAATTGATATAATTGTTTAAAAAAAAACTTTTTACAAAAAAATACAACCGACTTCCAAAGAAAAAATACTACAAAGCATTAAATAGCTTTAATTTCAGCAGTCGGTATTTTTTATAATAAGTTTTTTTTAATACAATAATATCAATAAGCTATAAAAACAGCCTGCCATAACCTATGCAACGTTAAAAAAATAATTAAAAAATATTTAAGTAGATGTTGGGCGACCTATGGTGCTAATATATTTATTAATATAACGATACTACAGAGTTCTACAATTTATATATTTCTTTTTCATGCAAATAATAACTAAAATATATATATATTTTTTTTAATGTGGTTTTTTTAAGAAATATTTAAAAAATGTAAATTAGTTTGTAAGGAAAATAAATAAAGAGACTAAAATATTAAATTATTTAACCATAAATTTACACTTAATTAAGTTGAATCGAAATTGTCTTTTAAAAGCTAGCTATTTTGTATAATAATTAGTGGATAACGTCGTTAGCAGTGTATATGCCACTCCTATTGACTAAATGTTATTGTATTATATATTGCTGTTTGTTGTTATAAAAGTAGAAGATGACGATCACTACTGCTACACAACGAAACTACTGGACCAATTCAGTCGAAATTTGGTTCACATATGAACCTCTGTGATCCAAACCCAAACGGGTCTTACAATTTAAAATATCTAACATCTAATTTTTATGCAAAAAGTAGGACAATAGAACTGCAGTGAACCAATTTTTTTTTTTTGATCGGCGGAAACCCTCAAGGATTTCCTCCGCCCTGTCAGACTCTTACTGACTAAAACCAATCCGGTGTTCCATCTCCCACCTACTCCGAGGATCGCGGGAACGGATGCGACTTCCGTAATCCCCGGTTGGTGCAGGCCCGCCCCTGCAGGCCACCACGCAACAGCGTGAGAGTGAGGTGTAACCAAGCGCCGCCGCTTCGGGTCCAGATGAGTGAATGGGGGACCCAGTTAGGGGGGCTGGAAGAGGGCAGCGTATTCCTCCAACGCCCGATACGCCTGCTGCGGTCCGGGAGAGTGGTCGAGATTTTCCTCTCCCTTTCCGCAGCCTCCTTCTGCGCGATAACTGTTTCAACTGCTGTGGACCTAACCTAACCGATTAACAAGAAAAGCAAAATACCAACTTGTGAAATACTGTAACAGCAGATATCCATGTCCAACAATCGGCAGCTTTCCTGGCAAAGCTGGTGGTAATGGATGCGAGCTGGACCTGACTCGACCATACTTCAACCACAGATACAAAAAACACAAAATAAACACTAACACCACTGGGCTCAACATGTTGCGATGGGAACTGTATAAGATCTGAACGAAGGCTAAACGATAACAGCGATTTATAGTTACGTATTCGACCAACCGGTAACTATTAAGTAGTGAATTAGTAATGAATGCAAATTTAAACTGTCGCAGTTTTACAGAGTTTATTACGATGAAACCTGGAAAAAATAAACAGTCTGATGCAGTTCGTGACATCAAATCTGTGATTGAACTTTTTAAATAAATTTCACTAAGTGCATCAGACGGAAAGGATCTTGTTTGGACATTTTGGTTAGTAATTTTCGATATTTCGATACAATTAAGTAACAATTTATGTACCGCCATTTTGTAAAATCGCAAATTTCGTCAAACGATGAAGTACTTCGTTTGACACATTTGCAAGAAGATATTAATTTGACCAAGACGTCAAATTAATATTTTTGGAATTATATTTTAACATTTAAAATATTTGCAAAGTAAAACATTTGTGAAATTTGTATCTTGTCAAATGATTCTTATAAATGAATATGTTTTCGAAATGAGATTTTGCCAAACTATCAGTTTTCATTATGTTATTTTTAAAATGATCATTTGTCATTAGTTTTTTGTCAAACGTTAGTGAACTGAAGAAATAAAAGCAGAGTTGATAACTTTATCAAGAATTAATAATATGTTTTTAAAGAAACAAGTACAGTACGCCATTTGTTAAACCACAGACAAGAAAAATAAACTATATTGATGAGCAGCGCCCATAGACAGAAAATAATTCGATTAGGTTGCGTTCAATTATATCCCAACATCCTCTCGTGGACGCAAACACATTGCATAAGTAAAACCTTCGTTTTGTGATCGATGTTTTCTGACTTCATAAATTTTACAACAATTTGATTTGCTGTGATATTCTCTCTGCTGAAATGGTACCGTATATCAATATGTTTACTTCGGGCTTAATAGCTTTTATTACCTGAAATACTGATACAACTTTGGTAATCACAAAATATAAACATAGGCTTAATTTTGAGTTCAGGCCAAAACTCTTGTTGTAATTGTTTTAGCCACATAGCTTCTTGTACGGGTGCGCCAAAGTTTACCTAAATTTTCAATTCCTTTAGTTGGAAATCCGAAAATGTTCTTCCTAACATTTTTCATCCTAACAATCACAATTCCTAACTACTCTGTCTCTAATGTTCATAATTCCGAAACATTCAACTTCATAATGTCAGTAGCAATAAACATCTATTATACTTTTATTTGTTTTCCTATATTTTCTCAACATAACCATCTTTTACACTATTATTCAAAGTCATATCTTTTTTGTTTAGATTTATTTTTATTCATAATAATCAGTATTATATACATTAATTTTATTTGTAGCGGTGTGTACCTGCAAAGATATCCATAGGTTAGGTTTGGTTAGGTTAGAACTGTGACCGCACGATCTCCTACGAGGCGGCTTGCGCACTGGCCGGATCTCCGCCATGGGACCTGGAAGCGAAAGTGCTCGCATCACTGCACAGGTGGCGCGAGGACGCGCGGGCGCGCGGCTAGCGACTGACGCTACGTCGGTCGCAGCTGCGCGAGGTCCTTGTAGCGGAATGGCGGGACAGGCTTACGAGCCCTTCCGCCGGCCTCATCACCATCGAGGCCATCCGGCCAGTGCTCGACCTCTGGCTCGGGAGAAGGCACGGCTCTCTGACGTTTCGTGCGACGCAGGTCCTCTCGGGGCATGGCTGCTTCGGGAGGTTCTTGTGTCGCATAGGCAGGGAGCCGGACGCTCGATGCCACCACTGCGTCGACTGTCGGGAGGACACGGCACGGCATACGCTTGCAGAGTGTGCAGCTTGGGAGGAGCCGCGCCGTGCCCTCATCTCTGTTGTAGGCGGTGACCTCTCGCTGCCGGCCGTAGTCCATGCTATGGTCGGCGGTGAGGAGTCCTGGGACGCGGTGGTCTCCTTCTGCGAGACAGTTATCGCGCAGAAGGAGGCTGCGGAAAGGGAGAGGGAGATCACAACCGCTCTCCCTGCCCGCAGCAGGCGCATCGGGCGTCGGAGGAGGGCATACGCTGCCCTCTTCCGGCCTCCTTAACTGGGTCCAGGGGCGGCGGCGCGTGGTGTTCCCGTGCGCCCCTCTTTGACGTAGCGGGGTGAGTCAAACACCTCACTCCCCCCGCTAACGCGAGGTGGCCCTCAGAGGCGGGCCGGCACCAGCCGGGGATTGCGGAAGTCACATACGTTCCCGCGATCCCCGGCGTAATCCTCCACCTGCCCCAAGGTGGAGGATTTCCATGAGGATTTCCCCGACATAAAAAAAAAAATAGAACTGTGACTACTAGGCGCGAGCCGAGCGAGCGAAGCGAGCGGTGCCGTGGCAGCGGCCGGCGAGCGCTACCTCGAAATTGGTCGCGAAAATTTTCTAAGTATTTTTTTCATAGTGCCCCCAAGACGACACTCTGACCTGAATTTCATTCATTTAAGACAAAATCAGTGAAACAACCTTTAATCATTCTAAACAGTTGGTTTTTTAGACATAATTATCTCAGGTGTAGTTATATTATAATAAGGGTAATTATGTTTAAGGATAAAAGCGTTATGATAAAAAACAGTAGTAGTTTAAATATATTTACATTAATGATATTATTAATTACAATTTTCGGAAACAAGAGTGTTATGAACATCGCCGGTAGCACTAAAAATAGTATGAATGAAAACTTTAGGATGAAAAATTTTAGGAAGAGTGATTATTCGGATTACAAATCATTAGGAAGAACAATTCGGGTAAAGAAATTTAGGAGAGCCAATATGGACCCACATTTATGAGCAGTGCCAATAGACAGAAAAAAATTAGATTGAGTTGCGTTCAATTATATCTCAATTATATCCTAAAAGACTCAAGTAGACAGCTGCCCACTTGGACCAGGTGGCGGCATTTTCATAACAGCAATATCTTGAAACTTCGAATTATTTTGTGATAACTTGAACCTCTGTTACAAATACACTAAAACAGGACAAGTAGAAAACAAAGGCCTCATAATTAAAACTGTCGAAAAATATGTTTCACTAATGTTTGACAAAAACGAATGCCGCCACCAGGTCCATTAATCAAGTGGGCAGCTGTCTTCTGGAGTCAATTTGACTGGGAGCCGACCCCAATACCCATAGTTGGGAAAAGGCTGCAGATGATGATGTAATCGGCTTCTTTACATCCCTAATTACAACTCAAGAAGGGTTTAAATCTTTTATCATAAATATTCTACCCGGACAGACTGTTGTTCCCAACAAGGTAGTATTTTAATAGTAGTTATTTGTTCACATCATTCGAAGCACGTCTGGTTTGTTGTGGAGTATGATACACGGAAACATCCCACTGTGGACACTAAATTTTTGGGGTCAAAATCATTGCAAACTACTTTAGTACAAGGCACTAAATTACCAGTCACTCTAAAACACCCCGTTGCAATTTTGACAGCCAAACATTAAAAATTAATTAATTCAAAAACTTATTGGAAGGAACTAAAAATAAAAGAACGTCAAAACCACTTTATTGAGAACTTACCTACTAACTGGTAGCAAAAAATAGTGTTTTATTTATATAAATTGTATGGGAAACAGGGAACTATTATTGAATTCAATATACTGCATACAAGCACGTGATTAGTTCATTTTGAATTATTGTCATTGTTCTCACTTAACGATTACTTGATTGACGACTTTACCTCCAAATAATATCTCGGCAACGTGACACTCTTTACAGCACTATGTTGCTAACATATTTTATTCATTTTTTTTTTTCACAATTCACAAAAGATTTCATCCCCTTTGTCAATATTAGGCCCGTTTACACAAACCAGATTTATCTTTTAACTCCGACTCTAGTAGCTTAAATGACTTAAATAAGAAATCTTACTTCTTACTACTATTATAAATGCGAAAGTTTGTATGGATATTTTTAACTCAATCACACCGGAAAGGCTGAACGGATCTAGAAGAAATTTGGCAAAGAGATTGATAATGGCCTGGACTTTGTACCTATTTTTAACCAACTTCAAAAAAAGGAGGAGATTCTCGATTCGGTAGTATATTCTTTTTTATCTTTGTTACCTCATATTTATGTTACCTTATATTTTTAAATATTTCTTAAAAAATGCAAAAACATAAACATTTAATAATATAAAAAATAGTAGCCCACCGGTATCGGGAACAAGGTCCAAGCTACCGGCGGTCAGAACTCTAGAGAGAGAAACCTTCTAACAATGCGAGCCGTGTCCTGAAGTACTGCTTTCTGAATCAAGCCCTTGATCTAGCTGCCTAACGAGAGCCTCCTGAGGTGTTGGTTGAGGCACGTGGCTATTAAGCTATTTGCTGAAACGACTATCGGTACAATGATTGCCGAGTTCACATCGCACATGTCGACAACCTCGCGAGCCAAGTCAAGATATTTGATTTGTTTATCTTTCTCGGCTTTCACGAGGTTCTCGTCATGCGGAACGACCAAATTAATGATCTTTACAGACCACTTGTTCAATAACATGGACGCAGGATATCAGACCGTCACTGTTTACATGGATTTTAAGAAGGCTTTCGATAGGGTGCCATGGGGTAGGGCCATTCAGTTTTACTAAATAAAATAGCCTTTAATGGCATCAGAGGAAACTTACTGCGTTGGTTCTGTTCATATAGCAGCAATCGTACTGAGCAATCAAACTGTAGTGAGCAATGTATAGTATACAAATCAGACTCATTTCTGGCGACTTCAGGCGTTCCCCAGGGATCTGTTTTGGGCCCATTATGTTTATTATATTATGTAAACGATATTTGTGACCGCTACCAAAATAGTAATTTCTTATTATATACTGATGATCTTAAGATATTTAAAACAATAAAAAATATTGTTGATTGCAACCTTTTGCAGGAAGACTTGAATAGATTATCTGATTAATGTTATGAATTAAAACTAAGCATCCCTAAGTGTAAAAAATACATCAATTTGACAATAAATAAAAATGTGTTATCCGACGATTATTCACTCTGTAACAAGATTCTAGTTAAAGAAACCTATATCTGTGACTTGGGCATTCTTCTAGATTGCATACCTACTTCACTTAAATCTATATATTGATAAAATTACTTCTAAAGCATTTCAAATGTATAATCTTGTTATGAGAACCACGTCAGATTTTAAACGACCAACCACATATTTATATTTATTTGATTCTCTAGTTCGCCCACGAGTTGAATATGCTTGTATAATCTGGGATCCCTATTACATTAAATATGAAACTGCAATGGAGAGAGTTCAGCGTAAGTTCCTCAGTATAATGCAGTACAAATGTCGCATCGAACTTTCATCTTACAAAAACGCTTTAAATAAGTATAGACTTTTAACATGCTCTAACACGCTCCAGACGCCTGTTGCTCCAAGAAATGATGCTCCATGGACATAATAATTTGGATTGCTCTGAATTAATTAGTTAAATATTGTACCTAGAACAGTAATGAAACGAGAGGTGCGCTCTTATTCACTGTTTGCTACAACTCCTTGTCGTACAAATGCAGGAAGGTGATATTGGTTCAAGCTTACAATAATAATTTTAAAGATATCAACGTATTTCTCTTCTTCTATCTAAACATACTTAAAAAACAAATCATTAAGTGCCTTGCTCAATTTTTTTTATCATTTAATTATTATGTATTATTTAACTATTAGATTTTTAGATAGCGAAACAAATTGTACTGTTGTTATATATTGATTTTATTTAAGTTTACCAGAACTGTATTTAATTTAACCTAGTAAAATGTGGAAACGTTGTGGATTGTACATTTACTTATAGCATGCTGTGTTTCTAGATATTATATACAATTTACGATTGTTTGTTTTCCCAAATAAAATAAAAATGTCTACCCGTTGTAACTTTTAAAAGAACGGTCCGATTTGAGTAATTTACATGTACATAATCAACCTTAATTATCAAACCATTTCAATGGCTAAGGCGAAATCGTCACCTTTTTTCCAACTGGGCTTTGATTGACTACTTTTTTCTAGGTAATAATAACTATTTTAATCATGTAGTACATTATTGTTTTATGTATCATCAATAGTATTCGCAGCGCATGCGATGAAAGACATTTTATGACAATTTCTTTTACACCTTGGGTTACATTATTCAAGTTTTAGTAGGGATCCCTAATTATTTCTGGAAATAAATACTATGTTACTCAGTAAAGATGTAACTTTCTAACGATGAAAGAATTTTTAAAATCGGTCGAGTAATTTTTGAGTTAAATTGTAACAAACAAACAAATCTTTCCTCTTTATAATAGATTAATTTGAATGTTTTATTTATTATAAGATGTGCCCATGGCTTCGCTCTCGTCACCTCCCGTCAACCGCTACCTACCCTACTCTACCTACCCTACCCTATCTACCTACCCTACATACCTACCCTATCCACCCTACCCTATTTACGTACCTACCTACCTATTTTTTTTTGTTTTAAACCTAACCTGTAATCTGGCGCACATAACAAAAAAGAATTAGCCAAATCGGTCAAGCCGGACCAGGAGAAATAGGGGTTAATTTTATATATAAAGATTATATTATGCTGTTAGAGCAATTTACAATTGTTTCTTAGCTTTAAGCCTTTTGTTATCACCATTTCTGCATATTGTGAACCGCAGATAAATAAAAGTGAATATGAATTATTTAATACCAGCTTCTGCCACTGTTTCCGCCCGCGTTTAAGTCGAAAATTATCCCAATAATCCAGGAAATTGTCTAGCCAGAGTTACTTTCACTTTTGTAGTAGTACCTAATAGAGAGTGTGTTAGTATAATATGGCTGTGAATGTTATTTTAATTTGAATGTTTTTTAGGGTTTCATGTGATCAATTTAATCATTATTTCTTTTATTTTTTTCAAAATTTGTTTCCCAGTATTTTCAATGATACATAGGAGAGTGAATGGCGGTTAAATTATTTATTTACAACAAAACTCAACATAATCACAATTATCAGCTAAGTACAGGATTCAAAACTGACACAAAAACAGATATTAATACACACACGGGACACACCAAAATGTTAGTTCATTAACGAAATAATGTCCACAAACGAGTATAAAATAAAAGGAATCATTGGATATCACAAAATTCATCCACATCGCTGTCAATGGAAAAAGTGCTCAGAACACTAGCAGCATTGCCGCGTTGAATGGCAATGCTGATTCTTTGGCTGAAGAAAAGTCCAGCGCTCTGGTCATGTGAACAGTCGACAAGTTGTTTGCTGATGTCCCGGAAGACTCATTGAGCAATCAGACCCGGGTTTAATTCCAAACTACTCAAATATAAATCTTCCTCCTTTGTCAAAGAGTTAATAAGAATTTCTCTAGCAGAATATGTTACGTCCTTCGTTCTATGCTAATCTCGTGTCCTGACTCTGGCCTCATCACGAACTCTAATTTCATCTTCATCTTGCTGATGTCTCCTTTCACTCGGTATTTCCGCAAGAAGTGCGCTAGAGTCACCTTCATAGTTATCATGGCGTATGTTCTTCCTGTAAGGTAAACATTTATTTTGAGCAAACTGTCACAATAACCAAAAGGCGTTTCAAGAAATTGTTGTAACTTGAAATTTACGACGCTTCATTTCCTGGGATATGGTTATTTTTTTATAAATTATTATTTGAAGGTTTCATTTGTTCAAGACCTATTCAAAAATACCAGTTGACTATCCTGAGTGGAACAAATTTCTCACTATTTTTAGTTTTTGGTCGTGAGGCAGAACATTTTTAAAACATCTTAAAAACATCGATAATAAAAAACATCCATTATGGACCCCAAGTTTTTGGGGTCGAAGCAAGCTCTTATAACAAGCTCTTATAATAACCTATTTCAAAGAACGCACTTACACCCTATATGGTCCAAAAAGTATTCGATATCTGCACTCGCAAGCAATAAACTGGAATCACTTCATCGCGCGTTGCTCAAAACCAATTTTTTACAATTTCTATGCAGTGAACTTTGAATTGTGGTATATCATTTGAAAGATAATTTTGTTGTCTTTAAATTTTTATCTACTTTCAAAAACGCGATTTTGGTTCCAGTTTATTGCTGGAGAGTGTCCTTTTCTTCTAAATGATCTACTAAAACTAACGATTAATTCTAGATCAATCTTTGTTTCAATACCAATACAAGCTCGCTTCCCTAATCCAAAAGCTGCGAATTCCTTGTTGTTTCTAAAATCTCCATTAAGCCATCTTTCCGGTCTGAATTTATCGCTATCTGGGGTGCGATTGTGTAAGGCAATCGTATTCATTTGATATTTCAAAACGTACGGTATAATCTGTCAAACGGCTAATTCTAATTGTGTACGGAGTTCATTTATCGATAACGATTGGGTCGTTAATTTTAAACGATGAGTGAATGATGTACAAGTTTTTGACACATAATTCGAATTGCGTATGTTTTTTGAGCTCATTGCTAATGTCAAATGATTGCGGTGACTTGTGACTCATGACAATCGTGAATTATAGTGCTCGTAATTAATTGTTTTATTATTTTCTTTGAAAGAAAAGGGTAAGTAATCGAAACTATCGAAAGAAAAAGGTTGGTGGGTTGGTTGGAAGTGAGTCCAACCAAACGTCGTAGTGAATAATGTATAGTGTTTAGTGTTAAATGGAAATAAAATAAAGTGAGTCACAAGAGTTCTTTTTCAGCACAATTTATTGTTAATCCGCGTGATTTTTTAGAATAAAATGGCGCACGCCTACATGATGGGCATGATCGAACGGGAGCGTCGCATGAGACGCTCGCAGATGAGGAGGCAAGAGCTGCGGAGATCATCTATGCCCTGGGACATGCCGGATGGCGAGTTCATCAAGAACTACAGGCTGTCGTTGCCGTTATTTCAACAACTTGTTGATGAACTCGCACCGTTCATGCCCCAAAGGCTGAGATCTACAGGGATCTCTGCTGAGCTCAAAGTAAGTCTCCCTTATCAATAAGATATAGAGTTATATTTAAGATGTAATAACAAAAAATAGCGGCTTTTTTAATGTTAATTATTAAAATAATCCTAAAAAAATAAAGATTTTCTGAATATTTTGCATAATTAAACGCAATCTTATACGTTTGTATACGATCCAATACGATCGTTCACTCATTGGATGGACAGTTTTACACAATTCGAATTTTTTATTTACGATTAATGACTATCGTATTCATTATTCATCATGAACTAAAGTTAGACAATCGCACCTCTGGTCCCCAAGTTGGGTCGAGATGTGTTGCTAGTGGGAATAGTATACAATTGCTTCCAGCGCGCATCGTGTAGTTTGCTGAAATTATTAAATAAACATTTATTATATATTGCTATATTTATCATATTCCTGATCTTGCCTCACGTTATTTGGGATTGGCGCATCATTCGCTTCCTCAATTTTCCGCATTCTACCGTAACTTTATCATTAAATCCAATCAATCGTTATTTCAATTAATCAATTTCCTGATTTTTCAGTAGGTAGCCGGACAGTCGAAAAAAGATGAAGTAAGAAGACGTTGTAAAGCAAAGGTAGATCTCGATGCAGAAGAATATGCAAAAAACTCCATGGTCTCTCTTAAATAAGTAAATAATTACTATGTTATATAAAATCATACCTATTGAGGAAATTTCGTTATGGGAGTTACAGAAAAATAATTGGCAAATTGTGCCTGTCAATTATTCGTCATCATCATCTTCCTACCCTTGCCTTAAGATACTTTATGCATACTTTTATCATCTTCTGTTAACCCAGTCGCTATAATTTCACCCTTTTTTTCATGTCACCTCTCACACTATCCATATGATTATTAAGTGGCGGTTAATAATACACTTACAGAGCTTAACATCCTTATCAACGTATCTAAGTATAGCAGGAACTGACGGATATAATCGAAGACTCTCCATTAATACTGCATTAGTATAAACTAATTTGTTCACATCGTCCTTTTCCACGTCTCTGTCTGGCCCCAGCACTTCTAATAATCTACAAACAATAACTTAACATTTAAGGGTTGTGAAAAAAGGTGTGGTTCTGGAACTCAGGTGGGAGTAGGTTATTACTAGACAAGAGTGCATCATCGTCGACCACATCATCGTTTTTCCTCAGGTGAGATTGTAGTCAAACACGAGCATATCAATTATTTTTTTTTTTTTTAAAACCGGCCAAGTGTGAGTGCGATCTACAAAAACGGCAAAAAAATTACGTTTGTTGTATGAGAGCCCCTTAAATATTTATTTTATTCTGTTTTTTAGTATTTGTTGTTATAGCAGCAACCGAAATACATCATCTGTGAATATTTAAACTGTCTGACAGACGTACAGCGAAGTCTTAGAAATACCGTGGTCCCGTTTTACCCTTTTTAAACTTACTCTTCGAGCACTTTTTCTTGTACTTCGGGGTATGACCCTAGCAACAACAAAGTGTATGTCAGCTGGTTAGATGTCGTTTCAAATCCAGCTGCTATAGTTGTGTCCATTTCTTCTCTTATCTCCTTGTCTGTCAGGGCACCGTTTTTTGATAGATCTAGAAGTAGATCTAGAAATGGTTTGTATTTTTTCTCTGGAAATAAAAATATGTAAGCCATAAAAATTTTGGCTGTATTTAAAAAAAAACTGTATCATAATAATTTTCTCCACACATACCAGCAGTTCCAGAATCTGTGTGACTGTTAAGGGCTTCTTCTTTTAAAGCAGCTTTTTTCTTTTGCAAAACCTGAAAGAATTAAGACTTCTATCATTTTGCTGTTCAAATTGAGGTATGTAAAACATAGATATATAAACGTTTGTATTACGCACAGAGTAAGGTAGCAATGGTCCTATAGTAGAAACATTTTATAAAAGTTACTTCTCAAGGAACTAAAATTGTGGCCAGCTTTCACATATTAATCACACTTTTTAATTTTTTTTATAGGGTGGGTAATCATCAAATGACTTCTTCCGTTCTGGGTGGAGTGGAAAGGCGTGTCAGACTCTTACTGACTAAATCCCATCCGTTCCATTCCTTCATAAGCCCTTTGCGTTTCAAGGGTGCGGTGAATCCCGTAGCGGGCCCCGTCTCCTATACTTACATCTTTTTAAGTCGCGCGTGGATCACAACGCGTCATCAACCCGGGCCTGGTGGTGATCGGACAGCGAGCCACCCAACGCTCGCCGTCCGCAGGCCCGCGCCTACGGTGGCCGGGGATCGCCCTCCGGTTCCCGACGCCCGGGGCGTCTTCTTCTGTAGCCGCGGTTGGGGCGAAGGCCTTGTCTCTCCCTCGCGCGGCCCGCCTCCTCCTTCGCTAGCATTACTGCTAAACACAAACTGCTATTCCCATAAACATTAATCACACTTACTGTATCAACCATTGCATGTAAAGTCTTCACTAATTCTTCTTCTTTCTTCTTCAGTCCAACCAGCCTATATATTAAGTCACTCTGGAGCCAAAACTTTATCGCCTTCGTTACCCCGAGGTGGATAATTTCTTCCACTGATTTCATGTATTTGTGCATAAATTCTATGTTATCAATAACGCTGATCCCAAATGTACCACCTGAAATAATAATGTCACCACAATGTCATGAGTGATATTTGACCACCTAGATCTTCATTGTTCTTAGGGTTTCGAATTGGATCACTGTTCTTGACGTGATTATGTTAAGCTGGCTGCCTAGCTAGCTGTCAGTGCGTCTGTCACAGACAATTTTTTCTGGATCTACTGGCCGATCCATTCGAAATTTAGAACACATATGAAATACTTCTGTGACCAAATACGGATGCGCAATGTGAATAAACTTTTTTTGAAAATTGGGCCACGTTTGGAGGATTTCTAAATGTGCCGTGTGACATATCCAATGAAAGGACATAAGCGAGTTTTTTTTTCATCATTTTAAAATATACAATTTGAAGTTGTGTAAGAAAATAATTTGAAACTAGCCTAAAATAAAATAAAAAATCATGAAATAGTAACAGAAAAACGTATAAGAAGAATTTGGTTTGAAAAAAAAAATTGTTCGGAACCCTTTGCGCACGAGTACAACTCACACTTGGCTTGGCACTCACCACAAAGCGTTTCCAATGCATTAACTTTTAAATATGGAAAATGATTGAATCTCCCCTTTCCAACATGAGGTTCCATAGAAATAGCCAACTTCTTGGCCTGGCTGTTGAATATATCTAGAAGCCCGTGAATCACTGGCAGAGTGAATGCCGGGTTTAGCATCTTGCGATGATTTTTCCAAATGTCTCCTGCGAATGAATTGGTACATCAAAAAAAATTCATTACAATATACAGTAAAAATATCTCTCCAATCACCAGCGCGGTACAGTGAAATGTCTCTATTAGTAAAGCATGTGCATGAAACTCCACCCCTTACCCAGTAACTTAGTAGCATGATACTTCTTGGCAAGACTAGATTGAGATTTTCTTGCTTCTTTCTGACAATCTGTAAGGACTGAGAAATATCTACAAATGACAGCGTGTTCAACGGCTTAACGTAGTCTCCGGGGCACGGAGAAGTTCTTTCCGAAATGTTAAAATTCAATTTGAATCTTATTTTTATTAATTGTACACCTACCACAGTATAGTCTTTATAACCCAAAGATTGACTGGTAGAGAATGCCTTGATGCATTAAGTCCGCCCATGTACCACTATTGTACATTAAAGTTTAAATAAATAAATAAATATATCAAGATGGTCACCCATCCACAGACCGATCTCCATAAGCGTTGCTTAACCTTGAAGATCGAATAAATACTCATTAATTACCTGACGATACGATAAGACCATCACCCATCCAAGATTTCACCAGGGAGTACGCGTAATGTTTCTGAGTACATGCATTTGCTGCTGTCAATGCATCCTGAGGATCAACTATTACTGAAAGGTGGAAGAAAAGTGTGGTCAAAAATAATAAACCAAACATAAATAAAAGAACTACTAGTTTCTTTAACCTTTTGAACGCCAGAGCATAAACACATCGGCGTGCCCCGACGCCAAGCCACATATTCGCCGAACTTTTTGGCGTACAGGGCACGCGCTTGCTTGCAATGGCGTTCAAAAGGTTAATATAAAAGTAGTTTTCTTCAATTTTACTCATCAACTTGAAGTAACAAAGTTCAATTTGCTAAATCACATTTTTGAGTATATAATGAAAGAATAAGAACTTCTCATTTTAAGCACTGAAGAAGATTGTGCATGACAGGAGCAGGATTCAAAGAAGGCTGATAGAGATAGAGAACTTGAAAGTTGAGACAGTTAGTTCTCACTTCTTTTGGAAGCGGTGCCATTATAGAAAATTTGGCATTCTAACTGCTAGATCTTCTAGATGCATTATATTATATGATCAGATCACTGTTGATGCTATCTATTTTACATGCAACAATGAAGTGAGCTATATTACTTACAATAATAGAGTTCCGTTCCGAAACTGAAATATGTCACTCCTCCTTGCTTTGCGCAGTCATCACTTATATCATTTTTGAGTGCCATCAGATCTGATTGCGAAAAATAATAACTTTAAGTATGTTGTAAACGGTTGCGAAATTTGTTCGAAAGAGTCACCGCGGCTCTGGAACGCAAAGGGCTTTAGCAGGAATACGAATGGGTTTTAGTCAGTAAGAGGTCTGACTCGCCCTTCCACTCCACCCAGAGTGGAAGAAGTCATTTGATGATTTCACATCCTTAAAAAAAAAAGTATGTTTTAAACACAAATCGCCGACGTCTCCCGAAAAGCAGCCAGGCTAAAATGAGACGGGGCCGGGCACATCTGGGGCCTATCGACAGGATTGGTCCTCACTTGCCCAAAGCCTGGAGGAATGGAAGGTAGAACAGAGGCTTTTGCCCTGCAGTGGGACAAAATAGTAATAAATTAATAATAAGTAGGTATAAATAATTGTAAACATTGCTAATAATTGAAATTATTTTACAATAATAATTAATGCCCAAAATTTAAAAGAGATCTCAATCCCCAAAAGGCTCTCAGATAGATAATACTGGCTTCAATGAGTCTCTACTGTCTTCAAAATAACTGTTATATAGAAACTTATTCCAAGTAACAGAACATCAATTTAATTTTATAAAAACTACAAAAGATCAGGTTTTGAAGCATCATGAATAAATTAAAAATATGTAAATGAAATTATTCAATCTACAGAAGGACACCAAAGGTATTCCACTCACATTGACCGCTTTTGAATAAAGAGACTGTTAATTAGTAGTTTTCCTTAAAATGGGCTATACTAGAGCTATTTTGCCAGGGAACCGATCACTTTTCCGAAATTTTTTGTTCGAATTTCTTTTTACCGAAAACTATTGACCGACATCTTTTATGCTATATGCATTTTTTGACACATTTTTAGATCACCGAAGCATCATGTGTCTTAGGTATTTTTTACCGAACTATATTTCGCCGATTTAAAAAATATTTTTTTTCTATTGGCTGAAGCTTCTTTCCACCTTTTTTATTTGCATATTTTCAGCACACGGAAACAACATTTTACGGAATATTATTTGGTCGCAAATATATAGCCGGTTTCTTGGTAGCATTTTCAATATTAAATTAAAGTAGTGTCATAAAAAGTCACTACAGTGTTACAAGATTTAGTGACAGAAACGAATCGCTGCAAAACCAAAACGTAAAAAAAACGAAACGAAAATAGTTGAAAAGTTCGATTAATTTTTCGTTTCGTAAATTTTTCGAACTTATGATAGGTATCCAATTTGCCACTTTTTTAACTCTGAATTAGATTGTTTTCGACTGATCAACTCCGCCACAAACAAGGCGAGCATGGAAATTATGTACTATCAAGTACCATCAAAATAGCTGTTGGGGGCGACTGAGTTTTAATACCAACACGTGCCAAAAGAGGGCACTAATACATATAAACAAGGAAGTGTTTCCTGAAATTTGTACGTCAAGTGCCATACATTTATTTTGATCTCCACGAACTTCATCTCGCCTCTACCCTCGTTATAGGGTATTGTGTAAATTACTTATTAATAGACTAAAAATAGGGCAGTAGAGCATTTCTATACCCGTCGCAACTTTTAAACGAAAGGTCCGATTTGAATAACTTAACATGTAATTTACATGTACATAATCAACCTTAATTATAAAACTGTTTAAACGGATAAGGATTAGTATCATGATACCAAAATCACCACTATTCCATTCCACCCGGGTTTTGATTGAATAATTTAAACAAAAAGCGGTCTTTATGACTAAACCATAATAGTTAAACTTATACCCTTGTGGACTTTTTATAGGTAATAATGAGTACTTTAATTATTTAGAACATTATTTTATGTATCATCAATAGTTTTCTTTAATTAAATACAAAATTTTTGAACTTTGGGTTACATTTTCGATTTGCAATTTTCCTCTGACCTCTGCTTTTTCTCGAAAAAAAAGAAATATAGCCTATGTTTTAAGTTAATAATATAGCTTTCAAATAGTTGAGCCAAATCGTGACAAACAAACAAACAAATACTTAACTATTTCCTCTAGTTCATAAAACGTTGCCCCACACTAGGTTTTTTTCCTGTATCGTGGGTGCGTTTACAAACATACAAAGTCACATACACAAACAGCTGAAACAACTACCTATAGGCCATACAAATATTTATTCCGTGAGGGAATCGAACCGACGATACGTAGCGTAGCAGTCAATCGCTCAAGCACTACGCCAACCGTGCCGTCATATTAGTATAGATGTCACCGGAAAATGGCAAACTCCGTAAAATAATAAAATATCTTGAGAGATTGTAAACTGTCGATAAGTTGTCAACTGTACATTTGGAATACTTTTTACGCATCAAACTTTAATAGTCTAAAATCTGTAGAAGTAATTCTGAAAAATTGTGGACTGACATAAAATGGCGACCAATCAGAGCACAAATCTACAATTTATCGGTTTCCGTGTATAGTTAACCTGGAAACAAGGCTCTCATTGGTCTATTTAGAGATAACAAATACCAATGAGTTTCCAATTTAATTATCACACCAAAAAAGACAAATTGTAGACCAGAGATTGGTCGCCAGTTCCTCGGAACGGATATATTATAGAATAAAACATTTTGATTCGTATAATTGAAGAACGAATTTTCATTTGAGAATTTATCGAGAGTTTCCAATCTCTCAAGATATTTTGTAATCTTACGTAATTTGCTATTATCCGGTCACTTAGATATAGATTACAACATAAAACGCTTTTTTTTCCAAGGGTACAATATAGTTTTTTTTAATTGTTATTTGATGGATAGAATGGAATAAATTTCTCACAATTTGCACTTTTTGATCGTGAAGCAGATAATTTCCAAAAATCTTATAATTTCGAAATATTGTTAAAAACCCTTGAAACCCTTTAAAGCCAACGTTTTCGTATTTAAATGGCAGCAAATTAGCTCTAATACAACGCAGTCACCCTGAGTAAATAAAGTTCAACATGATGCCGCAACTTTAACTGCAGGTAGTATTTTTCATTTTAGGAAAAAGTTAGACGAACGGTTTTAACATAAATTGTAAGACATCAAAATACTAACTTGGGTAGTACTTAGCCAACTTGTACCCGTGTCCAATAAGTGGCAGATGTCCTGGTACAGCAGGTGGCAATGCATAGTAGTTGGACCTATGCCGCACATATTTTAGCCACAGAGATACGAAGCACAAAACACACACCAGTACCACTAAGCTCAACATTGTTCGACTGAATTTATTGGTCTAAACGATAATCAGATGCGGACACCGATTTATACAAAATCGAAAGACCGGTAACGTTACGAGTATTAATAAAGTGAACAAGGCAGCTCTCGATCTATATGATCAGAACAGAAAAAAGAATACCGGTCACGCGCGAATCGGACTCGCGCACACACGTTTCCGTACGAATATAATCATTTTTTGACATGTTGTTTTCAAACAACAAATAAATAAAAAATAAATATATAAAAGTCCGTTTTTCGGGCTTAGTTGCGGGCGTATTCTACTCCGTATCACCTACGGACTTACGATTAATTCGAAACCCGAACTAAGAATGAATGACAACACGATTTGACAGTTACTGTCAAATCGTGTTGTCATTCATTCTTAGTGGTTAGTTGATACGGAGCAACTAATCCCGAAACTACGGACTTCGGGCTTAGAGAGAAACCCCCCAAAATTAGGAATAGGTTTTCTAGTAATCTTGAAGTTAAGAACTATTTTTTTTTGGCTCAGTTTTTACGGAAATGCGAGGGGGAATGGTCAATTCACATCTGTTTTCATAAATAACTTTAAAGTGTTTTTTTTTTTCGTTTCTTTAAGAAACGAAACGATTCTATGACTACTGTAAGACTCGCTCGTTTTTTTATTTTTTTATTTAAGTTATTTTATGTCCATTTACGTTCACGTCTGCGTTTGGGTCACAGTTTGTGTGTGTATCAAATTCAACCGGATCTGTCTGTCAAATTGTCTGTGACAGACAGACAGACACAAGAATGATCCTTTAAAGGTTCCGTTTGTCATTTGGACATACGGAACCCTAAAAATGACAATCTATTGGCAATTTGGTATATGTTTTGCAAATGGAAAATGCTTTTGTACACTACACACACCTACCATGAATAGAAAAATAGACATCGGTCGTTACAAGTTAAAGGTTAACGATTTACAGAATCATTAAAAGCATGGTTTAGTCTGGTTAGGTACCTACAGTAAAAAGTCATTACTGTGTGTAGGTAATTGTCACTGTGCAGGTCAAAGGCGACTTGCCAAAAGAAACACTATGATCAATCAGCTTACTCAGTGATTTATTAGTTATTTCTGAGAATTCGCAGATGAAACCAGAATAAATTATTCTTATTGTCATCATCTTCTACTTGAAGTGCGTGGGTAAGTAATAGCACTCGCACGTGTCGATTTTAAAAGGTTAAGGAGGATCCACAGTAGTAGCTCGCGAAATTCAAATTTTCTAGGACAGTGTCACGTTGTAACTTAATCAAAATATGAAACACGACAATAACAAGTATGTATTGTCCTTACATATGAAATTGGCGTTTTGTATGAGAGGAACATAAAGTCGTTTCTTTTTAATATAATATATTTTATTTATCAAAGTATGTACCATCGCTATCTATGCACTTTTGCCATCTCATAGGTAGTTTATTGATCCTGTTACTAAAAAAACCATTCTGACGGGAATCAATCAAATCTTTGAAGGCGGTTTGGACTGCCCCATCGGAGTTGATTTTTTTCCCTTGCAAGAAGTTATCCAATTTTCGAAAAAAATGGTAATCTGTTGGAGCAAGGTCCGGAGAGTAAGGTGGATATCTAAGACATTCCAATTGAAGTTCCTCTAATTTGGTAGTAGTCTGTTGTGCAGTGTGTGGTCTAGCGTTGTCCTGAAGCAGCAGTGGCCTAGAGCAATTGACCAGCCTCGGTTGTTTAGCAGCTAGATTTTCCATCATGGTTTGTAGTTGCTGACAATAGACATTTGCCGTAATCGTCTGGCAAGATTTAAGAAAGCTGTAGTGAACGACACCGGCACTGGTCCACCAAACGCTCACAAGTAACATTTTTTGAGACAATTTTTTGCTTGGGGCATGATTTGGCTGGTTCGCCAGGGTTCAGCCATTGCAATGAGCGCTTCCGATTATCGTACGAGATAATCCCTTTATTATTGTGCCGGTTAAGTAATGTAACGCAACAGCCGGAGCGTCGGTCGATTTGCTTCACTCAATTCGTGAGGGAACTTTGAAGCTTCCCAATTTGCTTGAAGTGGATTAAAACAGTTTTGTCACTAACACCGCAGCCTGCAGCTAAGTCGGGCGTGGTGTGCGATAAATCTGCTTCCACAATAGCCTTCAATTCTTCATTATCAACTTTGGTCTCCGGCCGTCCACGGGGCTTGATCTGCAGGTCGAAATTTCCAGAACGAAAACGTTGGAACCAGAAACGTAATGTGTTTTATTTTACGACACCGCCACCATACACATCATTAATCCTTCGAGCCGTTTCTGCAGCACTGGTGACACGGTGGAACTCGTACTCGTAAATAACGAGATATTTCAAGTTTTCCATTTTGTAAACAGAGTGACGCAAAAAAAAAAGTACAAAAGAGGAAAAAACAAATGAATTATGGTTTTCGAAACAAAAATGCATGAGTAAATAGCTGTATAAACTTGAATTTGGAATTCTTAACCAGAGAGGAGTTATTGGAGATCAAAGTGGTCAGTGCGACAAAACGCCAATTTCATATGTAACGACCTAATATTTACATAATTTTAAACTTAATATAACTAAGTTTTTCGAAAAGCATTTAAACAAAGAATGCTCGTGGCATAAATAAGCACGAATCACAGAAACGAACGGGCCAAAGATTGAGCGATTGTTAACATAGTTTTGACTGGCTTGTTGGTCGAGTGGTTAGTGACCCTGACTGCTAATCCGGAGGTCGTGGGACAAATCTTTGTGTGATAAGCATGATCATTTGTTCTGTGTCTGGGTGTAATTTGTCTATAATATGTATGTATTTAGAAATATATAAGTATGTTTATCAGTTGTCTGGTTGCCATAGCACAGGCTCTGCCTAGTTTGGGATCGGATGACCGTGTGTGAGTTGTCCCAAGATATTACTGATTAATATCTATAATTTTCAATTGCCATAGCTGACACTGTAAATTATGATAGTGACAGGCTGTGTGTAGTGTGTTGGTGTGAAAGACGACTCAAATCAACATCACTAATAAAAAAATTAAGCACAGAATTTACGACCCCCGTGAACTAATGAGCTTAACTACTTAAATGCGCTTGGACACATCCTAAAAATTAAGTCGCTCAAAATTAAGTTAAAAAATGTTGTTGTCAACTTAATCTGAAAGATTATTATTATTATGATTATGATGTGCAAATGACTGATGTAATTTCATGATATTATTATGCATATACTAGAAATATTTGAGCAACTGATATGTTGAATATAGTGAGACTAAAATTATTTTACAATGTTATTGTAAGTATCTTTATTCTAGCAAATAAATAAATTTCGTTTCATCAACTTAATACGTCTAACCAGCCATAACCGCGTTTCAGAAAAGTGCGAATTTTGTGTAGCAGTTGACTTCAACTTATGCATTCGCACATTTTTTTTACCAATAGGTTTTATTGTCCTCAAGTCCAACAAGCTCATACTCCTGCTGTTATTACTATCTACACAATATAATTCATACATAATAGCAGAATTTTCAAACTTAACAAAATGTTAAAATATGCCGATTGTGTAATCTCAACTAGTTTTTTTAGCATAAATTATCATTGGAACTATGCCATTAACAAAAAAATATAAACAAGTTTTCTGCCTATATCTACAAGTTTTGAAACAGGTTATCATCATGAATCATTCACTGGACACGTTTAAGTTTTCCTCAATAACCGTGACATTAATTGTGGTCAGTCACCAACTCACTTTTACACTTTTAAAGCGCATGATTTCTTCGTAATTTTTGCATATTTTTGTCATTTTGCTTCATTCCATACTCGATCAAATCAAAACAAACGAGTCAGAACATCACGATAAAAAGCTTCCTATTTAGAAAACTGAAAGTGGGCCGCTGACCACAAGGCTCCTATCTGAATCTTCAGCTCAGCAAGCCGCACCTGCTCAGCTTAAAAAAATTTCGCCCTTTATATGGTTGCTCAAACACCGTTCAAGCTCTAGATTTACCTAAACACTCCACTGTATGGTGTCGGACGTAAAAAAATAGCACCATCCCATCACTTCCCTTGGGTGTCGTAAGAGGCGACTAAGGGACTCACCAGATGATGGACAGCAGCATTCTCTGTGCTTCTGTGCATTGCAACAGCAACACTGGCACAGGACCAACGACTTAACGTGCTTTTCGAGGCACGGGGATGTCAGACCACCAACTTCAAAACTGCGGGTTGTCACTGAGATATGCCTAAGGGAAAACCCAATCAATTGTTTTGCGCAACCCGGGAATAGAACCCAGGACTCACTCGCAAGCGCGAGACCAACGGAGCAGGTCTTACCCAGTAACTGGGGCATTAAAGTCAGATGGGCAGTCCTTGTTAGATACTGGTATTCAGCTGCATCCGGCTAGACTGACAGCTAACACCAACACATTAGGGAAATGGCAAGGCACATTGCTTTAATTAATTTATAATTATTATATGAATATTATAATTATTTTTTATTTATAAATACCACACGTGTTTTTAAACCAAAAATAAATTAACATTAACAGCAAACGTTTGCTTTATCATTCGATAAAAAAACCGGTCAAGTGTCGATAATTTTCATTTATTTTTATTTTTTGTAATCTTCCTTTATTTGTGCTAATAACCCTTGCTTTTCGATTCTAGGTCAACGGGAACTACCATATAGGTTTTCGACACAAAACCTATAGGGTACTTCGGTTTGATCTAGAATGGTCAATTTTGGTAAAAAGCAAGGTCTTACAGAACAAGTAAAAGGAAAATTGCCCGATCAAAAACTGCCCGATAGTTGACATTCGGACTGTTGTATATGTTCAAATCGCACGGAGAATTTTGCTTGCGCGATGCAGGATTTCGTTGGTAGTTCATCGCTGACAGGATAGATAGCGTTGCGGTTCTTTTTGTTGCCGTACAAATTTCGTCTCTAAGTTTTTTATGTTAGTGTGTGTGTGTGTTGTTGTGTTAGTTTTTTCAGTTCTAATGTGAAACACAAATTAGACAAGAATCCAAAACAGTTCTAGCAACACATTTCTAGCCTGCTATCTAAGGGTGGGTTTGGTTTGAGGTGGGCAAGAGTAGTTCGGATGTCAAAGCGGCCGAGGCATTTGCTTAGTATTTTGCCAGCGTATTTCTGCCTGACACACCTGAATTGGACCCAAAAACAATTAGAGTGAATAGTGGGGGAGGTAGTTTTCCTCTACCCGTTTTAGTCCTTCCAAACGTGATTAAGGGAATTGCCAAACTCAAACTCTGTAGTTATTTTGCCCCTAAAACATTCCAGCCTTTATAGTTAAAGAATATTAAAATATCTTGGTAGCTCCTATATGCCATGTTTTCAACCTAACTCTTCAGTCAGGCGTGTATCCGGAGCCGTAGAAGACTTTGCATGTTTCTGCCATCCCTAAAACAAGGTACAAAATATTTGTAGAGGAACACAGCTGTCCTATCAATAATTGCAAAGGTTTTTGAGCAATCCACACGATTATTCACAAACAAATAAATATGTCTCTTTCTGACACCCAACCCGGTTTTCGGTCTGGTTGCTCCACCAACACCCATCTACTGATTCATATTCAATTCATATCCAGTAGCTTGAATTCTGGTTGGCAGGTCGATGGTCTGTAATTTGATTTCCGGAAGGCGTTCGACCAAGTGGACAACGATATGCTCTTGACAAAGCTGGGGGCTACGGGTTTGTTATCCAGCTTTCTTAACTTCTTCGTCGACTACCAACGGGATCGCAAGCAGTTCGTCCGGCATGGCTGGTTCGAGTCCAAGTCTTATAAATAATAATACTAACTTTATAATTAATAAATTATACGGCGTAAGTCAGGGATCCCTGTTAGGGCTGCCTCTGTTCCTGATCAATGATCTTATAGCTAAGAGTTTGCAAAATGTCTGCTATATGTCGACGACATAAAACTAGTTGCGCAAATCAAAACTGACGTGGATTCTGAACTACTTCAAAGTGATATTGATACCATCTACGATTGCGAACGAGTTATTGTTTAATACTGGCAAGTGCTACGTCATAACGTAGGGTCGAGGGTTGCAACTAATACATTATGACTGTAATATTGGTGGTAAAGTAATTACTCGTGTCACCAACATAAGGACTTGGGAATGCCTTTCGACTGCTGTCTGACATTAAGAGATCACGTGTCACGTGTCTACCCTTGTAGAGGTATCTTTGAAGCCCCTGGGATTTTTTTCGAGAAAAATTCATGATTTCCACAATCCCATTGTTATGAGTCCAGTGCCTGGTGTATCTAGCATCCATATACTGTGGCTCAGACACTCATGCTTGAGGAAGTGCAGAAAATCTTCCTGAGGTTTATGTTTCAAAGGCATTTGTTCTCCAACATGTACCCCACCAATATATTTCAGGAATGTTGGTAATGAGAAGGTGCTTTGACCAGTTCACGGTTGCCCGTAAAACCATTAGCGGTTGTATTAACTGCCCTGAGCTTCACGTACTTTTGTGCCGACTATTAGTGCCCGACAAATACCTTGGACACCGTCAGAGCCGCCGTCAAAATCTTTTTGCACCACCGCCATTTAAAACTGTCGCTAGAGCAAAATCCCCAGTGTGCCGTACTCTAAGGGTGTGACGTGTTTTCTGATGAAAGCAAAAAATAATACGTGCTTGTCTGGTGCTCAGTGAAAGACAATATGGGAAGGTGTCCACTGTTCCATGTTAGTTTGTCATGTTATTGAATTAATTCAATCAGTCATAAAAATGAATAAATTATCTTCAAATTACACCTTTTAAGTTGTTGTCTTTTTTTGTAATTGTATGTTAATTCATGTAATTGGACTTGTACCGTCTTCATTAACTATAAATAAATAAATGGCTGTTCTCTTTTACAAAATGAATATGGATTCAATATCCCGATTCGATATTCAGTAGCCCGATCCAACATCAAAATATCATATGACATAATGCTGTGAAAGTAAAGTGCGCAGTTTCTGTATTTGTTATCTGTCATGCAAACCTGCAAATTAATAACTTTCCACTAGTTTCTTTCTATCATTTCAACTTTGTTTCCTAAACATAATTTAATGAAGCATCGTTTCGAAATCCATACTAATAAAAGTATAAAATAAAATGTTAAAATAACTCTGTCTCTCTGTTTATTACCTCTTCACGTCTTAATGGCTGAATCGATTTCGATTAAACTTCGCATACGGATAGACCATGTCCTGGAATGGAACATATGACATAGAATATATTTATCTAGGGAGAATATTCCCTTTGAATAACATATATATAGTTAGACAGAATTTACCTTATAGTAAACCAAAAATAGTTTCACATTAATTTTCGACTTTCAAAGGTTGACTGGTAGAGAATGCCTATGGCATTAAGTCCGCCTCTGTACATTTGTGTGCGTAAAGTGTTAATAAATAAATAAATAAACGAGCGAAGCCGCTGGCAGAAGCTAGTATGTAAATAAATAGCATATACGTGTTGTTTATAATTTTATTGAGCTTCAATATGTATTTATAGAAAACTAGTTTCTACTGTTTTATTTATTAATATTATTGGTTTTGGTGAGAGAGAGAGAAAACACAGTGTGTTGTTTATTCATTTAAATATCATTAACTTAGTACCTGGATGACCGGGTGTTTCTTTTTGGTAAAACTTTTTAAAAATGAAACCTAGCTAGATCGATTAATCGCCCCCAAAACCCCCTGTATACTAAATTTCATGAAAATCGTTGGAGCCGTTTCCGAGAATCAGATTCAAACCAAATGAAATCAAAAAAACAAGTTTTTTTTTAAAATAATTTCTTGTATAAAAGTAGTATTAGATATGAAAAAAGTTGATTTTCGATTGTTACCGTATGCCAAGTTCCATCTAAATCGGTTCAGCCAACTCAACATTATTAACTCCGCTACAAGCAAGTTAAAAAACTTGCTTTTCATTTTCATCTTTTTTTATAGCCCAACATTCTCACTAACTTGAATTCTGCAATCTGTGGGTTGCAAGTTGTTCTATTGCACTTTTTTTTTTTTAAGGATGGGAGATCATCAAATGACTTCTTCCGCTCCGGGTGGAACGGAAGGGCGTGTCAGACTCTTACTGACTAAAACCCATCCGTGTTCCTTCTAAAGCCCTTTGCGTTCCAGGCAGCCGTTTTTCGGTCTACATCGCGATCCTCGAAAGTTGGAGCAGTTCGGTATGGACGTTCCAGTGAGAGCTGTAGACACAGGGACTGGAGAGACACCGAGATCGCAGAACTAGTATTCTGTTTTGGTTCTGCTCAATTTCAGGCCAATCTTTGCCAAAACACCTCCAATCTGCTTTGTGCTTCTAGGCCACTTTCGGCAACCAGCACAATGTAGACGGCAAAGAGCAAACACCAAGGAGCCCCTTCCTAGATATCCGATGTCCGTTATTATCAGAAATAGGTAAGGGCTGAGGGCCGTCCCTTTGTGCAAGCCGGCTGCCACAATGAAGCACTCAGTGGTGCCTAATGTAGACCGGACTTGAGTCTGCATCGACTGTACATCGCTCGGATCAACTGCATCATTCTCTCAGGCACAGCCTTCTCTTCAAAGGTCCTCCACAAAACCTCACGAGACACACGATCGTATGCCTTTTCGAGGTCAACCAACACCATGTGCAAGTTTTAATGCAAACCTTTATTATAATGTCTTGAACAGCTAGCGGATACCAAAAATGGCATTCTTTGCAGGGTGCAAAGGATGCCATTTTTGGTATCCGCCCAGGCATTAAACAGAACTGGTTCTTTGTGATTTTACTCTCTTCTCCCAGCCGCCTTTCAATAACTTTTTGTTAAGCTTATATTAACGTTTTGCTTCTATAGTTGGTGCACTCCAGCACATCTGCTTTGTTCTTGAAGAGGGGCACCAACGATCTCTTCTAACTTCCTACAGAAATATGCTTTGAAAAATTTAAATGGATACGGCTCAAAGTGGTGGACTGAATTTATTTATTTTAAGTTTATGTGCAGAAGTGGTGCATAGGTGGACTTAATGCAATAAGGCATTCTCTACCTGACTAGTACCTCTACCTTAGGGTTAAAAGCACTACATTGTAGGTGATGCAGGTGTACAACAAATAAATCATATTTAAAATATAAATTATTAACGTACAGATGAAATGAAAAAAAGAAACTGAAAAGCGTTATTGTACTCATCATTATGAACAAGTTTTACTATGAGATCAACCCCAAATAATAATTTAATCAGAAGTTCAGTACATTTTGTCGAGTTATGTGCACATAAATGTATGGGGCAGTCATTTTTTTTTCGCGATTGCAGTTTTGTTCCCGTAGTAAAACTTTTGCATACTGATGAGCAATGACCTCTTTTCAGGTATTTTAAAATATAATAAAAATAATATTACAATAAATTTCAAAATAAATAACAAACATTATGTATGTGATCATAGATAAATAGTTGCAATATTGCATCAGGTTGTGTGCAACTTGCTTCGTCTATCAATTAAAAATGTCAAGGTAATTTTTTAGATTGTGAACAGGATAATATGTGCTTTCTTGCTGCTAATATTTGTGAATATTCCTTTTTTGGAGTCCTCGGGTTACATTTCAATGTGAGTATGACCGGTTACAAGGTTATTATTTTTTAATAATTATTTTAGCTTTTTAAGTGTTTCGTGCGAATATGATAAAAGATGCTTGTTTCAAACCACAGATTTATGCTATTGCGCGCCATCACAATACTTTGACGTTAATTTTTAATGATATTACTTTTTTTTATTACTTTATTATTACTTTTTTCCTTAGCCTTTTGTGTCCCACTGCTGGGCAAAGGCCTCCCCTATATCCTTCTAGACATTATTTTCTTGCGCCACCTCAAACCAGCCTTCGCGGTGTGCATCCAGATCATCTCGCCACCGCTTTCTGGGCCGGTTTCGGCGACGCCGTCCATCCTCTATTATTTACAATTAGCAAATAATTATTAAGAGATTGATACGCGAAATATCTTTTGATCGAGATTTAAAACATTGACCTAAATATAATACGAAACATTAAATGACTTTATAGTGAGTATTCATTTTTTATTTTAACGAGTACTACTTTGGGAGGATACGAACACTGATAGTCATAAAGAAAAAAATAAACTCACTCCACTACTCTACTTTTATTTAATTCGTGAGTTTTTGTAAACCAAGTGCAATATTTAGTTGCTTTAGAGCATCAATAAATCTTCATCCATTGCTTGTAACTTCTGGAAAACCAGTGCCCACTCCAACAACTCGCGGTGCACTGTGGCACCCAGCCCAGCCCACCACCGCGTTTTCACTCTGGACTCTGGACACTCTGGGAAAGTAGCCGTAACATCTCAATTAACGTCTAAATACCTAAAAGCGCAGACATACTTTTATATATGACGCCGAACCCAAAAATGTTTAGGTCTGCGTTCGTTGTTAAAAAACCGTACGGAACCTTGGATGCGCGAGTTCGTCTCGAAGTTGCCCATTAGTTTCATATAAAAACAATCTAGTGGTGTGATGTATGTTAGTCCAACCGACAGTTCGAAAAAGGTAGGTCAGTGAGTGTGCAAATTAAATCTGTGATAATAGTGATTAGTAGGTTAAATACTGTGATTAAAATACACTTTCAGAACCAATCATCAGAGAAACCAAGGCAAGAATAGGTAAGCACCTTAAGGAATTTTTGATATAAATTTAAAAAAAAATATCTAAATCTATGTATATCCATTATGCACCAATATCTCAGTAACAAAATGTGTGGGATAGAGTATGTACTTTTAACATACGCATATTTACCAGCTTGGGCCGACGCACCATGTCCCAAAAATCGTTCCTCATAGACTTGGTTTTTAATTTTTAGCAGTATTTTTAAACATTATTAACCAAAAATAATTTTCATCTAAAAAATTTAGCATAAAACGAATGATTAAAAAAAAAAAACGATTTTCAGCTCACGATGCGATAGCCAAATGATGAAATTTCAACTTGATTTTTTAATTTGGAGAATATAATTGGTCTTTAGACGGCCAATACGTCTTGTAAGTTTGAAATACACACATTTGTAACGATGTGTATTTTAAGGTCAACGATGCTGGCTGTGGTGCTACTTTGCCTCGCGTGCGCTGCATATTGGTGGTGGCGCCGCTACAGTGTTAAGACTAACGAGCCGCCATATTATCCTGGAGCGTGGCCTATTGTGGGACATGCACCGTTGTTGTTTATTGGAGATGGCTGCAGTAAGTTATTTAGTGTTACTTTGCCTTTCTTCCCCTTTCTTTCGGTGCCAGCTGGTGGTAGGTGATAACGAGTGCCTTTATTTCAGCAGATATTTCCATGTTATATTTTAACTGAAAAACTGTTATTGTTGATCATCCTAACTAATATTCGAGTTCGTTCGTTTTTTTTAAACTCATCACCAGTGATCGGAATTAGGTGAGCTAAAATACCTAAAATTTTAAGAACAGAGGCAAAAAAGTGGAGACTTCCCTACGACTAAAAATATTTTCCAGAATATTTGTTATAAAAACTCCTTATAATTTATTTTAGTTCTCTGAACGAAGATCATATTTGCAATGGCAAGGAAAACTCCGTTTTTGATGAAAAATGTAGCGATTCAAATTAAGGGACAACTTTCAACATCAACGAATACAATTTTCTGACAAGTCTTAAGATTGCTGACATTCTTCATTATTGAAATTAATTTCTGTTAACGATTGGTTCCTATAATTGTACAAAATGGTATCAAAACTATAAAATTGTCTTCTTTTTACCATTTCCTGGATAGATAAGTACCTGCTGGTATGAAAATAACATTAACTTCCGCACTTACTTACTTCTTTCAAACAAAGCTAAGGACCTTTATTACCTAGAGGATTTTTATAATTATTTTTAGGTAGCTTTATTTTTCTTTGTGATCCCAGCGGTCCCACTGAATATGAGATTTTGAATTCGATTTTTTTTAAACAATAAAAATCGTGCATTCTGTTGTTACTTAAAGATATAAGAATTAATTCAATAGTTCTTTTACTGTTAAATTTTAGATGTACTTATGTAATATCCCAAAATATTAGTCCCGAAGAAATATATAGGCATAAGGCGCCTCTACTTTGTCCCCGGTACTTTTCTAACCTTAGATATTTTAGCTCACCTAATTCCGATCACTGCTCATCACGTCTTAACGGCTGAACGGATTTAAATGAAACTTGGCACACAACCAGACCATATCCTGGAACGAGACGGAGGATACTTTTATCCCGGTAATATGATCCCTAGAATCATATTCGACTATCACGCGAGCGAAGCCGCTGGCAGTTTGTTCATATTTCTCAACTCATTAAATTAATTCACGATATCTTTCGAAGTTTCTCTATCAATCTTATTAAAAACAAATTCTTGTGAACCAACTGTAATACGGTACTTTAAAGTAGGTACTGTACAGATGTATCAATAAATAGTTATTCTCATAATACAATAGGTGTTTTTCTTTTCGTATAGCATTTATCCCTAGTTTGCAAACGATTCAAACAATCGTTAAAATATATCGACAACATTTTGCCCATATTTGAGTTCATTGACAATTTTATCATCATGTCTCAGTCTGCAGAACTTGTAGAATGATCAAAAACGGTCTGAATTGTTCCTGTCTAACTATGTTTGCCTTTCTGACCTAATTACGTGCACTGTCCCGTAACAATTTTCTAATTGCATCCCCTTGTGTGGATCTGCAATCTCAGCAGTAAACCAAATATGTACTTGTACATTGCAGTGTCTTAACATGTATGTACAAAAACTGCTTTTTTCCAAATATGTAATGTGCTGAGCAAGTAAATTAACAATAAAAAATAACTGAATCCTCCTCTTATGCCTGTAACATTTTTCATGAAAAAGGCAGACTAGTTTAGTGGAATAGTAATATTTTTCTCAGTTTACCTACCTGCTTCTAGTTGATGTGCAGAAACATGTTTTTCTCGATCCATCTCTTCTAGATCTTGTAACTCAAATGGTAAATTACCGTTCTCGTGCATTGTAAGATTTTTAGTCCCTAATTCTTCCGAACACTTTTATATTCGCAACTGTTTTTACTAGTTTCTTGGCTTCCTTGTAATCTTCTTTTAAAAGACGATTTACGTGTCCATTGACGTGGAGCCAGGCAGCGGAGCAACGGAGTAATGCGGAGCGGAGTTGCAGACTGTAGAGGTCACGTGATGAGTTATTTGCGCGGGTAGCCGTTTTCTTCCGCTTCTCGGCTCCGCTGCCGCACTCTGCTTCCGGTTTTGTATGAATTTTAAAATAGTTCGCAAATCCCTGTCCAACGAAGCAGAGCAGAGGTTTTATGAATGCCATAGAATAGAGCTAGAATATTGAGCAGTATTCTTAAAAAACATAAAGCCTCTATTGTGCCCCCGCCTACATACATTTGTAACCTGGCTCTCTCAACAGGTAAATTTATAGTATTTAAAAGATCAATCATACACCCGATCTACAAGAGTGGGGACAGAAGCCGTGTCAGCAAATAATAAACTCATAGCTGCTTTTCCTGCCCTGTCAAAAGTTCTAAAGAGGATATTGAAAAATGTAATCTTCTATCTCCAATACAATACGGCTTTCGGTCTGGTAAATCTACGTCCGACGCAGTATATGGTTTGACAAACTATGTTGTCACTAACCTGGACAAGAGGAAAAAAGTACTAGGCATATTTTTAGACCTTGCTAAGGTATTTGACACGGTTTCTGTGCCCATTCTCTCCCGAAAAATGGAGAATTGGGGAATAAGAGGGTTTCAACTTGAAATTTTTTATAACTACTTGAGCGAGCGTACCCGGTGCGTTAAAATAGATGAACAAATTAGTGACGAACGAACAGTCTCATATAGCATCCCCCAAGGAGCGTGTTAGGTCCCACTCTCTTCCTTATAAATATTAATGACCTGGGTATACTCACACTTCCCAAGGGTAGGATCATAACATTTGCAGATGACACGGCGCTTCTCTTTAGCGCTGATTCACGGGACGAAGTTTTTTCAACTGCGCAATCAGGCTTAAATACTGTATCAAATTGGTTATGTGCTATTGTTCTAACGCTCAACGCAGAGAAATTTAATCATATGACCTTCTCTCTAAGAGCAAATCTTACCGTCCCAAACTCCTCAGCGCCCTACAAAATAATAACACAAAATTGTTCAGAACCACACGATAGCAACATGTGTTCCTGCCCTCACCTTCGCGACACTACACACGAAGAAATATCCAAAAACTCCGACTTCCGAAATTAAAGTTATATTATACTTTGTAGTGTTTTTTATTTGGAAATCGATATTATAATTATAATAGGTTAATATTGGCTCAGCTCCACTCTGCTCCTTTCCTCTCCGCTCCAGTGGACAGTCAGCCTAAACGTGTTACCTTGAATGACTGCTTGCAGATTTATGGGATCTACTCAACAACGCGGTGAATCACAGTTACGATTTTGGCGGAGTCATGGCAGGAAGACTTGGACCACGCACTATATATTGTAAGTATGTTTATTATGGAATGAACACAATTGGGTAGTAAACGTTCAGATATGACTGCACTATTTGTCAGAAATGTGATACAATTAATTGTATTATTTTCCAGTTGTTGCAGATCCGGATGACTGTTTTACAGTAGCAAGTACGTGCTTGGAGAAGGACCCGTTTTACGATTTTGGTGAACCATGGCTGGGCGATGGATTACTAACTGCAAGATGTGAGTTGCATACATTTACACCAAAAATAAATAGCTTCACTACTTTAAATTTCACAACATTTAACAAAATTCAAATAAGTAGGTACCTACCTACATTGTTTCCGATATTAACCAAATATAATCCATTCGTCCCTAGTGACACGGTATAATAAAAAAATGCAATCCCCAGATGCTATTTGGAAGAATCACCGCAAGCTCCTGAACCCAGCCTTCAATCAGATACTCCTTGACTCTTACATGGGTGTGTTCAACAGTCAGTCCAGAAAGCTGATAAAAGACCTCGAGAAAAATGTTGGGAAAGGACTTTTTGATCACTGGACTTACACACGACTAAACAATTTGGAGAGTATTTGCTGTAAGCGTTTTCATTTCATTCTTGTTATACATAATAACAACACAAGAACGCCTTACAATTGAAATTAATCATTGTTTTCAGTAACATCGCTTGGAGTAGACTTCACAGACTCGAATCTCAATAGCGACTACATGGATGCAGTGGTGCAGGTCATGAATACTTTTGTGGAACGGTTGATGAAATTCTGGTGGCACAGTCCTTACACATTCGCATGGAGCAAGCTCAAGAAGAAGCAGGATTGTTATCTGAAGATCTTGCACAATATGTCGAACACGGTAAGGAGACAGCGTCTTGCTACTTCTGCTTTGGCTGAAGGGAAAGACCAAAGAATCACCGCCATGTTATCCAGGTTATTTTAGGTGTCATTATTAGCCATTGCCATCTCTCAATCTTGGCGAATGAACGTTAAAACAACAAACAACATTCAATCTTTAATATACTTAATTTTTTTTCAGATCATCCGTAAAAAACGGAACCTACATTGGATCACTTGGGTGTCTGTCTGTCTGTCCGTCTGTTTCACAGCCCATTTTCTCCGAATCAACTGTTGAAATTTTAAACGCATATGAACTTCTGCGACCCAAACATTACAAAAATAAATAAATTTTGTGGGTCACTTTTGGGGGGCAAAGTAGAAAAATTCAAAAAAGTGTTTAATTGTACCGAGTGACAAATGAAATAAAAAGGGCTTATTGTGAAGGTTTTAATTGCATTTATTTAATATGAAAAATAAATGTTGTCTCCGAAACTACTGAGCCTAAAATCTTGAAAAAAAATGCAGATTTCAACAAAGGTTCTTTACCCATAGATTAAAAGAAAACCTATAAGAAGTCTATAACATTTAAATAACATGTTATAATAATTGAATTCATTCGGAACCCTTTGTGTGCGAGTCCGACTCGCACTTGGCCAGTTTTTATTAGAGAGAACGTAATGTCGAGTCATGGATGTTTTTTCTCGTGATGATTAAGTTACAAATGTAAAAAATGGTTGCAGGTCCTCCAAAAAAGGAAAGACGAGTTTCATGGAAATACATGCGCTGAAAGAAGTATAATTCCAGGTAGAGTTTCCTAAACACTCTTTTTGATGCCATCGACGAGATTTTCAGCAAGTAAAACGCAAATTATTTCGTTCAGATATGTCAGTATTTTATTTTAAAAATTGAATTAAGTTGCACCTTTCACAATCCTATTCTGACTTGTTGTTAAATGTGTGAGTAAACAACATACAATTGTTTCAAAACTATTACACGAAACATAAACTTGACTGCACTCACAAAAAAAATCTCTTTGAAAGCAGTCTCAAGCTACCAACTGCATCAGACTACTTGAACGAGGGTTATAGTTCCTGTGTTACTAATTTTTTGTGTCGTATTATCGTTTCCACATCGTATAAATTCATTAAACATGAGATCTGATACTCCAAAGTTCCTCTTACTTTTTTCAGGTACCAAATTCAAAGCCTTCATTGACATCCTCCTCGAGCAGTCAATCCAGAATGGAGTGTTTAACGACAAAGAGATCAGAGATCACGTGGACACCATGCTTGCCGCCGGCCATGAAACTTCGGCAAATGTTCTCATGTTTACCCTGGTACTCTTGGGGTCTTATCCTGAAGCCCAGGAGAAAGTATTTACTGAGTAAGTGAATACTTAACCAATTTAAATCTAACTTTACTGACATTATCTGGCTTAGTGATATGAGTATGAGTACGCTGCATGGCTTTATAAAATCATAAAACTAGTAAGGAATTGCAAACATGTTAATTTTAATCCACAATAATTTTAGGATACAAGAAGTCTTGAGAGGAAACAGAGACGTAGAGAAGATGGATTTGTCAAAGTTGGTGTATTTGGAAGCAGTTCTGAAGGAGAGTATGAGAGTCTTCACCATAGCGCCAATCATCGCTAGAAAACTTTATAGAGATGTTAAACTAAGTAAGTCGATACAATAAGCTAAAGTATTGGTGTGTAAACACCAAACGTAAAAGTCATTTTGTTTCCTCCAAATCAAGCCAGCTTTAGATATGAAAACCAGATCGACGGAACTTTCAAAAGACTTCTTAATTCCCATCAAAGTCAAATCTTCCCCTTTAATTTATATTTTTAAACTATCATTAATTTTGCAGAAAACTGCACTCTCCTAGCTGGTCGGACTTGTGTCTTAGTTTTGGTCGGTCTCCACAAGCATCCGATGTGGGGTCCAGACAGGCACGAGTTCAAGCCTGAACGGTGGCTGGAACCTGGCAAGCTGCCTGATAATCCCAACTCATTTGCTCCCTTTGGTTTGGGAAGACGAAATTGTATAGGTATGAGTCACATTTTTTTCTTGTGATAGTTATATTGTTATTGTTTATTATTGTTTGTGTTTCATTTTGCTTGGCTCCTAAGGGTCGTACAGTAATTTTTCTTTCATACAAACCTTGCTCTGACAATAACAAACACACCAAAAAAAGAATTCTCCAACTTAGTGCAGTCTTTCTGTAGCAATGCGCGTACATACATTTCGACTAGCGAAAGAAGATACTTCTTAAGTAAGTGACATTGAAATGTCAACAATATGTTATGTACATAGGTGTATAAGGCGTGCTCCCCCCCCCCCACTACCGTCTATTGTGACCGCGTGTTTAACTCGCCAATAAAGCAGTGCGTTATTAGCTAGCAAGCGTTTCAGTTGTGTACCCCTTTCTCCGCACCCGCATGCCTAATATCATACGTCAGCGGTATCAGAAAACGGCGTAAGGTTTCGATTTTCTAAACTGTTGGCATATCAGATTATATATACCTATAATAGATTTGTAAAATACACTTTTATAAATCTGGCAGGTAAAGTCTACGCCATGATGTCAATGAAGACGACCCTCGCCCACGTGGTGCGGAGCTACAGGATCCAGGCTGATCACACCAAGATGCAGCTCAAGGCTGGTGCCGTATTGAAGCCTGATAACGAAGGATATTATATTAGCATTGAAAAGAGAACCGGGAAGAACATGGTCCTACGGAACCCAGAGGCTTGTCACAAAGGATCCTATTTGCAATACGAGTAGTCAAAAGTTCAAAATATTTGGGATTGGCCACTTGTCTTTTCTACCCGAAAAGACAAGTATACATTTTGGACTTTTTGGAGTAACGGTGGTAGACTGACACTTCGTCTAAGCTTTCTGTATGCATTCCATAGAATGAAACTGGAACTGGTTTTGAAAGATGGGCCATAGCCCATCTTTCAAAACGTTAACTCCATTATGAGCATCAAAATGTCACTGAAAACTCGTCTTATCGACGTTTTTGTGCTCGAAGCGAGTTTGCAGTTGAACAAGCGCGTTTGATATTTAATATAGAAAGATAGATCATAGTCAAAGTTAAAACGTTTATTCCAATGAGGCCCTTAAAAGGCACTTTTGAACGTCAACTTAACAGTTAAATGAATATGTATATAAATAAAGTGACTCTACTGTCCATTCACAAAGGTAGATTCTTATGGTGAAGAACGGACAATAAACTCCATAGTTCCTCTTTTTAAATGAAAGTTTTACAATAAATGGTACTCACATATTTACAAATATTGCAGATAATTTTACAGTGTGTGAGTTATTGAACAGAAAAATAAATTTAAAAAATACAGAAAAAAGTACATCTATATAATTCAATACATTATGCCAACCAGTTTGATTTACTTTACACTCTAGATTGTCCTATGGAGCAGGACCAGCATGCTTCCAAGCATTGTCATCCTAAATGTAATTGTATAATTTGTAATATGCTTGTTTACAAAGTGTTCTTTTAATATAACTTTTAAATTTTCTTTTATTTAGTTCTAATATGTCACAAGGTATTTTGTTGTAACATTTAACACAAGCACCCCATGAAAGATGTGCCAATCCATAAAATGGTTGATGTAATTTATCTTTATTTCTAGTATTAAAATTATGTCTATCACAATTTTTACCAAAAATATGTAGATTTTCCTTAAATACATATTATTTTCATAAATAAATTGGCTAGGGACTGTCATAATATTAATATTTTTTAAAAGTTCCAAAAGGGAATCGCGGCGACGTAGATTATAAAAGGCTCTGACAAATCTCTTTTGTAAAATAAATATGGATTCAGTGTCAGCAACCCGACCCTACAGCAAAATACCGTACGACATAATGCTGTGAAAGTAACTAAAATAAAGCAAACTTGCGGTTTCGACGTCTGTTAACTGTCTTATCTTTTTAACAGCATGAACGGCTGAGCTTAGCCGCCCTGCAAGAAATTTTATGTGAGGTCCCCATTGCAATTTCTCGTCTAAAGTGATTCCTAGGAAAACACCATTCAATATGTCACATTCGCTACTTCTAACAATTTGTAGTAAATCTAATATATTTAGTTTTTTTTTTCATTTAGTACCAAGTTGTTTGTCGTCATAGAGTTATTGACGTCATCAAAATTTTGAGACCTTCACTCTATTTTGAAATAGAGCGATTAAATATCAATGATGTTTTATTCTTAAATGACAATGAGCCGTTGAAGAACCGATCATATCATTAGGGTAGGTGCAGACGTGTTTTCGAAGAGACAGCGAATCGACATCGTAGTTAAGACGCTTTCAGTCTGTGTAAGAAATTGATAAATTTAGGATGGCTGGAAAAACGAGTTAAAGGTTCTGCGAACAAAGAAAAATCTATGACCTCATCTTCTCTTTGGAACCTGCAACTATCGCGCTGGAACTAGGGTCGGTGAGCGTGTTTTGCTGCAGAAATTTGGAAAAAAAAAAGTAGCAGAACTAGCTTTATCTATTTGACAGATGTACCTTTACAATTCCAATGTGCTCGTTATTTGAAATAATGGATTTTGATTTAATTTTTTTCCAATAGTGAACGTCTCAAATAATAATAATTGGTTGTTATGATGACATTGATGCCTATAACATAATATTATGTTGTAGGCGCACTGTCAAATCAAAACAGCGACGACTAAACATTTTTTTTAAGTATCCATAAATTCGAATGCTCCAACTAATCACACATAACAGACACACTTTTTTTTTTTTTTTTTTAAGGATGGTAAATCATCAAATGACTTCTTCCGCTCTGGGTGGAGCGGAAGTGCGTGTCAGACTCGTACTGACTAAAACCCATCCGTGTTCCTTCTAAAGCCCTTTGCGTTCCAGGGCCGCGGTGACTCTTTCGAACAGATTCCGCAACCCTGGCAGGCTTTGGCCCTAGCGGGCCCCGTCTTTTATGCTGACATCTCTTTGATAACAGACACACTTACAGATTTATATATTGAGGGGTCAATCTTACTGTGTTTAAAACGCAGTTGAAAGATTATATTAATAGTTATTTTTAAATCCAGTTGCTAGATGTGAGCTCGGATTTAATCTCAATAAATAATGATTCTTAAACAAATATTTTCATGGACTGAAACTTCATGTCATTAAGATTTTTTTACCGAACGCTTAGTTTAAATTAGTTGCAACAGTGTATTGGACAGGCGTTTTTATTCAGGATTTTGTTTCGGGTTTTATCATTGATATCTCCAATTAATACTGTTTAAAATACGACGGCTTTTTACATAAAAAGAATAAAGCAAAAACAAATGTTTATTTAATTTTCAGTTTTTTTATTTATGCAATTTATTAACTTTTTTTCTAAGTTAAGTGTTTTTATTTCGCTTTAAAAGTCAGACTGATAAGCTACTACATCATCTAAAATTAACAAAAAAAAAATAGAGAATAAGCCAAAAATGGATGATTTTTGGCACTAAATGAAACGTCAAACAAAGTTAAGGTACCAATAAACGCCGCATAAGTTAATCTTTGTTTAAGCAATGCAACTGAGGGCCTAACACGAATGTTTTTGACGTATGTAACGTAACGTAAATTTTACTACTAACTATAATACTCGTTTCGCACATAATATTTATTTGAGTTGGATCCTATATTCATATCCTTGAATAATAATAATAAAAAATTATTTCGGAAGAGATTCCATATGTGTTAATAACAATATAAACGTTTAAACTAGTGTTAGTAAACATTTAGTCTAAACAATGATGAAAAAGCCTTTCCGTTCCCCTACCAGTCTCCTTTACAATGAAACCCAATTACTTAGTGTTAGAAGAATTTACCTACTAAAAATAAATCAAGTCACCCACAAAGAATTTTTTAACTCACCTGACTATAAACACATGGCAAGGAGGCGTGTCTTCAAGTTACCCATCATCCCTGTTAAAACAGAATTCGCTAAAAGGTTCAGCACATATATAAAAACCCTCGTTTACAATAACTTCACTATTTTAAGAAACCTAGTGAAGCAAAAATTAAAATTTCCAAAGAGTTAATAGACTGGACATACGAAAACACAGAATATTTTATAAAACACTTATTGTGATCTCATAGTTCTTTAAATAAATATAGGCATTAAATGAAATTATCTAAGTTCTTATATTATAAGTTATAACGTAACTATAATTCCCTGGTGAATTAAACTTAACGATAAAAAAAACTGTATTACTCATTATTATACCCATAGTTTCTAGTAATATTGTAATTATTGTTATTCAGTGTATACTTATTAATAATTTGTAACTGCATAGGAATCCTAAAAGCTTCCTGCGGGACCGCCTAGTCTAGTGCAGGAAGTCTTTGAAAATTCTTTTAGGATTAATTTTAAAGAAACTAAACACTCTTGTATAACACACAATTTTTAACCTATATTTTCTTTTTAATAAATTTATTCTTATTCTTAAGCTGCGTGAGGCACGCCGATCCTGGGGAATGTCTACTTGACTGCATGCAGTCGTATCCATCGCCCCAAGATCGGAGAGTCCCACCTATCAGCTAACGTACTAAGAATGGTGTTGGGGCTGGCGCGGACACGGCGTATCAGAGAAGCACATCTCTTGCGCATGTTGGCCGAAAAACTATCAACGTCCGCGTCGGCAAATATGCCGGACGCGCTACAAAAACGCGGCAGCCCCATCAACACCCGGAACGTGTTGTTATATTGTGTGCGCAGGCCACTATATGCCCTTTGCGTAAAGTTCACTCACCCGTGTAAAAGGATTGGCAGTAAGCTTTGAAAAGCATATAAAATAAATAATTTGAAGTAATATAAATTGTGTATGTCGCATAAAATTAAACTAAATAGTATGGGGTTGTAGTTTTTTTATTCAAAATTCACTGACGATAATAGTATAATAAAATAATATATAACGATACTGTAACGTTACTATACTATACTCTGATGGCCCTATACGATGGGCCCTCTAATGTATAGCAGGGGAGTTGGTTGCGCCACTTCTCTCAGCTAAAACATTCAAAATCAAAAGTCATTTATTCAAATTAGACTGAGTTCCAGCACTTTTTGAACGTCAAAGTTCTTCCAAAACGCCCGCCCGACACCACTACCTAGTCTTTAAGCTGGGAAGAAGAAGTGGAGCAACAAACTCCCCAGCAAACCATCTGTCTGTTAAGTTTTAAGAACTTGAATTTATACAGTAGTATGCAAAGTATTTTACAATACATGACACAGAAAAGTAATATATTCAAACTGCAAATAAAATTAATTGACACTTGTTAGCTAGCACACTGCATTAAGCCATCAGAAGTAGACAAACTCAAGCATTAACAAGTAAACCAAACTAACTTACACGTGCAATAGTTTAATCTAACAATAGGATTGTGACGTACAGTAAAGGTCCATTTTACACAACACAAAATTAGCAATAAAATCACAAAATATCACTGGCATATGGAAGAAAAGTTTGTAGGTACACAGAAGCGCACAATTATAACCGTATTTGTGAAGATGTGATGTATATGATCCTAATAAAACACGCATTTGACAAAGGACATTATATATATATATCTATGTATATGTCGTAGTTATATCGTAACTTGCCACTTCATGCAATGGCCACCTAAAACCAAAAGTTTCGTACAGCAGGCCTCCCTGCTGCGGTTTAAAGGAACCTAAAATGAATGGGGGCTAGGTCGCTCACTCTTACTCCCGTCATCTCATTCGAATCTAACCCATCCGTTTTGGGGTCCCTAAGTCCCCTCAAACCTAACCTAATCGCTACTGCATGATTAAATAATAAAAATAATAATATGGTTTATTTCTCTCATAAAGGTACATTGTTACAGTAATTTATTTTTCTTATTCTGCCTTATGCTAGAACCTTTGTGAGAGCTGGAGTCTGTACTAGGTTCGGGACCTGTATGACAGATCTCCAGGCTCACACCCCTATGAACATGATCACATTTTACGGCATCTTAATTCCGATTATACATACACTGTTAGCTTAATAACAATTCTGAAAGAGAGGTACCTTAATCTATAATAGAAGTATGGTTATATTTGTGAAGTGTTATTATTGTAGGATTGTGTGTGTAGTGTGTGAATGTGTGAGGATGTTTTGTGTTAGTGCATGTAAGTCCTGTGCAAATTTCTGCTTTTTAGTAAAACTAAGTGGGAGATATGTTAATTTTTTATTTAATAGTTTGGATGATACTTTCTGTACCTTCATAGTCCAAATCCAGCAGCCAGTTCCTTACAGTAATTTTGCATTTGGATTTGACCATTGAATACATATGTAAGATTGTATTAACTTTGTTGTAAACATAAGGACCAAGGAAATAGAAGAATCGTTGAGCTAACTTAGAATGAACAAAATAAGACGAACACACTGTATGCTTTCGTCTCAAGGCTTCGAACTTTTCGGGATTATATGAGTTTCGGGAGTGGACTGTTAGAATTAAATTTAAAATGAACAATTTCCGAATAGAGAGGACCTTACAAGTTTTATAAAGTTCGGTAGTAGGAAATTGATAATGGAGGGACCAACCCACTTTAAGGATCGCTTTTTGGGCACGTTCCAGTTTTAACAAATGTGTTTTTGAATGCCCCACCCCAAACAACTATGCAGTACTGTGCAACTGACTGACAAAGAGCAAGATATACTTGTCTAAGCACCTGTGTGTCGGCCACATGGCGAAGATTCTTAAAAATAAATATCAATTTGCGCAGTCGGGAGGTAAGTAGGTCTATATGATTATAAAATGATAAAGAGTCATCAATTTGAACACCCAAATACTTAACACTCTCTATGCGACTTAGATGGGGACAGCTGCATGGTGCTTGTAGTGATGGATTACAAGAATGTGCAATCAATGAAAAATGTGATGATGAAAGTTTACCAACTTTTGACAGGGAAAAGGTAAGATATTTAGATTTGTCTACATTTAGAGTGAGTATGTTTTGTGACAACCAGTCAGTAACAATGTCGAGTCCCGGTTGTGTGTATTGAAATGTCGACTCCCAAGAAGACCCGTGGAATATTAAGGCAGTATCATCGGCGTAGGCAAAGAAGAATCCATTAGAAAGTTTGAGACGACAGAGGTCATTAATATAGATGAGAAACAAGGTCGGACCAATGATACTACCCCGGGGGGACACCGTAGGTTATAGGGAGTTCATGACTCATCCAGTCACCTATTTTTACACATTGGCGTCTTCCTGTAAGATAACTTGTGAAGAGTGAGAGCTGTTCACTTCTGATACCAATCTTCTCAAGCTTAGCAATGAGAGCGGGAATTGAGATTGTATCAAAGGCTTTTGCCAGATCTAGGAAGACGCCAATAACACACTGTTTATTATCTAGATGAGAGACAATGTTATTCGTGAGATCTAAAACCGCATCACTGGTAGAGACTCCTGAACGAAAACCGTATTGGGTAGAAGACAAAAGATGATTTTGCTCAAGGTATTTGACGAGTCTATTATTCATGAGCCGTTCTAACAGTTTAGATAGTGTAGATAAGATTGATATGGGTCTATAATTATGAGTTTTATCTCTGTCCCCACACTTGTGCACAGGGTGAACGATTGCCAGCTTGAATGCATCAGGAAAGACTCCTGTACTGAATGCCAGGTTATATAAATATGTGAGGTGGGGAACAAGTCAGTGCTTAAATTTTTTTTAGAAATGTACCCGCTACGTTATCGGAGCCTACCGCACAATCAGTCCTAAGCGCGTTAATCAAGAGTTCCAACTCAGAATTGTCAGTATGTAAGAGGACAAAAGTTTTATGATTCTCTATATCATCCTGTTGTAAGGATTTTGCTGGTACAGATATGTTTTCAGCAAGTGAGCGTCCGAAATAAGTGTTGACTTCATTAACAGAACGTTTAGGATCCGATAACGACAATAGATCGGTTGCAGGTGTGTTTTGTTTAGTTGTGTTGGTAATTGTTTTTATTGCTTCCCATATTTTTTTATTATTATTTTGTGCGCTATTAATAAGATTTTTATCGTAGTTACGTTTAGCAGTTTTGAGTAACATGGAACAGTAATTCCTGTACCTTTTAAATGTAATTTTTAAAACCTCGTTTTCTGAAGATTTCTTTGATTTGAGATGCAAGTTATCGCGGTTTCAGAGACATAAGAGCCCTGGGGTCATCCATGGTTTTCTCAGCCGTTTTCGATATGTCACAACTTTCAGAATCATGTTTTGTAGTATGATTACTTGTAGCGTATTGATAAAGAAGTTAGTAGCTTCATTAACATTATGAAGACTGTATAGAGGACTGAAATCGAATTGATCAAGCTCTAGTTCAATTTTAACGTAGTCGATAATTTTTGCTGTTTTACTTTTTAATGGAAGGGTATTTGAGGGTTTAGAAAGTTGAATGAAAAATAGAACAGTACAATTCTTGGTATATTTTAATATATGTATTTTTTTTTAATAAAAATAAAATGTTTATTTGTACACTCAGGAAAGCATACATAAGTACACAAGGATTAGTGAAATATTGTATAATAGAGTCACACTAAGTGGCGAACTGATGCCTCCTAAACTAGGCCAAAAGCCTGTGTCTTAGGAGCCAAAGTTCCTTTAGGTATAATGTCATACAACTGGTATTAATTGTCGTGCAAGTACTTAAGTTACAAAAACATCCACTGAACAAACACGCCTTACTTTAAAAACGGTATTAGGTTTATTAAGAGACAATGGTAATAAGATTCTCGGTTTCGTCATACTTACGTTAATTTCTGCAACCAATCTGTAAGTTTGATTTTAACTTTATGGTTAGTCAGGAAGTAAATGGGCATAAGTTTGTGTATTCTATTATACAGTCTAGACAAGTTACAAGTTGCCGCATATTGCAGGCTGGCAAACATGGAACTACATTGGACTAAATCACACACGGGAGTGCCTTAGCGTCTTTTCTGCATTTAGCATGATCTAGATGTAGCGCAGAGTGAAAGCGCAGAACCGTGGTAACGACAGCTACATAATATGAATAGGTGTGAATTCTTTCAAGCAAAAGATAATGTTACGTCCTTCGTTCTAAACTAATCTCGTGTCCTGCAACTGGTCTCATCACGAACTCGTATTTCCTCTTCAACTTGCTCATGTCTGCTTTCACTCTATATTTTCTCAAAAAGTGCGCTAGAGTCACCTTCATTGAGATCATAGCGTACGTTCTACCTGTAAGATAAAGTTTTTTTATTGCACCTCCATCATAGTAATCAATACCACTAGCATAATTCATATTTTTAAAGGTTTTAATCATTTGTATAAATACCTAAGCAAGCTCTCTTCCCCAATCCAAAAGCTGCGAATTCTTTGTTGCTTCTAAAATCGCCATCCAGCCATCTTTCTGGTCTGAACTGGTCACTATGAGCCCCCCAAGATGGATCGTGATAAGCTGCCAGTGGGAAGATTACACAATAACTGCCAGCACGCATGATATATTTTTCTGAAAGAAATAAATTACAATGCCATAGATCGTCAAATTCAAAGCACATTATTTTTCTTTTTCTGCCATGGATTCTACACAAGAGCCTGAACCTAACAGTTACGCTAACCAAACAATCGCAAAAAAAAAAACAAATATTCAGTACATTTTGTCGAGTTATGTGCAGAAATGTAAGGGGCAGTCGATTTTTTTTTTCGCGATACCACCATTGGTCTCATTGTAAGAACTGTTCATAATGATGTATTCTTCTCAGGTATTGTGTTTATTCTGTTACACGTTGTATGAAACGGCTCGTATAAAGAGGTCAGTAAACTGGTCGAGATCACGATCTCGAGTCACTTTAAGATCGTTATTTCGGCGCCACATCTCTTCTTCTGTTATATTTTCTTTCTTTTATTATTTACCGTCATTTCAATTCATCAACGAGCTAACACTTCGCCCGCTACTTCGCCCGCGCGGAATAAGTATATTTTCCAAGGACATCAACGCCTCCTCAAGCCCCTTTAAAGTCTCAGCAAATTGCCCATCCAATTTTGCTGTTGAGACCACAGGATCAGCCGAACTATTGCGTCTGTCACCCCGTTGGTGGTTGATTATGAAATCGTTAGATCCATTTCAATAGTTCCATTAATATCTGATGCACATCAATGACCTGCTTCAGCCTGGTATTGTTGGGTATGCAGATGACAGTTCGGTTTCAGAGAGATACTTGTCTAGCGCAAAAACCAGCGGGGAAGAAGTTCGTTCCTTGAGAGAGGCCATGGTAGAGCGGACAAATTTGACCTTAAGTCTTGTCTCCCAGTGGGGTGATGACAATCTGGTCTCTTTTAACGCCACCAAAACACAAGCATGCCTTTTTACCGCGAAAAGGAGTCGTTTCGACCTAACTCCGACTTTTCGGGGTACTTCTGTTCCTGTAACCGATCGGCTCGAGCTCCTAGGCATGGAGTTGACAACCAGTCTCAACTTTGGTGCCACCATTGAGCACAAAGCCCAAACTGCGGCCAAAAAGCTGGGCATCCTAAATAGAGTGAAGCGATACTTCACGCCTGGACAGCTTTTAACCCTCTACAAAGCACAAGTCCGATCCTGCATGGAGTATTGCAGCCACCTTTGGGATGGCTCAGCTAAATACCAACTTGCCGCGCTTGACTCGGTGGAACACAGAGCTAAAAGGCTCATTGGCGACGTAAGACTGGTGGATGCCAAGCTTCACAGCTTGGCTCATCGCCGCAAGGTTGCCTGCTTGTCGGTCTTCTACAGATTGTACTTCGGGGAGAGTGTCCAGGAACTCCACGATCTCATCCCACCGGCCCCCTTCTACCATCGGACATCTAGACGCACTGCAAGTTACCATCCCTACCTTGTTGCTATTCCACCAATTCGCACTAAACGTTTCCAAACGTCTTTTATAATGCGCACAGCAAAGGAGTGGAACTCTCTGCCTGCGTCTGTGTTTCCGAACGCATACAACCCTAATCTCTTCAAAATTAGAGTGAACAGGCTTCTTCTGGGTAAGCTCGCTCCATCGTCGACTTTGTCTCTGTCATCTATGACCTAGACTAGAGTCAAGAGCAAACCCATATTAAATAAAAAAAAAAATAAAAAAAAAAAATATATCTTTTATAGCAATTTCCAAGTATATTTAAGCAAACATTAATATCCTCCCTTAAAAACTTCATCACCCCTTTACTTTTTTGGGGATTGATTTTAGGAAAATCTAAAATTGTTTGTATCTTAAAATTAGATGACTTTATTAAATACATAATGTACCTACAACTATTTACTATATATACACTTAAATAAAAAAAATAACTAACTAAAAATGGTCTAAAATATGGCGTCGAAAAATTGGTCCGCATCGCTGGCCACTGGTAAAGTACCCAGAAAACTGGCAGCATTGCCCAAAATTAGATGATTTAAACCAGTTTCAGGTAAATTGAAGAAAACAGTAATATTCTTTAAAAACTTCATCACTCGTTTACAGGGGTTGACTTCAGAAAAATCCAAAAACCCATTTTTTATCAAAATTGTTACTGCCAAGTTTCAACTTCATCGAACCAAGCGTTAAGATTCTTCTACACAAACTTGAACACCCCCTAAATCGTCTTTTAGAGGTAGTTGTGAAAAGCTAATGATGACAACCTTTATTATTCACTAAGGCCAGTATTCTTAACAAGTTTCAAGTATATTGCCCCAAGAACAAAGATTTTTCATTCAATCTTCCACCCCCTTTTTCTTGGGCAGTTTCCTAAAATTCTTTTTTAGCTCACGTTTCTTGCTCATAATCTACCTCCATTCCAAATTTAATTTCCATAGGTCCAGCAGTTTTCGAGATTTCGTGACTAATCAGCAAAGATTGGAATAAGTAGACTATATTTACCTAATGTTCGTGGAAGTAAGTAACATAGAGTTGACCTCCTCTAAAATCCCGGAATCATAAACATGACAACTCTATGTTACTTACTTCTACGAATATTAGGTAAATATATTCTTATTATTCCAATCTCTGCTAATCAGTAAGTAAGTGACCTTTTGCTTTTTATATATAGATAGAGATTAGCTCGCATCGCCTTAAAATTAATAGTTCAATATTCAAATGTTTATTATTTGAATGTTTATTTATTTTATCTTCCTTATTATGTGAAAATTTACGACTCGCATTAGAGCACAGGGTGTGCGTTGCAGGGCAGGCCTTAGAAAGTTTTTTGATGAAATTACAATATTGCCTTGATGATTCCGAAGACAAATAGAGATGCGACATGTGTTGCGGTGCGAAGTGAGCTAATTCTTCTATGACGGCAAATAAGGCTGTATAAAAGAAGACACGGTGCACCAACTCCAAAGAATTTTAATAACGGTAGAAGATTGATCACGAAAAACTTACTGAGCCTAATATCCTTATCCACATCTCTTAATATGACTGGAACTGAAGGAAACGTTCGAAGAGACTCCATTATTACTGCGTTAGTATAAACTAACTTGTTCACATCGTCCTTTTCTACGTCTCTGTCTGGCCCCAGTACTTCTAATAATCTGAAAAGAGAGTACAGGTCACCTCAGCCAAAATACTCTTGATTGCGAATTTAGTGGTTATAAATATATCAGTTATGTGTAAGATATTAGTACAAGATAGTATTAGAAGTAGATGTGCTTTAGAACAATAGACGAACGGATCGCTGTCTGTACATGGAAGATATATGAGAAAAAATATTATTGGGATCTTTATCAACGCAAATAGCACCCAAAACAATGATTGTTAGAATTTTTGTCTGTGCGTTTGTGCACGCTAATTTCAGAAACGGCTTATCCGATTTAGATTTGGTTTTCACTAATATATTGTGGTGAGTTTCATTTGGTGTTTGTTTCATGTCAATCGGTTCACAAATAAAAAAATTATGCCAAGTTAAAGAATCACGTCGAACATTAATTTGTTAAACTATCTAAATCTATGTATTCTTTCTCTGTTCAGTAGCATTGACTAAAACTTTATTAAACTTCATAGTAATGGTCTATATAATACTAATAAATAGAAGTTAGAAATGATCGGTTTCGGAAATTTTTAATATCCAATATAAGCTGACCTCAGAACTATTTCATCAGTCATATGAAATAGGGTTCAGCTTACGCTGGACAATGGGAACCGGGAAAATGGAATATACGCGTACGAAGTCGCGGGCAAAAGCTAGTTATGAAATAAATTTAAAAAAAATCAAGGAAGAAAAACTAAAAAACGTTGAAATACTTTAATACTGATGGCAAGTGATGGTTACAGGACACGTTTCAATAATTAATCATAAGAAATTTAATGTAACAGCAATTGTGAACGTTTTATCTGATTATAAGATCCGAATACGAAGATCTTCTAGGTATATTAAAAAACGAATTGAGTTTTTGACTTAAATGGAGCAACAGGCGGTGACGATAGATAAAATAAGATAGTAAATGATGGGCCAAAGACTGATAGAATTTATGTTGTACTGCCGGCAGCTAGATGGGTAATCAACATTGTTGCCATCCATAGATAAAACCTGGACAAAGATGCCCCAAAAGCGTGGGTATTGACTTAGGAAAAGAGATCCTATCTAGCAGTCGGCGTAATCGGACTGTAGACTGTACATAGTTTTATTATTTAATTTTATTTTTTTCTGTTTTGGTGTGTCTTTATTTGTTTTGTTCGATTGAGTTTTACTTTTATTTTTCATGTTAGTTTTATATTCCAACACGTAATGTTAATTTAAACTTGTTATTTTTTTGTAATTTTAGCTAAGTAGACTTAATTTTATAGTACAGTCCTTGTGGCACATCTAATATGTTTATGGGGCATGCGGTGCTAACCTGTAAGAAATTGTTACACTAACCTTAAGTTATAGTTGATAATTACTTTAAATATTTACAGTGTAAACAATTGTTGGTTGGCCAATAAAGGAAAATAAAATAAAATAAAAAATAGATGACGTTGAGATTATGTTCTAACAAATTTATCTACTACAAGCTACCGCCCGCGACTCTGCCCGCGTTTATGTCGAAAATTATCCCTAGGGAACATATTCCCGGGATGAAATGTATCCTATGTGTTATTCCAGACTATAATCTACCTTTGTGCAAAATTTCATCGAGATCCGTTCAGCCGTTCTGACGTGAAAGAGTAACAAACATCCATCTATCCGTCCATCCTTACAAACATTCGCATTTATAATATTAGTAGGATGATTTTAAAACTTACTCTTTATACAATTTGTCTTGAACTTCAGGGTGGGCTCCTATTTGCAGCAAAGTATACGTCAGCTGGTTAGATGTCGTTTCATAGCCAGCCGCTATAATTGTGTCCATTTCTTCTCTTATCTCTCTATCTGTCAGGGCACCGTTTTTCGATAGTTCTAAGAGTAGATCTAGAAACGGTTTGTATCTGTTTCCTAGAAAATAATACAATTACGTCAAAAAAAAATGATGCTTCTTTAAAAATTATATAAACAGAGAAATTTACAGTTAGTATAAAATGAATAAATTCTAGGTATTACTATCACCAAAATATTATCTGAGAAGTCGATTACTCCGGACAAATTTGTAGATAGACTCTAGATCTATGTTTGCAACCTTAATTCTACATATTCTTGATTTCTAATACATTAATTCCGAACATAGCCTGAAGGCGTCCTGCCTTCGATGCAGATTTGCTGTCGCCTCGAGATCACGGTTATCTAACTCTTTAACAACTCATTTTTATTTAAGACTAGCTATCGCCCGCGGGTCCGCCCACGTGATTGTCAAAAATTATCCCAAGGGAAAATACTCCCGATATGAAAGTATCCTATGTCTTATTCCAGACCATAATCTCTGTGCCAAATTTCATCAAGATCCGTCCAGCCGTTTGCGCGTGAAGAAGTAACAAACATACACACACTCACAAACTTTCGCCTTTATAATATTAGTGTCATAAAAAATACAAACCTGTAGTTTCAGATTCAGTGACCAGAGCTTCGCTCTTCAAGGCATCTTTTTTCTTTTGTAAAACCTGCAAATGTATATTGGTTTATTTGAAACTGTCCAGTTTGTTAATGTCTGATGTTTTTATTACTTCAGTTATAATAATAATAATATTTATTTAAATCGAACACACGTGATGCATATTTTTGTTAGTAAAACTTATAAAACTAGGTTAGTAGCACAACTTATCATAACAAAAAAATACAAAATAACAAAACCATTCAGCTAATTCAAAAACCTGTTACAAATTCCGCTTCCTCATCATCCTTCTTCTTACAGATTCCCACCAGACCCGCAGCTATGCATACGGGTCCAGTGCTCCAGGATCGGGCAATCAGGCTTGTTCACTATCACCTTTAGAATGCTGTTGGTGCTGCCCCGAATCTCATCATCAGAGATGCTGTTCTTTTTCGCATAATAGCTTGAAAGCTGTCTATCTTTGCTTCAGCAAACATGCCCGATGCGCTACAGAAACGCGGCAGCCCCAACAGCACCCTAAAAGCATTATTAGTTATGTTACTTCTTTGTGTGCCAATCGTCTCACTTACTGTATTAGCCATTGCATGTAGATTTTCTATTACTTCTTCTTCTTTCTTCTTCAGTCCACTCAGCCTGTATATGAAGTCATTCTGCAGCCAAAACTTAACTACTCTGGCAATCCCAATGTTTATCATTTCATCAACCGATTTCATGTATTTTTGCGTAAACTCTTTGTCATCAATAGCGTTTATCCCAAAGGTACCAACTTAAAACATAAATATCATCTAAAATAATTGTTGGATTACCAAACCACCAAACAATTTGTTGAAATTGAATAAAAATACTTAAGTATGTAAAAAAGAAAATTAACTTCGCAAACTCGGAGTTGTTAGTCTAGCAAAAAAATTGTCATAATGATCAGCACAATGACCCATACTCGAGTAAAAAAGTAAAAAACAAATGCTAAGAGACAAAGAAAATCAAAACTGGAAAAATCATAGTTACCACAAAGCGTTTCCAATGCATTGTTTTTCAAATATGGAAAATGATTAAAAATTCCTTTTCCAACATGAGGTTCCATAGAATTAGTCAACTTCTTGGACTGGCTGTTAAATACATCTAGAAACCCGTGGATCACCGGCAGAGTGAATGCTGGAGTTAGCAACTTGCGGTGACGCTTCCAAATGTCGCCTGCAAAATAAACGCAATTGTCATACTAGGGGTCATTAGAATTTCGTGGGAATATAATAATCACGGATTCTTACTACCTATGTACCGTAGATGTAACATGGATAACTGGAATCTATAGGGACATAGGATTTTGAACCACTTATTATGGAGGCTTTTCATTTCACCAGGTTTAAAATGCCTTTGTCTAATTTACAGGGGTTTCCACGAAGAAACTCAAATATTTTTAAATAACGTTTATAAGTCCTTATACCAATATTCAAAATGATACATGATTTATTACTCCGAAGAGTAACTTTATGTGTTGGTATTACAAGCTAATAATATTACTTAATTAAATACTACTAAATTACATAATTAAATATCATAATACACTAACCAACAAAACAAAACAATATCCTTTGGCGCAAGTTTTTAATATCGGTTTCTCGCATTAGAGATTCAGCAAGCAAGCAGCAAGCAAGCAGCAAACATGCAGCAAGCATGCAGCAAGCAAGCAGCAAGCATGCAATATGCAAGCACGCAGCATTCAACATGCAGCAAGCATGCATTAAGCATGCAGCAAGAATCGCTGCTAAACCGACTCCACGTAGTCGTTTATGCCCTACCCCTAGAGTGTAATTTTAAGACCGCGTAGGTGCGGGCCGCCTTGCCCTTGCAGTCGGTTTTGCAGCGATTCATTTCTCTCACTAAATTTGTGCTTCAAGAAATTAGCAAGCCACCTTTTTTTTTGCAATTATGTTAATGTGACTTTCAATATTCAAAAAAAATGTTATAATAAGTCAATATATGTAATGTGATAATGTCTTTATTGCAAAAATTGTTTTATGAGATATGTACTGTACATTAAAAAAATAATGAATTGTTAGTCAAATAATACGTTATTAAATAAAATTTTATCGGATAGTTATTTTGCTAAGTGAATTATTTATAACAACAGGTTTATAAATAATTCACTTAGCAAAATAACTATCCGATAAAATTTTGTCGTATTGTATATATTGTATATATTATAATGATGAAATGACAAATAATGCATGTCAAGTAAAAAAAATTGATTAACTTTTGGTAAACTGACAGGTCATTTTACTGACCTGATGAAATTAATAATCCATCTCCCATCCAATCCTTGGCTAGATCAAAGCCATAATGTTTTTTCAAACATTCATTTGCCGCTGTGAATGCGTCCTCTGGATCGAGTATCACTGAAATAATACAATATTTTATTGAAATATACTATAGATATATTATTATTATTCTGTTAGTAAATTTAGACAGTCTCGCCAATATTACTTAGAGCGAATTTTAGGATCAGTAGTCAACCCAAACATAGGTTTAAATTGTTATGAATGTCGATGTGATAGATTTTTTTTTTCAAAGTTCATAGTCTGTACAGAGAAGAGTTTGTATCGTGTGGAGCTACTATTCATTCATACATGCATACTCCGACTTTTCTACCACACCGACATTTGTCTGCATTGTCCCTTCGTATCCAATTCTATAACGCGTTCAGAAAACTGATGAAGTTGCCATGGCGCTGCAGCGCGTAAGGTAAGTCCGTGCGTATGTCACCGTATCGTGATGTTTACTTACACTTAGTTTTTAAGGACTATATATAGTTCGAAATAAAGATTTTGAATTGAATTAAATTGCTTTGTCGCACAGACAAAATTCTCTGGTATGGTGTCACACGTAAAAGAATAGCACCATCCCATCTCTTCCCGTGGGTGTCGTAAGATGCGACTAAGGGACTCACCAGAGAATGGGATCTGCGATCGCCAACCCGCCTGACAAGTGTGGCGATTATGCAAAACTCCCCTTTGGGGGAGGCC
>NDFZ01005192.1:151483-240609 GCA_002192655.3 Mamestra configurata
CCCCCCCCCCCCCCCAACCCCTTTCGGGGAGGCCTGTGTGCAGCAGTGGACGTCTTTTGGCTGATATGAGGACAGGCAAAATTGTATAGAATTTCAAGGACGTCTGTATCATGTGGACCTGCCATTAGTTGTATGAACAATGAAAGTAATCCCAAAACGTTTTGTGTGTATGAGGGGATGTCCACCATGTATCAGCATTGTTTTCTATTAAAACTCTAGACTTTGCCAACATTCGATGATTAAGTAAAAAGTACCTTGCCAGGGTTGCGGAATTAGTTCGAAAGAGTCACCGCGGCCCTGGAATATCCTTAAAAAAAAAGGTACTTATTACTTTTTTTTTTTTTAGTATTGGAAATCATCAAAAGACTTCTTTCGCCCTGGGTGGAGCGGAAGGACGTGTCAGACTCTTACTGACTAAAACCCATCCGTGTTCCTTCTAAAGCCCTTTGCGTTCCAGGGCCGCGGTGACTCTTTTGAACAAATTCCGCAACCCTGGCAGGCTCTGTCCCTAGCGGGCAAGTAAAAAGTACTTACTAATGGAACTTTTAGATGCTAATTGCATCGTATCATTTGTCGCTGACTGTACACGTTAAGGCAACGGTATATTAAGACGTAATTTTACTTACAGTAATAAAGCTCGCTTCCGAAATTGAAGTGAGTCACTCCTCCTTGTTTTGCACAATCATCTGCTATATAATCCAGCAACGCCTGAAGATCTGATTGAGAAAAAAATAAAATTATTAATTTGGTTTTATATTTCTGATTGTTTTCATTTTTTTTTAGTATTGATTGGCACGTGTCTGACCACTATCTCACCTGATGGTGAGCGATGATGTGGTCGAAGATGGGGCATGCTTGCCTAGAAGTAACCTATTCGCTCTTGACCTAAAGACTCCCAGGTTGTAGCTATCAGGAAACACAGACTCTGGCAGGGAATTCCACTCCTTAGCTGGTCGCGGTTGGCGGAATGAAACTATGCTAGATACATTTTTATTTTAGGTGCTTAACTTTTTCATAATTTAATTTTACTTTTGTGTATCTAAATGTTTTATGTATCTATCTACTTTACTTATTTTTTGTTACAATCGGACTAATAAGAACTCTTTAAAAATGTAAACGTTCAGATGTGTGGAAGATTTCTGATTTTTTTTTCTGAGATTCTCCGTGCTCCGGAAAGCACGTTAAGATTATAGGAAAACCTTTAAAAAGTCTATGGATTTAAAGTAACATGTTACAACAATGAGATTCGTTCGGAAACCTTTGCACGCGAGTCCGACTCATACTTGGCCGGTTTTTAGAAAAAAAATTTTATAAAAACACACAAAGACATTTTCGATCGGTACAAAGAGAAACTTACTCTAAGATTTTACGTACGATGTTGTCCTTGATTTAATCTACGTATAAGTTAGTACTTTCCGATACATAAGGACAAAGAGTACCTTGATTTTATAAGTTATGGAAATGAATAAATTTGTTCATAAATAAAAGGTATACGTGTGAAAGAGGCCTATGTCTAGCAGTGGACGTCTTTCGGCTGGTATGATGATGATGATTTATTTATTTATTTATTATGTAAGGCACACCAACGACATATTTACAATTTTAACAAAAAACAGGAAAATATAAGTATTGAATTCAGTGCAAATACATCACTTATAGGTATGCATAAAATTCTCTATGAAAGATTAACAATTCATTATTACATTTGAAACAAAATAATAATAATTAAATTAAAACAACGCATTGCAAAATAAAATAAATTACACTTTATACAATTGTTAAAAAAAATGTCGTTTATAAATAAAAGATGTCAAATATAGGTATGTCACATAGCGAATAAGCTGCGATGATGATGGAGCGGCTGCTTAATGGGATAAATAATATACTTCCCGTAACGACTGTCAAAGATGAGAGAACGTGTTTTCCGAGGCACGGCACCCTTCCACCCACATTAACACATAAACTTTGCATCAAAAAAAAAATACTTAAGGTTGATCCACACATATCCCGGCCCTGCCAAAGACGTGGCCGGGCCGTTGCCTCGCGCGAACGAGTTCAGGTAAAATGTACGCACCTACATTTTTTTAAGTTTCTGAAGGGTCAAGTTCTGAACATAAATAAATAATTTAACCTTTACCTGTGAAGTACTGAAACAACTTATGCGCATGTCCAATAATCGGTAATTTTCCCGGTACAGCCGGTGGTAATGGAATAGTCGACTTATCTCGAACATATTTGATCCACACTAAAACAGCACACAACACACTACCTAGCAGTACTAAGCTCAACATGGTACGACAGTAGTTATTGGTCTAAGCGAGGGCTAGAACCTGAGAGAGATATATACCTAGCCGAGAGACCGGTAATCTCTAGCTTGTCACAATAGGCAATTTTGCGAAGACGAAAAAAGTAATTGTATGTCATTTTGGACTAAGTAGATACTAGATTATGTGAGACTATTATACTATAGAATACCCGATCTCGGTTTTTGTTCTTGTGTTCGAAAAAGCGATTGCCGAACGTGGGGTTCGATTCTCGGGCTAGGCAAGGATCGTCATTGGATTTTTCATTAGGTATTTCACAGTAACAGCTCGGAGTTTTGAAGTTGGTGCTGTGACACCTCCGTGCCTCAGGAAGTACGTAAAGCCGTTGGACCTGCGCCTGATCTCTCCCCGGTTGTGTCAGATTGCCGTCTTATTGGACTATGAGAGTAAAATATCAGTTATTGTATATTTATTTTCTTTAGAAGATTTAAACGTATCAAACCGAGATGGTTTTGTAGTGAAAAACCGTCTCGTAAAGGTATTACCATATTGTATAATTATTTTCCATATTTCTCTATTAGTCGTAATTTTATTATCCTTCTTTCCTAGCCCTATCATCTCTGTTCACCACATATCTACAATTAAGTTGTCTTAACAGTTTAAGTGGCATTAAGCCGAACATGTCTGCTGAATGTGGACCTACGTATAATTAGGAAGCTGGGCATGATAGAGGTTACTCCAGAAAACTAAATCTGTATGGAATAGTAGTCAGTCTTAAACACCGGTTAGTCCAAAAATAAGGATTAGTCCAGAAGACAGAATTTTGTGTAAAAGCGGTTTGTAAAGAAAACAGATATTTTGGATAATAAGGGGATGAGAACCCAGTGGGCAAGGGCAGGCTTGTTAGATTTGGTGCAGATCACTGCTTTTACATTCTTACAGGTGATACAACAAACCCTTTTTTTTAATGATGGGAAATCATAAAATGGCTCCCGCTCTGGGTGAAGGGAGTGTCAGGCTTTTACTGACTAAAACCTATCCATGTTCCTCCAAATGCCATTTGCGTTCCAGGGCCGCGGTGGCTCTTTCGAACTAATTCCGCAACCCTGGCTGGCTTTGGCCCTTGCGGGCCCCGCTCACATGCTGACATCTCTTTGAGGCACCATAGACCCTGGATCAAATCCCTTATTACTTGAGTTAAAGCCAGTAGGTCAATGCCAAACCACATGTCACAGTCAAGGTAATGCGTCAGATATAATCAACACGCGACATCCCTACACGTTTCCATATATTTTATAATTAGTTTACAAGAAATAAAACAATGACATCATTAAAACGTTAAAGGCTATTATTACGATTCACACAAGTGTAAGAAAAACCATGGAATCGTCCCAAGATTGAGTAAAAAGTCGTTATTTGTGAGATATTGTTCTAGTACAGGTCAAGAGTCGTAGAACTGAGAAAACAATAATAAATCATAATGCTTGTCCTCTGCATAACGATAATTTCCAGGCTTGTGCGGAACATACAATCCGCAGAAAAATGTTGAAAAGAAGCCATTCTAAGTCTGTCAAAAATAAAAAAAAATGCTATATTGTCAACAATAAAATGTGTGTGTCGCGTGCTAAGGGTTCCGAACAAGTAATATATTTTATATGTTATTTTAAAATATACTTCTAATAAGTATTTCTGTAATATATTGGTAAAGACAAGGTACTACTAGAAACCCTGCGATCTACTCTCACCTAAACGGCTCTACATCGTGTGTCAAAATATATCTCATTTCTCTTTTCCGCTTCATCATCAGACCTTGATCACAATATTCTTATAACCATTTCATTCAAGCGTATGTTGTACGTAAGTGAGGGGTAGGGTATCCTGTAGATTTCAGGTCATGCTGGTCAAGGTTCAGGTTCAGGTTTTTCTATAATCTGTTCATTGAAACCATTTCAGTGAGCCTAAACATGATACCTCTGCTGTAACTTTTTCGATTCCTCTGGCATCTAGCCTATGCAAGCGGAATTGTTAAAAGGATACGATCATATGAAGCCCGACTAACTTATTTTAAGATGGTCTCTCTGGAGAAACGTAGAATAACCATTGATTCCATCTTCGTATACAAGCTACTCCGATGCAAAATTGATTGTCCCCAATTATTATCCAAGTTCTACTTTCGGGCTCCTGCAAGACTCCCTCGTGCTGCTATTACTCCTTTACATCCTCCACTCCGCAGAACAATACTTGGTGCAAACTCTGTCGTCCCTCGCCTTTGCAAGTTGTTAAATAGCTGCAGCGATCTTGTTGACGTACATTTTGACTCATATGCCAAGTTCCATACAACAACTATTAGTAATGTTTAATTTTAATCTTGTTTTTGACATTGGTTTTTAGTTTTGAATTTAATTTAATTTGCTTTTATTGTAATTTTGATTTTGATTGTAATTTTGATTATAATTTTGATTTCGATTGTAATTTTGATTTTGATTGTAATTTTAATTTTATTTTATTATGACTTCAATTTTAACGTTACTATGATTTTAATTTTGTTTTTAACATTTTTTTTTGACATCGATTTTAATTTTGAATTAATTCTAATTTGTTTAAATTGTAAGTTTGATTGTAATTTCGATCGTGATTTTAAGTTTGTTTCTATTTTGATCTTGTTCTTTTTCTGTTTTGTTGTATTGTTTGTTTTTTGTCTGTTTTACTTTTAATGATAGTTATATTTCTACACATATTAATTCGAACTTGATAATTTTTTGTACATTAGACACAATTTTTATAGTATAGTGCTTGTGGCACATCTAATATGTTTATGGGGCATGCGGTGCTAACCTGTAAGAAATTGCTACACTAACCTTAGATAATGGCAGAGAAGTACTCAAAATATTTACAGTGTAAATAATTGTTGGTTGGCCAATAACGAAAAAAAAAAAAAAAAAAAACTTAAAAAAAACAGTTGTTCAGTACGTTTTGCTGTGTAAATGTATAGGGCAGTCTATTTTTTTCGCGATTTCCGTGTTGATCCCATAGTGAATGGATTCATAATGATAAGTACAATGCCCCCTTCAGAGGTATTGTATTTATTCTGTTACAGGTTGTATATTTTGCAAAAAAAATGTGCAAATGGAAAAACATACCTCAGTCATAATGATGACCTTATACAGATTACGGTACGTTTTACCTCAAAGTGTATTATGATGGTCCCGGTTTTTAGGTACCTACAATTTGTTTGTTTGTACCTATGTCATACAAACAAGATGATATAGTAATTATAGTTAAGGATTTACTTCATATGGAGACACTTCTATAGCACTAGAAGTTCAATCTGGATAGCCCTTTCACAAAAAAAAAATATCTGTAACCTCGGTTCCTGAAAATAATTTTGATATTAATAACTTAATTAAGACAAAGTGTCACAATGGCAGACATGTGGCATTTTGTCAGCGATAGTGTGGCATTAGCGATTGTCAAAAAGATTAAAATAATAAAAATCCTAAAGGTTGATCCACACATATCAGGGCGTGGTCTGTCTGATACGTCCCGGGCGTGCGGCATCATACTTTTTCAGTTCCTGACGGCCCACGGGAACATCACGAGCACGGCCCAGATATGTGTGGATTAACCTTAATGATACCAAAATGACACGTTACCACTCCCCAACATTTTGGCTTTTCGAAAATCGTATCTATACATCTTCTCTCTTCTTCTAACATCTTCTATACGATAAAAATGTAACGGATCGATTTCTGTACATGGAAGGTTTATGAGAAAAAAAATTATTGGGATCTTTATCATCGCAAATAGCACCCAAAACAATTATTGTTAGAATTTTTGTCTGTGCGTTTGTGCACGCTAATCTCAGAAACGGCTTACCCGATTTTGATATGGTTTTCACTAATACATTGTGGTAAGTTACACTTAACATTTTGTGTTTGTTTCATGTCAAAGTTATACCAATTTAAAGAATCACGTCGAACATTTGTTAAACTATCTATACCTATCTATCTATTCTCACTCTGTTCAGTAGCATTGACTGAAACTTTACTAAACTTCATAATCTTACAATAAAAAATGTCTGCCCCAAGTAACTATTCCACGCGGACGAAGTCGCGGGCAAAAGCTAGTCGTTAATAAAAATGTTACTTTGCCAAGGGCAATAATATTCAGCTCAATTCAGAAACTGGTGTCAAGAATTTTACTTTTAAACTTATCAACTTGCTTTAACCGCCGATGGTTTAAACCTTTAATAAAGAAAGAATGAAGGAAATCTGTTTATTCTGCCGGTAAAAACGCACAGAAACACTAAAAACTAAAAAACTTATCAACTACAATTATAACAAAAATAAATAAAAACCGCATCATGTTCATCAATAAACGTTTCTGCTTGCTTGCTATCTAGCTATATCATCAATACATTAGCTACCTACTTGAATAATAACGAATGTGTCACGGGCTATCTTAGGAGTTCCATCAGCCAAACAGTGAATAACCTGTTGGACATAATATCGGCCAAAATTTGCTATAGCAAATGCCACTTTTTGGGGGTTCGGAATAAAAATAAAAAAAGGGTCCGACGAATTGAGAACATCCTCCTTTTTTTGTAGTCGGTTAAAAATTTGTAGTGTAGTGACTTATTCTGCTCGTATAAGTATCAAATTTTCAAGTGTTTTTTGTGAGTAAGTACATAAATAAACACCTAAATGGTGTCCAACAGGCCACTAAGTACAGAAACATGAAATATCATTAAAATAATAGCCAGCTCGATTAGTGATGGGTATATACTTAAATATACGTCCGGTGAACCCTGAGTAATCAGCCTCGCGACTGTTTGCAGATTGACAATCATTATATTTGCCGTCGACATAAACTATCCACCGTAAGAACACGTGCCGATTTGAAAGACGAGTCTATCTGTCTTGCCTTTTCCCAACAATGTTAAGGTCAGCTTCCAGTCTTACCAACTGAGTACAAGTATTTTACAAGGAGCGTCTGCTTATCTGACCTCCTCAACACAGTAACTGGGTAACATGGTTCCCCTTCGCAAGTCAGATATCGGATTTTCTGGCTTCTGATTATACGGAATGACAATGGTTTGCTTCCGGGAATTTTCGGTACTAAAAAACCGGGAATTCCAAGTTAATTTTGAAGAACCGGAAAATCTAAACCATTTCCCGCGAATTCTGATGATACGTAATGGGAATAAATATTATGACCACCAGAAAATACTTCGATACCCTAAGCTAATAATAGTTCTAACCAAATATATGTAGTAAATGATCACCAATTTTTGCGAGCATCGGTTACCCGGAACTCAACTATTTAGATTAGGTTAATTTCTTCTTTAAACAAAATATGTAGGTTAGGCTAGGTTAAAACTTTGACCTCCTACGCACGAGCCGAGCGAGCGAAGCGAGCGGTGCCGCGGCAGCGGCCGGCGAGGGCCAGAAACGACTTGCATTAATAGAAAAAATTGTTTTTAGTAGGTTTGGTTATAATTTCATATTAACAACTGCAGTTTTAATTTTGGTGATCATTAACTATTTTTGGGTCAACTATGATTTGTTTGGAGTCATTTGCTTTAATAGTATAGCAAGATGTACAAACTTTGGTTATAGTTTTAAATTAAAATGCGGTTTTATATTCTGGTGATCATTTACTATTTTCGCCTGTGATATTTTACTAAATCAGGTGATCAGTTAAACATAAGCCATACGAAATTACATAAAGCTCTCTACGAAATTTTGAAAAGTACCTACCTACCTATTAATAATCAACAAAGTATAACAACATTTATTAACACCACTCCTACAAGTCATTCACATAGAACAATCCTCCTTAATTCTATTACATAATTATACAATCATTATAAATAACTTTTACTATGGGACCAACCCCGAAATCACGAAAAAAATTATTGACTTCTCCATACATTTATGTTCGTATAACTCGACAAAATGTACTGAATGGTTGATTTTTCAGAGATTGCGTTTATTCTGTTACATGTTGTATTATTATGTATTAGGTTTCAGGAAGATTCTTCTGTGTGAGTGGCTTGTGGTAATATTTTATTGTGAGTAATATAAAAAAATGTTGTTAAAGTTGTGATCTCAATTACCTAATCTCTTAAAATTATAGTTATGTTCGGTAAATTACTAAAGTTATTCGGTGTTCGACTAAATGTTTTTAAAAGTATTTGTGTTGTTTAATTTTGTCTAAGTCACAAATAAACACTCATTTTTTTTCTTCTGGAGAACCGAAAGTATCGGAAGACGAAGAAGTATCATACTGTTGAAGTGCCTAATCATCACAGCATAGCAGCAACTCACTTAATGAGCAATTAACCACTAATTGATAATGGGTGCTCTAGTACCAGGAATTCTAAAATCCCGTTCAGTTCCGTTACTGCAATCCCTAGTAACGACTGTCATAGATCTATAAATATCGGCCGAACCCAACGGGTGGACGTAGTGTCTGAGGCTTAGTAGAGTCTAAGTATATAATGGATGGTCACCCATCCACGGACCGGTCTCGGCAAGCATTGCTTAACCTCGAAGATCGAACCGTGCTGCTCTTATTATTAAGCCACGCGCTTCACAGCTTAGCTCATCGCCGCAAGGTTGCCTGCTTGTCGGTCTTCTACAGATTGTACTTCGGGGAGAGTGTCCAGGAACTCCACGATCTCATCCCACCGGCCCCCTTCTACCATCGGACATCTAGACTCACTGCAAGTTACCATCCCTACCATGTTGCCATTCCACCAATTCGCACTAAACGTTTCCAAACGTCTTTTATAATGCGCACAGCAAAGGAGTGGAACTCTCTGCCTGCGTCTGTGTTTCCGAACGCATACAACTCTTATCTCTTCAAAATTAGAGTGAAAGGCTTCTTCTGGGTAAGCTCGCTCCGTCGTCGACTTTGTCTCTGTCTGTCTGACCTAGAATAGAGTCAAGAGCAAACCCATATTAAATAAAAATAAAAAAAAACAGACTGTGTTTTGTGACATGTCAAATGAAAGGGCTTATTGTGAGGGTCACAAATATGTCTTTTTCATAATTTTAAAGTGAATTGAAAACTGACAAAATTGATATCTACGAAATCAAAAGTCCTATTTTGAAAAAAAAAACAGGTAAAGATTATATTTAGGTACAGAATACCTTAACAAATCTTAAAAGAAGTTTGAAAAAAAAAAATTGATTCGGAATCCTCTGCGCGTGACTCCTTCGACTCACACTTTGCCAGATTGTTTTCTTTTATAATGTGATGAAAAGAGGACAAATAGATCAGGTAGATCTGCATCAGCTTGTCTGATTTTATACTTGTACATTTGCGCACATGCACCATTAATCACAAATAGAAAAACAGCTTAGTTAAACTCGCACAAGGTTTACGATTAACTAAGACATTGAGGTTGTCAAGTCGACCGTTAACTGCAATAGATGGTTATGAAGAGGTTAGCCACGTTAGGATGAGGCCACACGATGCGTTGACGGAGTGGAGCGGTGCTGGACTGCCGCTGCGTCATCCTACATACAAATTACTATACCATGCTACACGATGCGTTGGGCCGCGCAAGCCCGCTGACTTGCGACTTGAGAGACGAGGCGGGAAAGGGTGTTGCAATGCGGTGCCAGAGTGGCAACGTGTGGCACCGCAGTATTGTTAGTGTTTCGAACGTAAATAACTGTTTGGTACAGACGCCAGCACATTAAGCTACCTGACACTATCCATTTTTTCCAATCAACCTTGAACCCAATGCTTCAGCGAGAAAGTTGAAAATCTATTAAAGAAATTTGACAGATTGTTGTAGGTTGATGTGTTGGCGTCTGTACAATTATTTAATAGTTTTCTTTCTTACAATGAGTCCCGATAATATCGATATTGATTTTCTTCTTTCTTTTGTGCAAGGAAGACCTGCATTATAGGATAAAAAGCAACCTACACACTGAGTCATTCATATTGCCCGTGTATAGCACCATATAACTCGAATTCATTGCGGTCCGGCGCCGCTCCGCACCGCAACGTATCATGTTACTTCGCCCGTAGCCACGCGGTTCATTTGTTTGCCACTCACACATTCGTGCGAAGTTCGGCTGTGGATCTGAGTAGAAGATCTAACCAACATTTTTAACCAAATTCATAAAAGGAGAAGGTTTTCAACTCGGTTGTATGTTTTTTTATCTTTGTAACTTCATAACTCCGACATTTGTGAACCCATTTAAAAAAATCTAGGGTAACGGTATACGTTCCGATTGGTCCTATAGAAATTTAATCAAAATCGGTTTAGTACTTTGGTTTTTAAATCAAAATAGCTGGAGGAAATAGAAAATATAATCATCCAAGTAAAAGAAATTGCGTGTTATGCTTTCTTGTGACTTTCCAGTGGTTGTTAGGTGTAGGATACCACTAAAAAGTGAAAAATATAAAAACTTTTTTTCTAAAAAAATACAACCGTTGTTAAATTACGATGAAACAACCAAAAATACCGACTACCGTAATTAAAGTTATTTTATACTTTGTGGTGTTTTTTTTTTATTTGGAAGTCGGTTGTTTTATTGTAATACAACGAAGATTGACACGTGCGTAGCTTAGCCAGAGGCATTTCTCTAAATTACAGCTTAAATCAGTGCGATTTATGCTGGTCCGTGGAGATTCGCGAAACCAAAAACAGATTTCTACCTATGGGTTGGAGAACTTAGGTTACTGACATAGCCTGAAGAATCACCAAATTAAGTAGCAAATGACAGGGCACATTGCTAGCAAAAGAGAAAAAAAATAAAAATATTTAATTTGCACCAAGCATGGCGCATACCATACCGGAAGACGCAGCGTTGGTAGGCCTCCCACAATTTGGATCGATGACCTAGTGCAGGTTGCGAGAATCTGCCGTATGCGAGACGCACAGGACTGGTCAATGTGGCGACACTTACCTATGAGAAGCTTATGTCCAGCAGTGGACCTCTATCGGCTGAAATGATAATGATATCTGTGAGTTCGGCTGTGGATGATGACGACAACGGAGCTTGAAACTGGCGCACATTTACGGCCAATCGAATTATCTCTTCTGAAAACTTATTCTTGGAAATACGAGTATGAATGTACTTATAGCCATACTATCTTTTCATCTTCTAAGACAAATAAGACTGATCTCCACGATCCTAATGTGAATAATGTTATTCTCTCTTGAACAATAAGTTTTTATTATAATGATTGTGGATGAAATCCTTTTATTAAACAATCGAATAGCGCATAGCATTTCATTACATCATGAACAGCCATTTGCGTCGGTTAGTTCTTAACCTCAGTAGTTCCTTTTTCAGTAGTAATCATGGATATTTTGTAAATAACCGTTTGATATCGGCCCTTGTTTGTGGTTATTGCGTCAACAGTTTACCTGCTCTTAACTAATTGTTGATAATGTATAACCATTTTACTTTTGTGCTGTTCCTTGCAGTTGGCTTGGTAAGAAATTAAAGTTTTTTTTTGTTGCAATAGGGAATTTTACTGAAAAAATCTAAATAATCGACACTCGCGACGTCTCGTCGCTAGTAAAAATTGTACCATCATAGTGACGTCACGCATGTTTTCTACGCACTGTATCGTCTTAGCATATTGTTTACGTGAAAAAAAAAATACGTGTCCAATATTACTGGAAATCTATCTGATTGACTAATTCGATTTTTTCAGTAAAATACCCTATTGCATATTTTTTCTTATTAGTCCCTTGATTGTATTAGAATATGCATGTATCAGATCATCTACTGGATAAAGACCTTCTTCAAGTATCGACAAAGTGACTAGTCCAGTGCCTTCCGGTTCCGTTATCCAAATGTTTTAATTTTAATTTTTACTAGCTTCTTTCTGCCTGTAGCTTCCCAAGGGAACATTCTTTTGGGATAAAAATGTGTCATATGTCCCATTCATTGACGTAGTGTACTCGTGTGCTAAATTTCATCTAAATAAGTTCAGCTGTTAAGACGTGAAGAGGTATCAAACTGACAGTAGATGGAATGACAGACTTAGTTACTTTCGCATTTATAATATTGGTATGGTTAATTCAGTTATTGACAAAATATCATCTCATTAGTAACTGTCTCAACTTATGCAAACTTAAAGTTGTCATCATTTAAGCCAAAAGCATTTTCTCTCTCTACAAATCTATTTTTTCGAAAATCCATACGACCATGTCCTTTCACCTTGAAGCAGGTGCACCTAATCAGGTGTCAGTCATTGTGCCAATAGTTTGCATTCGGTGACACTTTTCCTTCTTTGAATATCAGCAGCATACATTGCATGCCAAGTAGCCAACGGAATCAGTTTTTCTCTCATTATATATTCTACAGTCATACTGCCAAGCGTCACATTAATATAAATGTTTAGGAGTACGAATTTCATTTTTAAGGGATTGTGATCCCATTTTTACTTCCTGTTCACTTCCAAGCTAAGTTGGCACGTATTCTTGTTGGACCAAAGTCGTTTATTGCTTAGATGAACATGAGAACTTTTACAAGAAATCTGTGTAACTTGTTTTAAGAAGGCTTGCATATAAAAATGTCTAATAAAAGTATTGTTTTTGATTTCCAGATATTAAACTGCAGTCAAAGCCATTCAACGGCCTCAAGTACAAAAAGAAACGCTAATGACAATGTCTTCAACTTCCTTCTAGGATTATACAAAATAAATCCTTTGAAAGGCTCCCCTGTGTTCCAATCGTTTTCTAACAATTTGCTATTGGGTATGGGCCGTGGATATAAAGGCGGTGTCGTCTTGAATTCTGAATCAAGTGAAAGTGCAATAGTAAATAAACACCTGAAAACGAATCTTAATGAAATAGAAAAGATGATACACACTAGGAATAAAAAACCAGCTAAACATTTCGAAAGACCTGCTTATGATCTAGATGACGTCGTGAGTACTGAAAATTTTAAAGCAGAGTTTGTTATTAATGATAAAGTTTTATCTAAAGAGGAATTTCAGAGAACTTTACTGGACAACCATAATATAAAAGAAGACTTTAGCTTGTTATTCGATCATATTGGGAGCAATGAAGATGATAATGAAATGCCTGTCACAAAACTTCTGCCTGTCAACGATACCATTGTTCGGTATTCACAAGTATCAGATCAGAATGAGACAGTATTTGGATTAGCTGTCAATAAAGGTAAATCTAATAACCACATCAAAATGCTTCCCAAAATCCGTTATAGGAATCCTGAAAGAATTTTAATGGATAACTTTGTAGAAGGTATTGAAGACGTGATCGTTTTTTAAAGCTCTCTGGGGGAAATAAATAACTCTCGATCGAATGTGAAACTTACTTTATACAGAATTTATTTACATTAAATTAATAAATAAATAATAAATTAAATAATTTAGTCAGAGGTCCGTAGTTTTAAAGCTATTTGTTTCATTTTATTTATATTTGTGCGGAGTATGCCATTTCGTGGGCGTCTTCGTAGGTCCTGGCCTGGTAGGGTCCATGCGCGTCCCAGGCTGGTGCATGGTGGTCTACATGGTGCTCAACGTGGTGCTGAGGGTAGTGGATGACTTCGTAGTTCACGACCTTGGGTTTCGTGAATTTGAAGATAACCATGGCACCTGTTGACAGAAAAAAAGGTTCTATTACTTAAACATATTCCTGTTGTTGCGCTGTTCCTAACTGTTATTTATAAAATCGTAATGCTATTTAGTCATGATGTAACTAGAATCTTTCTGCATTTTTAAAACTAGAATTAAACGTGTTAAACTTAATCATAAAATAATCTAAATCACGTTGATTGTGGAGCTATTTAAATCCAACAGATTCTACAGTTGTAATTTCGTGTCCTAAGATTTTAACAGACAACACAACAGATATGGTGTATCTCTCAATAAATGATCGTACCAGATAGAACGAGGGAGATGAGACCAAGAGTCAGAGCCTTCCAGGTCTTGAGGGCGATGAGGGCAAGAGCCAAGGGCACCAGCACTGACGCCTTGAATTTCAGTCCGAGGAGGAAGGGCAGCAGCACCTTCTTGATGAAACCGTGCTCTGAAAAAAATTACATTTGATTAATATCTGAACCATAATAATGTTCAGTTGACAAAGCTGGAAAGGTCAACTAACTGCTCTTAATCCTCAAAGGCTTAGGGAGCTTGATCTTCTTCTTCCTGCCTTCGAACACCTGGCCGTCCTCTTCACCGTCCAAAGGCATCTCCAACTCCGAAGGCAGGTCGGTGAGCAGAGATCTTGGCACATACTCAGATGCAGCACTGTTCGAGATTTCCTCAGGAACTTTCACTCTGAGCGTATGTGTCTGAAGGAAGCGGTCTACTTTGTCCACGATCTGGTAAGCAGGGTCCTGTGCCATCCTGGGGTCTACTCCCATGTCGTCTTCCAAGGTTCCAGTCTTCACAATAGAGAGGTCATCCGTGATCTTGATCTCGTCATCGTTGGACACTTTCGAAATCCACTGCAGGGTCCTCGGTTTCACACATTCCACCGAATATTGGCTCAAACATTCGTTATAAATGTTCTTTACTAATTTGGAGGCGGTATATGAGTTTGCACTGGCGACTGCCGCAAGGGTAAGGAGCACTATTAATTTAGCCATGTTGCACTTTTCACAATTTTTTATTCTTTTAATTATTTGATGGCAGACGACTTACTGCCATCCGATGAACGATCACAATGTATGCCAGGGTACTCCTGGGCTTGGTTTATATACGAGCATTAATACGTGACGTGTTATCAGAATGCGCAATGGTACTATCTTCGGCGATACTCGCGGTCGTAAGCTTGTGGTACATTTTAGTTGCATATGTGTGTGTGGCTACACTGTATTGGAAAACTATCACTTTGTTGTCTCAACGATGGTCCTGTGGACTTGAAATTTGCTAAGGGAAATCGAAGAAATTTTTATAAGATACTTATGCCATAAGCATGAGCACTAGGGAAGCACATACAGAAATTGAATACTTTTTTGAAAAATGTCATGTCAATTCAATAAATAATCTTGTTTTATTTTAAATGCTCGTCATTATTTCCTTCTCGCACCAATGAGTGGAAATGAATTCTTATACGTTTATCTAACAAAACTTCGTCCTACTTCTAAGAAAGCTTCCAAAAGCTGCTCAATGTAAAATGATAAGATGCACAACCTTAAAGCTAAATTGATGTTATGGCCTTATGGGTACTAACTTCTTAGGTATATATCATACCCATCTCATACATGAGTGATCTTCTTATAGATCATCATCTGCCTAGCCTTTTCCCAACTATATTTTGGGGTCAGCTTCCATTCAAACTTGATTCAGCTTATTAACAGTATTTTATGTGGATCGTCTGCCTATTTGACCCAACTATCTGATCTAACCCAGTGACTTCTTATAGGTGGACCTACAATATTTCCTAAGCTCCATGGGCTTTACAGATAAATTCATAACAAACTAGTAGATAGGAAAACACTGCTACAAATGTAGCTACTCACTGTATCTTAAGTTCGTTTATCCTGGATACTGAGGGTGACTCGGATCAAAAATAGGCCAAAAAATATTAATACTTCGTTAGTTCAACATGCATCATTGCCAAAGCCCAGGTTCACACTCAGATACAGCTTAGCTCCAGCCTGACTTTTATGTTCTGCTAAGAACTATAATGCCTAAGCTACCATGAAAGTAAATATTTCTGTAATGTTTCTACAACGATTCAGCTCGCGTTCCTAGTGATGGATTGGTCTAACTTGACCTTTAACTAACGTGCGGTGCTTAAAAGCTGATACTTATTACTTTTCTTAGACTTATGTCGTTAAGGGGATCTCCCGGCTTATAGCTGGTAAGCGTTTCATGTTCTAATCAAACACAAAAATAGGTTGGCACATTTATATTTTGTAATTTTTTTTGAGCTTTTCTAATTCAATTAAGTCTCTATACACTAGAAATAAAAATAAAATCTCCTTAAAATATGGCGTCAAAAAATTCATCCGCATCGCTGTCGACTGGAAGTGTACCCAAAAGACTGGCGGCATTGCCACGATGTATGGCAATGCTTATTCTTTGACCAAGGTAAAAGCCAGCCCTTGGGTCACGTGAAGTGTCAACTAAGCGCCTTGAGAGATCTTTAAATAATTTATGTGCACTCGGACCCCAAGACCCGAGAGTTTCAACCCCAAACGGCTCGAAAATATAACTACCAACAAGTTTATTATATCAGTTTCTTATTAAGTCTCTGCAGGCAATTCTTCCAGCCTTCAGAAACGGTTTTTGATTACGTATAGATAGAAGGTCATTGAAATTCACGTAGTGTTGTTTATTTCCCATAAACAATGTAACTAAATGATTGTTTCTTTTTAGATTGTATCAACTTATCACATACAGCAAAACATTGATAGCTATTTTGGTTTTCTACATGTAATTTATTCAGCAGTTATAGAAGTAATAGGAAGAAATCAGACCACATCACTAACAAATTTACTATGATGACAAAGACGATTTGCTAATGTTAAATTTAAATCTAAGTTAAGTGAACTGTCATCTGAATGGACATGAATCATGTTCTTGTGAGAAATATAACGCGAGACGCACAGGATCAATCGATGTGACGACACTTGGGGGAGGCCTAGTGTTTGGATTTCTTTCGGCTGAAATGATGATGATGACGATGATACATCTTGTAGAAACAAAGCCCAAACTAGTTTTAGCTAATCACACTAACAATAACCGGAATACTTAAAAAAAGTCGTAAACTAACCTCAAAAGCTCAAAACACCAAAGGTAATAAAAGAAAGTGAAGCAACAGATGATCATACTGATACCGTTGCTTACATAACAGGCAACGTTTCAAATGCTCTTCATTCTGGTCGTATGGTCAAGTGAAAGATGTTGGTGCAAAACGGATGCACGGCACGTGAGACGAACGTTAATTTGACGGTCCGACACGCGTTGCCATCCGGTGTAGTGGACATGAAAATATGAACAGCTGATTGGATCTATGTTACGTCAATTTGGGTTGGGGTGTTGGCGTAATCGAGTTTCATTATGTTGAGATCCTGTTTAAGGTGGTACAGAAAAGAGATTTTTAAATTGGCTTGTCTGCGCTGCTGTAGTCTATCCCACAGAACTATTTTTTCCTGGATTAAAAGCAGCCTGTGTTACTCGAAGACTCGACGAGCTCTCCATCACAAAGGACTGATTTAATCGGGTCAGTTTTCCCGAGATTATCTTCTATCAACATCTCCTCATCTTTCTGCCAGACTCTTGTTGTTTGGGTTCGGTGCAACACACTTTCTTCAACCATTCGTCTCTATCCACCGTCAGTCTCATTTTTTTTTATATCATTCCTTACACAATCCAAGCAAATTTCCTCTACACGTTCTTCCTACCAATCAAATTTCAACAGACTTTCTAACAAATAAACTATTTAGCGTCTTAATAATGTTAGCTTGAATCATTTTTGAAATTAATTAAGCTACCTAACAAGTTTAATTTATTTCAATATTGAATTCTGATGTGTTAAATGCTTCTGCTAAATCTGTGAGACAAAAGGAAATAGTTGTACGACCTAGTAATGCCTAACTAGGTAGTAATATTGCTTTCCTCCTTACAAAAATAGTCTTTGAAAATATTTATTTTTTCATCATTTCTCAAATATATGCGTGCGGTAGCAGCAATTCATGTCAAAGAAACTATGTATATCTACGTACCAGGAGGTCATAGACATTCAGAGTCCTTTTACTCTCAGCTATAAATAAAACGAGCTTTAAGTAGGGACGTTAGTGGGTCTGTATGTTTGTAGGTGTTTGTCAACAAGCTTGTCCTTCATAGCAGAGACTTCATCAGATTTAATACTTATGTTTGTTTTAAAAAATGATCCGCTCGGAACTATAAAAGATAAAATAAAAATGTTAATGTTGTAAAAAGTGGTATGCATCATTACCTCCTTGCTATATTGACAGCGGACGCTGCAGCTCGTCCTCTAAATCACACCTAGATAAATAGGTATATCTAGGGGCACATTATCCAAGTGTAATTTATATGTACAGAATATGATGATTTATTAACCAAACAAAAACATCAGTATCACCATCATCTGCGAGATCTTCGTTCCACCCAGCTTCCTCTACCTTGGGTTCGTCGATACAATCTAATCTAACTATCCAGCATGGTCCCACTGCAGAGCAAACCCCTTTTTCTCCTTTTTCAACACAAACACGTAATCAGAATCTGTGTTTCCTGATAGCTGTAACCTACATGTCGGCAAGCGTGCTCTATCGTCGACATCATCGCTTACCATCAAATGAGATAGGAGACAAAGGAGCCAATCTAAAAAACTAAAAAATCTTGAATTTATATTACACATATCACTGAAAATAAGTAGGTGGAAAATAGAAAACTCAACTAATAGTGCAAGGACGTCACACACATTCCAACACCATAATCAAGCCTACTATTATTTCATTAATTTGACTCCGCAAATATGTCTTGACCGCAAAACTGATTTGCCTAGTTCTAAAAGGGGCTGGCTACACTTTCATTGACAGTGCGTAGACTACTATGGACTTACGGACATAGCGGCGTCTGCATATAAATGGGACATTAGCTTGATTTATGGGACGAGCAGATGGTAAAGTGAAATATGTTTTAAATTAATTAATGAGAGGTTGGTTGACCTTGGTTAAGTTTTTTTTTTTGTGAGTGTATGAGGTTTTTGACGGAGAGTAAAAGTTGATTCGAGAAGTTTGAAGTTTCGATGCCCGTGACTTTGTGCTGTGATAGATTTATTTTTAGATGTCCAAAGTTCCCCCTTTTTTTTAAGGATGGGGAATCATCAAATGACTTCTTCCGTTCTGGGTGGAGCGGAATGGCGTGTCAGACTCTTACTGACTAAAACCCATCCGTGTTCCTTCTAAAGCCCTTTGCGTTCCAGGGCCGCGGTGAATCTTTCGAACAAATTCCCCCTTCCCATTGCAAAATCGATCTAAGCTTAGTAGTTTTGTTGTCTGCGTGACTACCCGTAACGACTGTCAAAGTGATTTTTGTGCATTTTTTTATTTACTTTTTTATTTTAAATTGGTTTGCTCTTGACTCTAGTGTAGCTTTATTTTATTTTTGCATTAATTCCTAATTAAACCAAACACGAGGTTTGCTAACGTGCCATAGAGCGCAGTATATACTTTGTGTTAAATTAACAGACCACGTGTGCTCAAAAGGCTGCCCAACTTAAATGGGATTGGGCAGGACATCTCTGCCGCATGCCGTGGGCCCACAAAAACACAGGATTGGCACCCTGAAACAGCAACACGGGATCACGGCAGACCGCGAAGTAGAGTGCGGGACGACCTGGATGGCTTTCTTAAGAATTGGAAGGAAGAGGCACAAAATCGAGAACGCTGGAAGGAATGGAGGAAGGCCTTTTCCCAGCGGTGGGACAGTGTGGGCTTGTAATAATAATAATAACATGCTGAAATATGAGCCTTTTTGGCAGTGTAATAATTATTAATCTATTTTATTTTGTGAGATATTTGTCCTGTGCGATTCCCAAATAAAATTATTTTTCTTCTATCTTCCCGCGCACGGAGGAAACTCGGTGTGTTATGGATGGTCAACCATCCACAGACCGACTTCGGCAAGCGTTGCTTAACCTCAAAGTACGACCCGTGCGGCTGCAAGAAGAACTGCAATAGAAACAATAATCACAAGGAGGAGCGAAAAAGAGAATCATTTGAAAAGAAGCTTTGTTTGCGTTCTAGTGGAACAATCACCGGGCCGATTATGATTATAAACACATGTCACAAAATGAAATTAGAAATGAAACTCAGCCGACATACGCATGAGTTTAATTGATATAAAGCTGGTGGACATCACACTGTCGCCCGCTTAGTATGCCGATGGCGACTGAAGCGAAATCGTCCTGAATAGCTGGCGGAGTGTCGGGCCGCTAATCAATCGAGGATTTTAATATGATTACTTTGTGTTACGATGTCGTAGAAGGAAGACGTGGAGTTACTGCTTAAATTCGGTACTTTAAAGAAAAACTGTTCATTGGCCTTCATGGTAAAAAAAAATCTTTTTTCTTTTGTCGATAGGAAATCATCAAATGATTCCTTTCACTCTGGCTGGAATAGGAGGGTGTCTGACTCTTACCGACTAAAACCCACCCATGTTCTTTCAAATGCCCTTTGCGTTCCAGGGCCGCGGTAACCCTTACAAACAATCCCGCAACCATCGCGGGCCCCGTAAACTATGCTGATATTATCTCAATGGTTAAAAAAACCTACCAACTTAATTTCGAACACGGTGACCAATATCAACGTAGATTATAAGCCAATTGCGCAGGTGATATTGAACATAGTGTATAAGTATGTGTGCAAAAACAGGTGCAATCTCTGTTCTTTTATTTTCTAACGGCTAGTCTCCATAACGTTTTTTCGCCCGCTTGTTTTTTTTATTTAATATGGGTTTGCTCTTGACTCTAGTCTAGGTCATAGATGACGGAGACAAAGTCGACGATGGAGCGAGCTTACCCAGAAGAAGCCTGTTCACTCTAATTTTGAAGAGATTCGGGTTGTATGCGTTCGGAAACACAGACGCAGGCAGATAGTTCCACTCCTTTGCTGTGCGCATTATAAAAGACGTTTGGAAACGTTTAGTGCGAATTGGTGGAATAGCAACAAGGTAGAAATGGTAACTTGCTGTGCGTCTAGATGTCCGATGGTAGAAGGGGGCCGGTGGGATGAGGTCGTGGAGTTCCTGGACACTCTCCCCGAAGTACAATCTGTAGAAGACCGACAAGCAGGCAACCTTGCGGCGATGAGCCAGGCTGTGAAGCTTGTCCCACCAATTTTTACGTCGCCAATGAGCCTTTTAAGACAATAGCGTATCTACCTTTGACCAACTGTCAAATTAGATACCAACAGTAGCCGAAACGTCATGTTTGAAAGGCAAACATGATGTTTCAGATACTGTTGGTATCTAATTTGACAGTTGATCAAAGGTAAATACGCTATTGAGTCCGGTCGTAAGTCCAATGGACCAACGGTTTGCTTTCCGAAGCACAGGGTTGCCACACATCTTCCAAACTCCGGGCGGTTACAAAGAAATTCGATTGAGAAGTTCGGTACAAAAGATGGTTTTCAAAAATATTATCCCAATGAAATATTTCACCATAGATTGGCATGCAAACATTAACTTACAAATTGTGGCGCTTATAATAAGCAAAATGTTGATGAAGACATTTTATTAATTTACCTAATATCTTTATCTATGAGATTTACAACCTAGCTTTTGCCCGCGACTTCGTAAGTGTGGAATAGTTACTTTGGGCAGACGTTTTTATTTTTAAAATACTAGTTTTTCAAAACCGCTTGAAAATACACTTCTCATCAAAAAAATCGAAACACCTCGCAGTTTATGATTTGATAAGGATTATCAGAAAAATGTGTATATTTAGGAATAAATGTAAAATGTAATTTAATAGTGAGTAGTATGAGGTTTTTAAATCCTAATGTTAATGTTCTAAATTCAAATTAAGTCTTCATAGGTTTCGTATTTTGTATAATGAGTAATTTTTACCCTGTATGGAATATGAAGGAAATGGGTAAAACAACACGCGTAAATGAAAAAAAATGTAAGAAACGTTTATTTAATAACTTGTATTCCCTCCGCGAGCTCTTATTACTGCTTCCATACGGTTCTTCATCGATCGGATGAGAGTCACGATCACATGTTGTGGTATATTATCCCATTCCTCTTGGATTGCATTTTGCAGCTGGNGGACATTAGCTTGATTTATGGGACGAGCAGATGGTAAAGTGAAATATGTTTTAAATTAATTAATGAGAGGTTGGTTGACCTTGGTTAAGTTTTTTTTTTTGTGAGTGTATGAGGTTTTTGACGGAGAGTAAAAGTTGATTCGAGAAGTTTGAAGTTTCGATGCCCGTGACTTTGTGCTGTGATAGATTTATTTTTAGATGTCCAAAGTTCCCCCTTTTTTTTAAGGATGGGGAATCATCAAATGACTTCTTCCGTTCTGGGTGGAGCGGAATGGCGTGTCAGACTCTTACTGACTAAAACCCATCCGTGTTCCTTCTAAAGCCCTTTGCGTTCCAGGGCCGCGGTGAATCTTTCGAACAAATTCCCCCTTCCCATTGCAAAATCGATCTAAGCTTAGTAGTTTTGTTGTCTGCGTGACTACCCGTAACGACTGTCAAAGTGATTTTTGTGCATTTTTTTATTTACTTTTTTATTTTAAATTGGTTTGCTCTTGACTCTAGTGTAGCTTTATTTTATTTTTGCATTAATTCCTAATTAAACCAAACACGAGGTTTGCTAACGTGCCATAGAGCGCAGTATATACTTTGTGTTAAATTAACAGACCACGTGTGCTCAAAAGGCTGCCCAACTTAAATGGGATTGGGCAGGACATCTCTGCCGCATGCCGTGGGCCCACAAAAACACAGGATTGGCACCCTGAAACAGCAACACGGGATCACGGCAGACCGCGAAGTAGAGTGCGGGACGACCTGGATGGCTTTCTTAAGAATTGGAAGGAAGAGGCACAAAATCGAGAACGCTGGAAGGAATGGAGGAAGGCCTTTTCCCAGCGGTGGGACAGTGTGGGCTTGTAATAATAATAATAACATGCTGAAATATGAGCCTTTTTGGCAGTGTAATAATTATTAATCTATTTTATTTTGTGAGATATTTGTCCTGTGCGATTCCCAAATAAAATTATTTTTCTTCTATCTTCCCGCGCACGGAGGAAACTCGGTGTGTTATGGATGGTCAACCATCCACAGACCGACTTCGGCAAGCGTTGCTTAACCTCAAAGTACGACCCGTGCGGCTGCAAGAAGAACTGCAATAGAAACAATAATCACAAGGAGGAGCGAAAAAGAGAATCATTTGAAAAGAAGCTTTGTTTGCGTTCTAGTGGAACAATCACCGGGCCGATTATGATTATAAACACATGTCACAAAATGAAATTAGAAATGAAACTCAGCCGACATACGCATGAGTTTAATTGATATAAAGCTGGTGGACATCACACTGTCGCCCGCTTAGTATGCCGATGGCGACTGAAGCGAAATCGTCCTGAATAGCTGGCGGAGTGTCGGGCCGCTAATCAATCGAGGATTTTAATATGATTACTTTGTGTTACGATGTCGTAGAAGGAAGACGTGGAGTTACTGCTTAAATTCGGTACTTTAAAGAAAAACTGTTCATTGGCCTTCATGGTAAAAAAAAATCTTTTTTCTTTTGTCGATAGGAAATCATCAAATGATTCCTTTCACTCTGGCTGGAATAGGAGGGTGTCTGACTCTTACCGACTAAAACCCACCCATGTTCTTTCAAATGCCCTTTGCGTTCCAGGGCCGCGGTAACCCTTACAAACAATCCCGCAACCATCGCGGGCCCCGTAAACTATGCTGATATTATCTCAATGGTTAAAAAAACCTACCAACTTAATTTCGAACACGGTGACCAATATCAACGTAGATTATAAGCCAATTGCGCAGGTGATATTGAACATAGTGTATAAGTATGTGTGCAAAAACAGGTGCAATCTCTGTTCTTTTATTTTCTAACGGCTAGTCTCCATAACGTTTTTTCGCCCGCTTGTTTTTTTTATTTAATATGGGTTTGCTCTTGACTCTAGTCTAGGTCATAGATGACGGAGACAAAGTCGACGATGGAGCGAGCTTACCCAGAAGAAGCCTGTTCACTCTAATTTTGAAGAGATTCGGGTTGTATGCGTTCGGAAACACAGACGCAGGCAGATAGTTCCACTCCTTTGCTGTGCGCATTATAAAAGACGTTTGGAAACGTTTAGTGCGAATTGGTGGAATAGCAACAAGGTAGAAATGGTAACTTGCTGTGCGTCTAGATGTCCGATGGTAGAAGGGGGCCGGTGGGATGAGGTCGTGGAGTTCCTGGACACTCTCCCCGAAGTACAATCTGTAGAAGACCGACAAGCAGGCAACCTTGCGGCGATGAGCCAGGCTGTGAAGCTTGTCCCACCAATTTTTACGTCGCCAATGAGCCTTTTAAGACAATAGCGTATCTACCTTTGACCAACTGTCAAATTAGATACCAACAGTAGCCGAAACGTCATGTTTGAAAGGCAAACATGATGTTTCAGATACTGTTGGTATCTAATTTGACAGTTGATCAAAGGTAAATACGCTATTGAGTCCGGTCGTAAGTCCAATGGACCAACGGTTTGCTTTCCGAAGCACAGGGTTGCCACACATCTTCCAAACTCCGGGCGGTTACAAAGAAATTCGATTGAGAAGTTCGGTACAAAAGATGGTTTTCAAAAATATTATCCCAATGAAATATTTCACCATAGATTGGCATGCAAACATTAACTTACAAATTGTGGCGCTTATAATAAGCAAAATGTTGATGAAGACATTTTATTAATTTACCTAATATCTTTATCTATGAGATTTACAACCTAGCTTTTGCCCGCGACTTCGTAAGTGTGGAATAGTTACTTTGGGCAGACGTTTTTATTTTTAAAATACTAGTTTTTCAAAACCGCTTGAAAATACACTTCTCATCAAAAAAATCGAAACACCTCGCAGTTTATGATTTGATAAGGATTATCAGAAAAATGTGTATATTTAGGAATAAATGTAAAATGTAATTTAATAGTGAGTAGTATGAGGTTTTTAAATCCTAATGTTAATGTTCTAAATTCAAATTAAGTCTTCATAGGTTTCGTATTTTGTATAATGAGTAATTTTTACCCTGTATGGAATATGAAGGAAATGGGTAAAACAACACGCGTAAATGAAAAAAAATGTAAGAAACGTTTATTTAATAACTTGTATTCCCTCCGCGAGCTCTTATTACTGCTTCCATACGGTTCTTCATCGATCGGATGAGAGTCACGATCACATGTTGTGGTATATTATCCCATTCCTCTTGGATTGCATTTTGCAGCTGGCTAAGTGTTTCTGGGGCTGGATCTCTTGCTCGAATTCGTCTCTTTAATTCATCCCATAGATGTTCAATGGGATTCATGTCCGGGCTTCTTGCTGGCCATACCATAATGGAGATACCGACTTCGGTAAGATAATCTCGTACGACGCCCGCGGTGTGAGCTCTAGCATTGTCGTGCATGAATATGAAGTCGTTGCCAATAAAATGTGCATAGGGCATCACATGAGGTTCAAGACACTGTTCGATGTACCGATGAGAGTTTAGTGCAGGCAGCCGTGGCCCAGATACAAAGGCAAGTTCTGTCTTACCGTCGGCGCTGATTCCTCCCCAAACCGTCCACGAACCGCCACCATAGCTGACCTTTTCTTCAATGCAGCATTGTGCAAAGCGTTCTCCATCTCTTCTGTAGACCTTGTTCCTTCCGTCGTTACCATACAGCATAATTTTACACTCATCAGAAAACAGTACTTTGCTCCACTGAAGGTATGACCAAGTTAGGTGCTCGCGTGCAAAGTTAAGGCGCGCTCTTCGATGGTCTGCAGTTAATTTCGGCCCATTCGCTGGCTTATGCGGTGCCAATCCGCGTTCCTTCAACCTTCTTCTTATTGTAGAGTCACTTACAGCTACTCTTCGTACAACGCGAAGCTGCTGCTGCAGTTGAAAAGCGTTAAGGCGTCGATTTCGTAAAGAGGTTGTTACAATAAATCGATCATCTCGCTCAGAAGTGACCCGATTCCTGCCAGATCCTGAACGGCGCGTGAACGAACCAGTCTCCCGATAGCGTTTGTAGACTCTATGAACAGATGATAAGCTTAGATGCAATCTTGCAGCCACAACACGCTGACTAAGTCCAGAATCCAGCAATGCCACCACTTGGGCGGCTTCTGCGGGCGAAGTATCCATATGTTTTAGAAAAAAAAGTTTTTTCAGACGTCCCAAAGTCACAGTAAATGAAATAAGAAACAAAAAGTTTAAAGACAAGCGCTAATTTTAGTTTTTAAACGAGAAACGTACTCCAACCCTAAATACACATTTGTCTCAAAACAGTGATTAATTTCATTTATAGGATAAACAAATGAAATTCTAATTTCGAATTTTGATTTTTTTCTTCTTACTGTAATGACCAAACTGCCAGCTACACAATAATGTTTTTTTTTTCATGGAATTAATTCTCTTTTGTAAAAAATTAGGACAAAAACAATAAAAACGAAAGTGTTTCGATTTTTTTGATGAGAAGTGTATATAGGTATCTACTTATATATTTTTTTTTTATCAAGTTCAAGGTTCACGGTTTTAATAATGACGGAGTGCCATGCAAAATTCCACCACTCTTTTTACCCTTTTAAAGGATGATTTCTGGGATAAAAACTATCCTATGTCCTTTCCCGGGCCTCAAACCATCTCTATACAAAATTTCATCTAAATCGGTTCGGCGGTTTAAGCGTGTAGAGGTAACAGACAGACAGACAGACAAACACACTTTCGCATTAAAATATTAGCATGGACTAGGTTCTGCCAGCGGCATCGCCCGCTTGTTGTTTTTATTTGAGATGGGTTTGCTCTTGACTCTAGTCTAGGTCATAGACGACAGAGACAAAGTCGACCATGAGCTTACCCAGAAGTAACACATTCCCGCTATAAAAATATCCTATGTTCCATTCTGGGACATGGTCTGCATGATCTGCATCATAGTTTGCCGCCCCTTTTCACTTTTAAATGAGTTAAATTTCAGAAAATGAAGAAAAAGGTGTTTGATTGATTATATTAAAAAGCATTTAGATCTAGTTGTGAGTAAAACTGAACAGAACCAAAAATGTTACATAAAACCTTGCATCCCCTTTTCACCATTTAGTGGTTTAATTGACGAAATATTCATCATCTCTAGGTCTATGGGTTTAGCCTGGGCGATAATAAGAAAGCCTATTTTATCAACCTAGGGTGATTTAGGAACATTCATGTGTTAAGTTTTGTGTTTTATTAACCAAAACAATGAAACGCCCTACATACAAACTTCGACAAACTTTGACCCGTCGTAAAACGTATTTTGAGGGTAGTTGTGAAAAACTAATAATGACCACTTTTATTATTGACTTCTGCCAGTATAAGTACTAAGTTTCATGTAAATTGCCCCTAGGAATATGATTCTTCCATACAAACTTTAGCACCCCCTAAATCGTCTTTTGAGGGTAGTTGTGAAAAACTTATAATGACCTCTTTTATTATTGATTACTGCCAGTATAAGTACTAAGTTTCATGTAAATTGCCCCTAGGAATATGATTCTTCCATACAAACTTTAGCACCCCCTAAATCGTCTTTTGGGGGTAGTTGTGAAAAACTAATAATGACCACTTTTATTATTGACTTCTGCCAGTATAAGTACTAAGTTTCAAGTAAATTGCCCCTTTTTTAAGGATGGGAAATCATCAAATGACTTCTTCCGCTCTGGGTGGAGCGGAAGGGTGTGTCAGACTCTTACTGACTAAAATCCATCCGTGTTCCTTCTAAAGCCCTTTGCGTTCCGTCGCCGCGGTGACTCTTTCGAACAAATTCCGCAACCCTGGCAGAAGTAAATTGCCCCTAGGAATATGATTCTTCCATACAAACTTTAGCTCCCCCTATTTCGTGTTTTGGGGGTAGTTGTGTAAAACAAATAATGATGATCTTTATTATTTACTTTGGTCAGTACTCGTACCAAGTTTCAAGTATATTGGCTTAATTAATAAGATTTTTCATATTAACTTTCATCCCCTATTCCACTCTCTTAGGGGATGAACTTCCAAAAAGCCTTTCTTCTCGGATCCCTACAACAATAAGGAATACGTCCTCCAAATTTCAAGTCCCTAAGAACAGTGGTTTAGGCTGAGCGTTGATCCATCAGTCAGGACAAAGCATTTTATATATGGAGATAAGTTAATTAAGTTTGTTTACCCATTAAGTGTAGATATAACTTATCAGTATCACATAATTATAATAGTTTATATGTAAGGCTTAGATAATAATTTAACTACTTATGGAGTTTTGTTAAAAACAACATAAATACTGTAATTTACACATTAATTAACTCTTAACTTATCCCACTACATATGTACCTATTATATATTTTAAGTAGGTAGGTAGTTCGGTACTTCTACCAAAGATTGCTATATATATTTGTTTTTTTTTTTAAGTTTTATGTAACTGTGCTTTTGTGTACTGTGTTTTCTATTCTTGTACCAAATAAATGTTTAATCTATCTATATTATCTATGGCCTTGACGATTGCCGTAGCAAGTTAATTTGTAAGACAAAAAAAATTGTTAACTATCACGATGAGTCGACCGGCAGACCTACCTACCAATTTAAATATTAACCGGTTCATTATTTAACGAAAATTATTCGTTAATTAGCATAATAGTCTAAATTTTTTAATAAGAATGTCTATTTTATGGGATGTTGCCAACAGACAGTATGTAGGTAACTAGGTGCATTTCTAATAATCTTAGTGGAGAAGGAATAAAAAGTTGTGGCAGGTTAAAAGGAAATTAATATATTGTAAATTCAATGCATTATAGAGGCGAGGATTTTGATCCGTATTAATAATTTACCCATTGATAAATGAATTTTGGTTGACCCATCCGTGTGGACCCCTTATTACATACAATAAAATCTGCTTAATACCATTACGCTGAATACGCTATTTTACGTCAGTCCATGCAACTTGAGGCAAATTTTCATACATTTCATCACGTTTAATACGATTCACACGCATGGGAAGAAACTTGCAGGGTGGCAAAGCTAGTAAAAAGAGACTGACTGCCCTGGCTTGTGCCAATTCTGAATTTAATGGGACGGAAATGATGCGTTAGATTAGTATTGGTAAAGCGAAAAATCCATGTTGTTTTAAAAACGTAAGATCGCTCCCTGTAACAAAATGATGCACAATCTGGATCTTGGACGACTACCTACTTCTTTTCTTCGACTGGTTCAAAGTATAATATAATCGGGCGCTAATATACCTAAACTTCACTTTTATTCCCACGAAAGTATAATACGGACATACTTTTCAGAATCCCGGATCCCGGAATCATTCGAAATTCCTGAGATTGCTAAAAATGCCATTGCATACAAAATGTAGTTAGAACTCGTTGTGAACTCTCATTGTAATTTTTATAGGTAGGTATTCCATTTGTTTTGAACAAAATAAAGATACCTATTAATCAAAATAACCACTGCTATAATTTCATTAAGTTTGTTAGATATAGAAAAAAATTCAAGGACAAAGTTCGCAAAAATGGTAAGTTTTATCATAAAAAAACTAGCTGTGTCCGCGACTTGGTTCTCTTGGATGTAAATAGTCTGCATTACCTGACCCCTTTTATAATTAAGAATAAAAAGAAGGTTATGCAGGGCACTAACTGTGTGACCTCTTATGTTTCAAATGCCAACCAGCTCTTTCTATCTCCTTGTACCTCTAATCAAGTTGATTCTTAATTTGGTACTACTTCAAAGAAATTAACGCAATAATACAAACCAGTTCCTAATAGTCCGGTCAAGTTAGCTCATCTAATTGGGGTAAGGTCACAATAATTCGCATAGAGCTGGATATTTGCACGACTGTTCGGAACACTATTTTTAAATGAATTAATGTCAAATGTCTCCATTGATCCGATATTTTGCAAAAAAAAATCAAGGTCAAAATTCTCCAATAGGAACGGGTTTTTTTCGTTTTTCAGGCAAACGGTAAATTTTATCATAAAAATAGGTCAGACTAAAAGTGTTGTTGATCATGATATTGATGATATCTATATCTACGCCAGCACATCAAGCTACAATAATCTGTCAAATTTCTGTATTCGATTTTAACTTTATCGCTAACGTATGAGGTTCAAGGTTGATTTAGAAAATTTGACAGTTTTGGGTAGCTTGATGTGCTGGCGTCTGTACATTATAAATAAAGTAGGTACATATCTACATAATAATGTTTTATTTTCTCCTATCCTGCTTACGTTGCGTTTTTGTCTGAGTATCTTTAAAATCGCCTTAAACGGGTTATACTATATTAAAAAATAAATAATACGGTAAAACGCATAAATCACGCTCAAGGTACGAACACCGGCAAAATGGTCTGTCACAATAGAGAAGGCTATTGGCATGTACGGAGCGGGCCACATTACAGAAAACCATAGGCGTCGGGAGGGGGTTGTAAGGGCACTTGCTCCCCCCTGACTTTCAATAAAACATACGAAAACATGAAGATATTGAAAAAATATTCAGACAGACGTAATGTAGTAATAGAGACTTAACAAATCAGAGGCGAGGTACTTCGAGCTCCCTCACATTCGGCCTTGTATCCGGCTGCTTTAGTTCTGGGCAAAAGAAAACCTATCCTTTTAAAAATGCACCTCCTTTTTAAAACAGTCCTGCCGGCCGTCCATGCAAAAGACGGCATAGCTTGGAGACGCGTCGTATGTGGTCACAATCCTCAGCAGTGAGGGAACGACGAAGAAATAGAAGAAGAACTAAGGATCAAAAAACTCGCCCTTAGACGAATATATCGAGGACACGGTGGAGTATAAGGTTTCCACCTTAAGCTCCATGGTGTCCTCCGCCCTAGCGGGCCAGACTTAGTGTAGCACCGCCGTGTCCTCGTAGTGGCGGTCGGTGATGGTGACCTCTCACGTTCCGCCCTGGTCCAATTCATGGTCCGGAGCGAGAGGGCTTGGGAAGCAGGTACCACCTTCTGCGAAGCATTAGATAAAAGGAGGAGGCGAGGAAGGGGAGAGATAAAATCCACGTCCCAGCCGCCGCAGAAGAAGCTGCTCTGGGCGTCGGGAGTCGCTGGGTGATTTTTGGCCACAGTGGGCGCAGGCCTGCGGAAGGCGAGCGATGGGTAGCTAGGCCCAGGTCGATGGCGCGTTATGTTCCAAGCCCGCCTTAAAGAGATAACAGTACCTATAATGACGGTGTCCAGTGTGGGTGCCAGTGATTGCTAGGGATCCGGAATTGTTCGAAAGTTACCGCGGCCCTGGAACGCAAATGTTATTTTGAAGGAACACGGGTGGGTATAAGTCTGTGAGTCTGTCATTCCCTCACGTTCCGCCCAAAGTGGGAGAAGTCATTTGATGATTTCCCATTAAAAAAGGTGAATAAATAACTTTTCTTAAACTTTTTAGCTACCTAGATATCTGTCGTAATCGTATTAATATCGAAGTGTACTTGATTGTCTTGAAACGTAGCGAAGCGCCATCTGTTATGTTTGCTGAAAACTATTATTTCAACCTTCAAAATATTTTTGTATTTAGCAACGCATAGCGTTACTAATTAAGTGCGTTCATTAATTACTTGTAATGAAACAAAATCATCTTTTTTTTTCTCACGTTAAAAGTTGTCCCAAGATATTATTATTCTCTTTATTTATTTTCCTTACATACTATTTACATTTTTAAATATTTCTTTAAAAAAACATTAAAAAATTAAAAAAAAGAACATTTAAAAATATAAAAAGTAGTAGTCCGCCGGTGTCGGGAGCAGAGTCCAAGCTACCGGTGGTTAGGGTTCCAGAGAAAGGAACCTCCTCACAATACGAGCCGTATCGAGGAGTACTGCCTTCTGTATCAGGCCCTTTACCCAACTGCGTAACGCCAACTTCGACAGATGGTCGTCGAAGCTTTTGGCCATCAGGCCATTGGCCGTAACGACAATCGGCACAATGACAGCCGATTCCACATTCCACATGTCGACAACCTCGTGTGCCAAGTCGAGATACTTGATTTGTTTCTCTTTCTCAGCCTTCACGAGGTTCTCGTCATGTGGGATGGTAACATCGATTATCATTGTGCGGCGCGCTAATCGGTCTATCACCACTATGTCAGGCTTATTGGCAACAATAGTCCTATCAGTGATGATAGACCGATCCCAGTACAACGTGACATGGTCATTTTCGAGAACTGGGTCGGGCACATACTTGTAATACGGTACCTCAGAATCCACAAGTTTGTATTTCAAAGCAAGTTGCTGATGGATAATCCTGGCCACTTGGTTATGCCTGTGCAAGTACTCGCCGTTAGCCAGACGAGAACAACCAGAGATAATATGTCTGATGGACTCACCCGGACGGTGGCATGCCCGACACATGTCAACCGTCCCGTCCTTCATAATATGCCTCCGGTAGTTATTCGTCAAGATAACTTCGTCCATAATCGCACAGACAAAACCTTCGGTTTCCCCGAAGAGATCTCCGAAACGTAGCCAGGCCACGGACGCTGAGAAATCTACATCGGACCCATGAAGAGCCCGATAGAAGCGCCCGTGAAGCTCCTTACCTTTCCATACCTCCTTGCGGTCATCTGTAGTAAGTATCACAGGTGTGCGCCAGTTCTCTTTAGCCATGGACAACGGGGTGAGTCCCTTGTCCACTGCGACCACATCTCGGTGCATACCCACATCGGCTTTGAGAAAATATTCTCTGAGACTGCACATCTCGCGGTTGTGGAGAGTCTTAGCATTTAAAAAGCCTCGACCTCCACACTTCCGCGGGATGTACAGTCTCATCACCGACGATCGTGGGTGATGCATCCGGTTTGCGGTCAGCAGTGTACGGACCCTTCTATCCAGGGCGTCGAGTTCGGTTTGAGTCCATTTGAGTATGCCGAAAGTGTACATTAATACCGGCATGACCCAACCGTTGAAGGCGCGCACCTTATTTCCGCCCGACAAAAGGCTGTTTAAAACCTTTTTCAGGCGGCCAAAGAAGCGCTCCCTCAGCGATTGCTTCATGTCAGTACCGTTAATGCCCAACGCTTCCGACATACCCAAATACTTGTAGGTTTCGGTTGAGCTGAGGGATCTAACCTGTATGGAATCCGAGAGTTGAATTCCCTCAGATTCCATAATCTCCCCTTTCTTTACATGCATGACTGCACATTTGTCCACACCAAATTCCATCCTGATGGCACTACTGAAGGTTTCAGTTACCTTTAGTAGCTCCATCAGTCGCAAATTGTTGGGGGCAAAGAGTTTCAGATCATCCATGTAAAGAAGGTGAGATATGGCCTGACCACCTCTTCTCAACCGATAGCCTAGGCCTGAATCCTCCAGCAGTGTGCTTAGAGGATTCAGAGCTAAGCAAAACCAAAGTGGACTCAAACTGTCGCCCTGAAATATTCCCCGTTTAATCCATACAGGCTCATCACTCCCTTGGATCGGTCGACATCCTGGATAGCGAAGGACTGTTTTCCATTGCCTCATACATGACTCAAGGAAGGTGCGTAGAGTTGCGTCTATTGATATTATTATTATATTATTATTATTATTATTATTATTATTATTATAATTTTATTGTTACGAACTTTATAACTTTCACGAAAAAAAAAACATTTATCGTTTCTGAACGAGTCTCTTGGATCTATGGCAAAACATGTCCGACTGACAGTTAACGTCAGATTGTCAGTCTCTGACGCACGTCATTGTACTTTTATCGAAATAATCGCGAGAAAACAGAATTCTCCTCGTATTTCTATCTGCTTTACTATCATGCTGAAACTATGATACATTCATAACACAAAGCATTCCTTTAGACTTATTTCTGTGTTGATGGACTTTACTTTTTGAGTTCTTAATGATGGCAAATAATCGTATACCTTCGGGGCCGAATACGCCTGGAAGTCAACAGACTCCCACACATCAAGGAATCAAGATATTTATACAGAGGGACTATTCTGAAGGGACTGCGGTGAAGTTCCAGACTCGTTTCCCCCCAGAACTGGAAGACCGAGTAAGTGAAAGTCAGTTGTTTACGCTATGTTTGTGAACCTTGGGTCGTGGGCGCGTTCGTCGACTTTCTGAGTGTGTGTGACGCTTGAGAAATGATGTCAACTTGTTTTTATCCTTGTTCAATCTTAAGTTTTAACGTAATGAGTGACTTTTGATGTTGTCTATACAAATGATAGCAGAAGTTGCGTTAAAGTCAAATAGAGATGTTGCAATTTCATATTTGTGATAAAGATATAATGCTCTGTGATTTTGAATCAGAATATCTTTCTGTTATTATATTGTTTGCCTTAAGAGTCTACCTCTGGTCATACTTTTGGCTCCAATACCTAATATTAATAATAAACCTCTATAATTAATTATTAATGACCTCATTAATAACTAAGCCAATATTACTTGAGCTGCCCGTGACCTACTGAAGCATAAAATAATCATATTTAATCAACTGGTGAAGCCGAGGTACAGAGGTCACTTTGCTAATGAAATTGTCTACAGGACTACTTACCTATCTACCAATATTCACCTACTACCATGTTTACTCGTGGGTAGCCTTAGGTAGTTTAAAGGTACCCTCATGCATATCATTATTGACCGGACATTGTTGAGCGGATATTGTTAAGCGAGTGTGTACGTAGTTCCTTGTTAATAAATTGTGACTATAGGACTGATTGAGTTAAACTAGCCAATAAATAATCCAGAATATGCACGGTCGCTGGGAGTGGAGTGCATTTGCACTACTGTGGCTTTCAATAAAACATGCATAACAGTAAATTTTATCTGATATTATATCAGATTAGCATTTGCCTATAACTTTGTACATGCATATCTGGTTTTTCCCTGTTCCCGTAGAAATTTAGACTCCTAAAGGACTCCTTACACTTCTAAAGGAACCTACATACCAAATTTCAACTTTCTAGAACCAGTAGTTACGGCTGTGCATTGTATGTCAGTCACTCAATAACAGAAGAGTTTTATATACTTATATTAATAACCTAGCAAATCCAAGGTGAGGTGTCACCAAATTCTTAGTTTGCTATAGTCGTAGTCTTCCGTTCTTCTTCTTAAGGTAAGAACCTTAAGAGTCGAGCTGTTCTGCCTACTGTTATCAAGTCAAAATCCTGTATGAATGGTTAGAAGAAAACCTATTTCTATTTCGGATAGCATTTGGAAGATGCCCTGAAATCAGTCAAATTATATTGTTTTTGAATTAATACAATAACATAATATCACATAGACTGCATTCCAACTAAACTTCGGTTATGCTAGTCTCATGTAAAACAGAATGTCTATTGTAATGGCACATATCCAGAGTATAGGCTGTACAAGACAGAAGGCATTTATTTCAATTAAATAAAATATTTATCTATTTTTCAAAGAACAATTTACCGACATTTAAAGAGTTCAGTTGAAGTGAGTTACTAACAGTTTTTCTTTATTGAAACGACAGTTTAGTACCAAGTCCTTCAAATAAATTACATTTTCAACACATTTGCTCTCAACATGTCTGATTGATAGTGTTTGTGTGGAAACAATAACAGTCATTTGAATAATAATAACCTATTATGAAGTTATTATCACTGGCAACATGTAGTTATCCACATCTATTTATGAATACTTTGTGAACATTCACATTCATCACCAGAAAATATTACTTGCCACTGACCAATGTCGAGTAGGTAGGTAGCTTATAATGGGCCCGCTAGGGCCAGAGCCTGGCAGGGTTGCAGAATATGTTCGAAAGAGTCACCGCGGCCCTGGAACGCAAAGGGATTTAGAAGGAACACGGATGGGTTTTAGTCAGTAAGAGTCTGACACGCCCTTCCGCTCCACCCAGAGCGGAAGAAGTCATTTGATGATTTCCCATCCTTAAAAAAAAATAAAAAAATGGTAGCTTATAATCAGTCTTTTGCTTCTTTTCTTTTGGTTTAATTTCTGTCCCTGAGGAGTATCCTCAGAGTCCTGCATACAACATGTAACAGAATAAACGCAATACCTCTTAAGGGGTCATTGTACTTATCATTTGAACAACTTAACATGAACAACTTTTTCACGACACCAACACCAAAATCGCGAAAAAATATCGACTGCCCCATACATTTCTGTATGCAAAACTCGACAAAATGTACTGAACAGCTGATTTTTTTTCAGATTTGGCCCCATAGTTAAAGTTGTTCACAATGATGAGTACATGTTGCATAATGTATGTGTAACAATGAACTCTATGCCATACAAAATAAAGTTCGATTTCCATTACAAGCAATACTTTTTAGGGCCTTTTTATTAGAAATGGTCACTTAAAATCACTTTAAAATTACATGTCAAAGGTGATACTTGAGTTAGTGGTGATGGATTCAAATTATCTCCAATTATGAATTTAAGTAGGTAAAACTACCAAGGCTGGTAGCCTAATTTAATAATTTATATTTGATGACATGGTTGGCACAGTGGTTCAGCGATTGGCTGCTGCGCTGCATGTCCGCAGGTTGTCCTTGGCCTCTGTGATTTAGCTTTGTCCTCCTGTATGCCGTCTGTAGGTCTGGAACCCAATAGTCCTGATATAAGTGCATTATATATAAGATAGGGTACCTAAATAGACTTATCTCAGGACTATGTGTATTATAAACCTCTGTATTTTTGTGAGTTCAGATTTATGATAATAATCATGCATCAATGGCTAAATGGATTTAGATGACATTTTCCCAAAATTGTGTTTTGTATATTAGTGTTATGTTGGGTGCATTGTCCTCACATAATATAATCAATTGATCAATGTATGTATACAAAATATTGTAAAACTTATATTTGAAAAGAGTAACTTTGGAGTTTCTTGTCTGTTCTTCTCCATAAGAATCTACTTTTTGTGAATGGACAACTAGAGTCACTATAATATTTTAATTTCAAACTGTAAATTTGACATTAAAAAGTGCCTGAATGGTCTAATTGAAACAAATTAATTGACTTTGGCAAAAAAAAGAAAAATAAAAACAAAGAAATGACAGTAAAATAATTAAATTTTACTGTCAAATCTTTGTTTTTTTTTGCACTCACCACATCCTTTCATAGAGAAAGGATGTGGTGAGTGCAAATTCTCTTGAGGTGCACATCTTCCAGTGAGATCGGCACCTTATTCAGTAGACAAGCTCAGAGTAATTGCTTTGGGTAATTTGATGAACAAAATCAGTAATTTTACAGGGAGACAAAGTGAGACTGTAATATATTGGAACTGCAGTACATTATAGTCGCAGTTCATGAGTCACAGCTTAATAAACTAATCAATAGTCCATTAACTACTGTTTAAAAGGCAACGATTCTGATTCATACGGCACCCACACACAATATTGTGATGGACTGGTGAATTAATAACGGGCAATTCATTCAATGTATGTTTGTTGTTTATAATCAAACAGATTGTTTAGTAACAAATAACCTATGATTGAGCATTTTATGAATCTGGCATGTATGTCTGTCTCATTATTTCATATACACAAATAGCCACATAAATTGTTACAACTTCTAATAAGAATTATTAGTGTTCTGGCAAGAACCTATATTTAACTTTTTGGCCAACTTTGGGATCAAACCCCTCTTTGGCTAACTTTGGGATCTGTAGACAGGATTATAACTTTATATTTGAAAATTATGTATTTGATATTTATTAGTATATTATTCAGTATTGTGTGTATTTTATATTATTATGTCTAATTAATATTATTTATGTTTGTACACTGACCACCCTAAATCTAACTTCTTTCGTTCAGTCCATCCAAAGGTTGTCTGTAAGAGATTGCCCTGTGCGATAAGACCGCCCATTGTACACTTTTTTGAAACGTTTTTACTATGTTTGTAATGAGGTGTACAATAAAGTATATAATAAATAAATATAACTGAGGAACTTAGTCGTGGAGTTGCGGAAACCAGCCCGTTTTACATTACATACAAATGAGGAACATCACGACTTAATGAGGAGTACTTACAGGGTGTTTCAGAAGCCCGTGGTCATATTGAAGAGTGATATAGTTGATCCGGGTCTGGCTGTTTATGTATGTGAATTTGTATCTTTGTAAACGCACTCACGATACAGGAGAAATTCCTAGTGGGGCAATGTTTTTTTTTAATTAAAGAAAAAATCCTAGAAAACATTTAAAATTATAATTAGATGAGAAGGGCTTCTGGCTAAATAATAACAGCCACACGAGTCGATCTTCAAGGTTAAGCAACGTTTGCCGAAGTTGGTCCGGGGTGGGTGACTTATGAATTACTAGCTGTCGACCGAGGCTCCGCCCGCGTGAATGTTGAAAATTACCCCAAGGGTACATTAAAATATTTACGAAAGACGTCCACTACTGGACATAGCATCCCCCAAGTGTCGCCACAATAACCGATCCTGTGCGTCTCGTATCCATCGGGTACCCGCGCCTCACCAGGTCGTCGGTCCACCTTGTGGGAGGAAGAGGCCTTCAAACGCCACGTGTTTGTAGCGGCGTCAATGCCGCCACATAAAAAACTAAGAAGCGAAATTTGTACGGCAACAAAAAGAACCGCATCGCCAACTACGACAAACTAACAACGAAATCCTGCATCGCGCAAGCAAAGTTCTCCGTGCGATTTGAACATATACCTACAACAGTATACTACTACAACGAATATCAACTATCGGGCAGTTGCCCACCAGACAACACCCGTTCGGAAGATCCTACCATTTTCAGTGGAGGTATGCGGGATTTTACTCTCTGTACCGCATACCTGTATCACTGTTCACTCTAGAACTTTTCGACTCCATCGACCATCTGTTCTGTGAGCAATGTGCCCTGCCCACTGCTACCTAAGCACTTTAGTGGATCGAAGACAGTTGAAGCGTTACTCCGGACTAGTCGAGCTTCGTTTTCCTGTTGGTCGCCATTGTTGATTCTTGGTTTTAGCAGTTGCAGTGGATGGGAATAGTGTGGCGAACTTGTCCCAAAACAAACCTCGATGTCAAATATTGGTATTCAGATACATCTGGATAGACTGGAAGCTGACCATAACGGAGTTGGGAAGAGGCAAGGCACATTGACTGATCAATAACTGTGGTATTCTCCCTAATTTCAGATAGACAGACAAACGTTCGAGTACACGATGGAGCGCCTGAACGAACACTTCGAGATGGCGGAGACGGCGGACTGCAGTACTTACTGCGAGGGCTGCCTGGCCTGCATCACTGCCTACTTCATCTATATCTGCACAGAGACGCATTATGAGAAGGTATGTAGTATTTATAGTGAACATCAACATACTTACTCGAAAAGTGGCTCCTACCTACCGATTTTATAAGGACGCAATGAAATTTATTTCGCAATTTTCTGGGCGCTAGTTAGCCCCACGAAAATCGAGTGCGGCGCACGAAAAAAATCCACTCACAAGGTTATCTCTCTCAAGTTTCTCTGGTATCATCATCATATCAGTCGAAAGACATCCTCTGCTGGAGGCCTTCCCCAAAAAGGGGGGGGGGGGTCCATATTCGCCACGCTTGGCAGTCGGGTTGGCGATGACAGTGTTGTTGTTGCAATGTACAGAGAATGCTGCTGCCCATTCTCCGTTGAGTCCCTTAGTCGCCTCTTACGTCCGACACCATACAGAACACTCTGGGACAAAGTTTACCCACTTCCATCAAAATGTACTATTTATTTTAAGGCTTTATAAGTAACCACCGCAGTTACCACTTTAGAACCTAATCCGGTTTATTTTGTACTAGCTTCTGCCCGCGACTTCGGACGCGCATATACCGTTTTTTCCCCTTCCAGGAGATTCCTATTCAGATATATTATAATGGTATAAATATAGCTACAAAATAAAAGAAAGAAAAGGGAGTTAGTGATAGCGTGACGGCTGACAGGACAGAATGGAAGAAAAAAACGTGTTGCGCCGACCCCAAGTAACATGGGATAAGGGCAGGAAGATGATGATGATATGTGTGTGGGGTCTGTTTTTTTTTTTTTTGTTTTTTTTTTTTTTTAATAATTTTTACTCAGTGATATTATAAATAATTGTATTTAATATTTGCATGCCATTGTTTAAGACAAACGTGATGATCTGTTTTTTTTTTTAGAATAGCTTTTAACATCTCTTGCATGTCGACACTTTTGTTGTATGTATTGTACTCATGTTTGTGCAAATAAATAATTGATTGATTGATTGATAGCTACAAAATAAACCTGATTAGGTTATTCTAATTAGGACGCAGAACCCTGGCCTTCTGGGTCCTGGGTCCTCCTATATTTATACTAATATAATAAATCTGAAGAGTTTCTTTGTGTACAAAAGGAACAAAACATATTACCGAGTTTTAGTTACCAATTTGTTTATACAATTTCCACGCTTCTTTATAATTTGATTCAGAATATTGCATTAAGGTAAAATATATAATATGTACCTGTAGTAAACGTAGACAACGAATTTAGTTCGTAATTGAGGGAAAACACGACATTGCAGCACTCCTAAGGCAATTACCAGGGCAAACAGTAGTCATTAGTCGCTGTGCATACATTGTATGGATTCAAAAGTGCATTAGTATTTACTACAGTCACTGAAGTCGATTTGTAGCGGAAATTAATTTGTTTCACCTCCTCTGCAATCAGTATTTAGCTTTATCAATGATCAAATGTGGGTGAATTCACAAGGAATGCCTTATTTCATCATACCAGCCGAAAGACGTTCACTGCTGGATATAGGCCTCACCCAAAGGAGGGTTTTGCCGTAATCGCCACGCTTGCCAGGCGGGTTGGCGATCGCGTGTAGCTGTTGCTGTCTTTACGTAGAACTTTGACGTTCAAAAAGTGCTGGCACTCAGCCAAATTTGCCTTTAGATTTTGTTGCAATGTACAGAGAATGCTGCTGCGCATTCTCTGGTCTCTAGTGAGTCCTTTAGTCGCCTTTTACGACACCCACGGGAAGAGATGGGATGGTGCTATTCTTCTACGTCGTACACCATACAGAATAAATTAATTATTTATAGATGTTTGTATAAGTTGTGATAAGCGCATTTATCGCATTGGGAAAAACCTGTAATGATAGATATAATATGAATAAATAAATACATATAATACAAGTACTAAAAAAACAGAATAAAATAAATATTTAAGGGGGCTGGCTCCCATACAACACATGATTTGTTTGCCGTTTTTTTTTTAATTCAAAATTCACTTGCATTAAAGATACTGTAACGTTACTATACGTCAAAACATTCGTGCCCTCATAACTGTTAATACTGTAATTATTTAAATCAAAATTTTAACCTCTAAAATTTTTCCCTCCACAGCACCTAAGAAAAGTATCAAAATTCATAGCGACGCAGAACGAAAGAGTATACAATCCCCGCGGGATACACATCACAGACCCGATCCTCAGGGGCCTTCGAGTCATAGAGATCACGGTCATAGACGTACCCAACTGCCAGAGTCCGACTGGCAATTCAAACAACCAAATGAGGCATACATGACCACCACAGGAAAATAGGGAGTTCTTCATGTAACCAACAAGACTCTTCTTGATGTAAGGATTTGGCTCTTATGTGGTAGGATATAAGGTTTGTGTTTCTGTGTTTAGTTTGAGGCGGTTGTGTCAAAATTTTTGTACAGTGATTGTGCAAGATTTTTGACAGGTGATTGTTTTTTTTTTTCGTTATCAGTGGTACTAGTTTATTTTGGCAAGCAAAGAAATTGAGTGTTGACTAAATTATAGTTACTGATTTTGACATAATTGCCTTTGAAGACAACGCTGCCATTATAGATTGGCCAATGTTTAAATAATGTATATTATTAGCTTTAGCGTGTTTGTAATCCAGTCAAATATATTTGAGTGGTTTACAAACACGATAAAGCTGTTGTATGGAATTTCATGTTATTAACGGCCGGTTTCAATAACGTATCTACCTTTAACCGTCAAATACCAACAGTAGCTGAAACGTCACGTTTGCCTTTGTAACATCATGACGTTTCACAGTAGCTAATTTGACAGTTGGTTAAAGGTAGTGACATTATTGAAACCGGCCGTAGAGGTAGTAAATAACGGTAACCTTTAAAAGTAAAAAGTTGGTATAGCATTAGTAAACTTTATTTAATGTAACCTTTTAACCGACTTCGAAAAAAAAGAGGTTCATCTTGAAAAACTTCCGGTTGTATTAAAAATCAGCATTCTAATTACACCACACCTTTAACGATAGCATGAAATTACGTAAAGAAACAGTAAAATAAAAAGTAAAAACATTATCAGATAAAATATAAATATCTGATAATGTAACATTTCCTTAGTGACGCATCCTTTTGGGATTCTCAAACACTTTTTGACGAATACATCAGATAAGGTATCAGGCATACTGTTGAAACTAGTATTAAGAGCGTTTACTCACGGTGCAATACAAACTTTCAAGCCCTTATTCTTGAAAATTAATAATTCGATTTTAATTATATTCGTGACAATCTAAGAAGTTGGATTTGACAGCAGGATACAACATTGGTTTACTAGTAAATATGAAATAGACATGAAATAAATCCCTTTTGCACTTAGTGGTAAAGCGATCTTCTATCCTTCTCTACTCAACTGTCAAATCTGACTTCTTAGATTGTCACGAATATAAACTTGGTAAGCATACGCAAGATATCTATCTCTAAAAATATTTATGAATATTTTTAAAAAGAATTGAGGAAAGAGAGAGCAATATTAAGTTTTCTATAGAAAGACCACTTCCGCTCTTCCTCTGAAATATTTCAACGTGAGGAGTAAACGCTCTGAAGTCGGTTTCAGACCACAAACTATGTAAAGATATAACCTAATCTGTATAAGTATGGAAAATAACTTCAGCTATGCCAGGTAAACTAGAATAAACTAGCATAGCTCTAGGAGCGAGTGAATCGCCACTAGCCCGGACCGATGCTGGATTAGTCCAGCTATCATCGAGTTAACATTGCGAGAATATTATTCTGCGCTGCGAGTAGGACATTCTTCTCAGCGAGCGCGCTACGAGTCGTTGACACTTTGCTTGTCAATGTCACTTGTCAGTGTCACTTCGCTGGGTGAAGACACCTTCATAGAGTTGTTATAGATGAAGTGCCATTACGATAATATCGCTGCGATACACTCGCTCGTAGACTGCCGCCTTAATATTATTATAATTTGAAATTAACGTGGTTAAGAAAAATGTAATGAGAGCTAAATCCGTACGTCATCGAGATGGATTTTTATAATGTTTATAATATTAATAGACTGTCTCTTTCCAATAAAAATTTCCTTCGAGTCATAGTGAAATGTATAAATGTGTAGATAGTACCACCGTGTGGTTTTCTATATTGAACGTAATTTTTGTACCTAGCTGAATTGTTTTAGAATTTCCACGATCGCTTTGAGGGGAGTTAAAAAGTAATGGCACAACTTCTGGCGAGATTTTGCATAAAAATAAATAATCTGCCGTAAAAGTTTGACTTTGTAAGAGTGATTCGAACCATTTGTTTATACAGAGTGATTTTTAACGTCATTTAAAAATATTATCAGATTAATATAAAAAAATATATATACGAATTCGAGAAAATGGCCTGTTGCCGCAAAAACAAAGCGAAATGAAAACATTGACTTTAATTTTCTGTCAATTTTGACCCCTTAAAATGGCTCATTTTAATACAAAATATTTCCGTACACAAATACGAGGTTTCAACATTACTTTTTAATTCCCTTTTGCATTAGTAGATCACTCCAAATAAATTAAGTACATCAAGACTTAATGTGACTCAATTTTGAACTATTGACTGATTTTAATTTTATGTTTCGTTAGCATGACAGAACTCCTTTTGCCAAATTGTTCTTCCAATGTGAATGAAGAAAGTCGTTGTAGATTATTTTTATTATTAATATTTGAATGTATGTAAGACGAGGTGGCTTATAAATCTAGAGTAGGTAGGTGGACTAGCATTGACGATTTGTGTTTCTTACTGTGAAAATTATATTTCTTCGCTAAGTTAACAGCTGACCGATTCGATCTGGAAGGTTAAGCAACGCTTAGCGAGGTCGGTCCGAGACCGTACCTCGGAAAGCCCGTTAAGTCCACGGTCAGCCAATGTATGTAGTAGCCGATATTGGCAGGACAAATACCACTCTCCCTTTTCCATGAAACACTGTTTTCCTTTTTCAATTAAATCGTAAATAAAAAAAATATACCTGATCTATGGTTTGTATTCAATGTTGCCAGTCATAAAATAATCAGTGTATTTAAAAAAAAAAATGCTGTATTAATGTTTACATCAGAAAAAAAGGAAAATGTACAAAAGTTTGTATAAGTACGAGAATTCACAGCAAGATAACTCGAATCAATAACAAAAACTAGGTGAAATGATAGGCGATACGTAACAAACAGATAATTATCTATAACATCGCCCGTGTCATTTTATCTATAAGTTTATCAATGCTAGTACATTTAAGCTCACTTGTAGGACAAATCACTAAATGCAAACGCTGAACTTATCTGAAACACCATACGGTCTGGATCATCTTCAAACTATTTAGAGAAATATAAAAGGGTACACTTGTCTCACCGCCCACGATCAGCGAGTAGCGAGTAAAGCTAGAAACTGGATATGAGTTGGCGAGCAGCGAGTGTGTAGTTCCGATAGTTTTGTCGCTCGGCTATAAGCGAGTGCTCTTGTGCGACAGGCGATTATTCGCACCAAACGCTCCGGCGTGCGGCGCACTATAGGTAGAAATGATCGCTGGTTGGGCTCGGCGTGAGTTCTGACTTCTGACTGCCAAGCGAGCATCGCTGAGCGAGTATTATCTTTGATAGCACTTGTCGCTGAGACAATCTAGTGGTAAGAGAGATCTCGCCGGCAGTGTGAACAGCCAGCTATCGACTATAAATGTATGTGTCTCTTTTACTCACACGGGATCTATATCTTTTGTCCGTTTCCTCAGCGAGAAAATAGTCGATAGCTAATCGCTTCCTCTTTGGCGGTGGGACAAGTGCCTAAGATTTCTAAAAAAACTATTTAGTCCATCAGTAAGATCTCTTCACCATCCCGGTTTACTGGTAGAGAATGTCCAAGGCATTAAGTCCGCCATTGGACCTTTGTGCATGCAGTTTTAAATAAACAAATTATTAAGACCATGTGGTACGTTAAAATTCCGCGTGACGTCACTCCTTCGTAAAAGCTGTTCTTACCATTTTTTACCTTAGAAGTGACGCACAAAGCATTTCACAGTATTTTTTATTGATTTGATAAAGCAAAAAAATACGTGTTCAATATTTTTTGATGGACTAAATAGAACGATATTTTTAATATTATGTTTTTAATTGGTTTAGCGAACAATTCATATTGTGATTTGTATTTCAAGTGAGTGTTTGTCTTAGTTCATGTGGGTGTATTCAATCAACGGAGAAATAGTTTGTATAATATTAATACTTTTTAGTACTGTAATTACCATTCCATGTAAGTACGTTATGTACAGTAATGTTTTGCGATTTAGTTACGAGATGAAACATATGTTTTCTATAAGTGTTTGTTGTTTCCCATTAAAATCCAAAATGGATTTTTTTAGATATTTTTTTAGGAAAATAATTCAAATTGCTATTTGACCATTTTTATTACCAAACTAGCTGCCTCCCGCGGCTACGCCCGCGTTGATTTAGTACTTCCATAATTTATAAATATTCCATATGTGTTCTGAATTACTGTAAAGGTTCATCAAATTTTTGTGCTTTTTTGTGTAATAAAGTAAAAAAACATCAATCCATTCTTCCTCATAAACTCGCGTTTTGAAAAGTAATAAGATATAATACTAGCCTCTTCCCGCGGCTTCGGCTTGGGTTTAATTCCCACGAACTGTGCATTTTTTCGAGGTAGTCAAATAGAACCTGGCGAGTGTAGATTTGTTGTAATCAGATCGGTACTTCCAGAGATTACCTCTTACAAAGAAACAATTACCTCTATATAATGTTAGTTTCGATTTTCTTATTTTATATTAAAAACTATATTTAATTGGTCAAATAGTAATTTCAAGCATATCCCAAAACTTCTTCCAATCCAATTTCTACCCTAAACCACATGAACTAAGACTCAAAATTGTGAATCAGTTATAAGGATCATGCCGAACATATTGTGAATAACCGAAACATACGCTAAGGTAACTTTGTATAAAAACGGGCCACTATACAGGTTGACTTTTAATTCCTTGACATTATTTCAGGGTTAAAATACTCATCAATATGAATAACTTAATAATTTATTTTTAGAATAATTATTGTACGATGGAGCACGTTTGACTAAATGTAACCTATTCACTCTTGACTTAAATCCCCCTTAGGAATTCCACTTCTTAGCTGTACGCACAATGAAAGTATGCCCAAAACGTTTTGTACGTATGGGTAGTATGAACAAATATGCTGTTCAGTATTTTTTTTTTGCTTTTCGTGTAGAATAAAGTATATAATAAATAAATAAATATTAAATAAAATGTAAAAATTTCAGTGTTGGTCCCTTGATACGATAAAAGTTGTATATATTCTTAAGTACTTTTAATCCCTAAAATATTGCCAAGGAATTAAAGTCACCCTGTATTAAGGCTATATTATTATACGTTGTATCTTAATTTTTAGTACTAATTATAAATCTATTCACTAATTTAATTATCCTTTTACGTGTAAATTGAATTTTAATACTATTTATGATTGGCTCTAGAACTTGTATAGTGAAAATTGGACTTATTCTTATATGTGAGTCGATGTTGTACATAATATAAAATGTAAGCCCTAAAGGGCTTTTTAACATATTATTCTGAAAGTGTGGAATTTTATTTCGTTATTATTTTTGGGGAATGTGGTTAGATTTTTGAGTGTACACTAGGATCAATTTGATTTGTGACCCACCTAGCAATAAACGTCAACATTTTTATAACTTAAAATTAGCGGATCAGTAGAGCAGTTCTCGTTTTTTTAAGCTAAGTTTGCAGGTTCATATTTTTTTACATTTTGACATTGATAATTGCAATAAACTTAAAGAAAGGACACACACAGACCTCGCGTGCTTCTGACGACAAGGAAACATTCGGGCAAGCATATCTTTATTTTTTAAATCTATGACTTTATTTATCTCCGAGATGAGATTGTGACTTTAATTTGAACGTTATTACGTACGAGAGTTGGCCTTCTGAGGGCATAGCAGGAATGTTCTGACGTATGTATCGTTAACGTAAGTGAATTTTGAATATAAAAAACTACAAGAGTAAAGTAGGTATTCTGGTTTAATTTTATGCGAAACACACAATTTGTATCATACAAAAATATGAATAAAGTATCCAATTCAAATATTATGTGCGAAACGAGGATTATAATAATAGTAAAATTTTACGTTACCTTACTATACGTCAAAAACATTCGAGCTAGGCCCTCTGATCTCTGAAAAAAGAAATGAAAATATTATATTGATAATTTTAGACGTGGGTCAGACTTCAAAGAGGTTGTACGTGTATAATTTTCTAAGAATTAAACTTTGAAATCTATTGTGCAACGGGTTATAGAAAATTGTGACTGTCCGCCTTGGTTATAGTTTAATCAAAAGTGTGCAGTGTGTTTATAAAAATAAGGTTCATAACAGACCATCACCGATCACCACACTCACTTTTAACACTAAGGAGTTTTCGTGCTGCACAGAACTTCGTGTCTTGGCGTTAAACTGAATAGTACAAAGCTCATTCTGTATGTACCTACTTCAAGCTAACTTGTTCGATTTGACAGTCAAATAGTCACTGCGGAAATGACTAAAATTCTTTGTCTATAATAAACCGTCCAACTGCAAGGGTATAGAACCGAATTGGTATAGTATCGCCATTTTGTTTTTTTTTTTCGAAGTAGCTTACATACAGTACCTGCCAGTTTATCAGTTTTGTAATATTAGAAAAATATTTTCGACATAACAGGGATTATATGCATAGAGGACACTTAAACAAAAAAAAAAAAGAACCAGGGATATACCTTAAAGTGCCAGATTGTCTTCAAATATCTCGGTAACTCTATCGCGTCAAAAGTATCCTTTTGAACTGAATATTCCCAGACATATCTTGTTTATTTAAAGGTCCGCGATCGTTTTATATACAAGTTTCATTGCGGACCGCAACTTTGCCTAAAAATCGAAATGGCGATGAGGTTACTATGCAAGCTTCATTAGAAAAAAAGTTCAAACTCATTCAGGACACTTAAATAAGACCCAGTTTTCTCACGGACGTTTTGTATCCGTAAAGTAAATGCACACAAATTCAACAAGATTTGATTAAACTAAGGTCCACCACTCAAGGATTGGACAGTGCTATGTAGAAACAAAATACTGTTTTGCGAACAAATGTATGGCAAATGAACGATTGGTCTCTGGTTTGAATTTTAAACTACATTTAAACTTGTTCTTCCCGAGGCTTCGCTTCCTTGGCCACAGGTACCATGAAAAGCGATAATGTACGTTTCTATCAATGCAAGTGTTTTTTGTAATCGGATCAATACTTCCAGAGAATACCTCTAACAAACCAACAGTTTTACCTCTTTATTATATTAATAATAATTTAGATTAAGATGAAAGAGACTTATGATTCGATTTTGTAGCCACACAAAATCGAATCATAAGTCTGCTAGCTAGAATGGAAAATTATAATTTTCTTTTATGAAGTAAACATAATGGCTAAGAAAATGTAGTTCATAATTAAACCAGAGTTCATAATGGTTTTGTGTTGTGTAATTAACTCTCTGTGAGCATGAAACTTAGATTAAATCACGGTTTATATTTCTTTTACGTAAAGAACAAGTCATAACTACTTGAAAATTTAACTAAAATATTTTACACTGACTTTGTAAAAGAAAAAATAAAATACCGTTTTTTTTTATTTATTCGACAATAACGTGTTAAGGTCCCCCTAGACAAGCGCGACGAGACAGTGATGCGATGATGCGGTTTTATAGGAAAAATAAAACGTTTTATATCAGCACAGAAATTTTCGAACAGTTTCTACGAAACTGCTTCGTCGCATTGGCGCGTCGCACCTAACTGCGGGAGCCTTTATATAGACCCAATATGACTTGTGTAGTTCAGCATTTATTTCATATTTATTATTAATTTCTTAGGATAGATTTCACAATTATTTATAATTATGTATAATATAATAAAGGAACAACATGTATTTCTCTTTCATTTTTAATAACGCCTTCGAGATTTGTCTGGACGCAAATAAGCAATAATCTGTTAAACCACAAAAAAAAAAATTACTTTTTTTTTTGTGGTTTAACAACATTTACTATGGCATTGTAATCAAATGTAGGAACAATTTGCAATATAAAGTTTAGTATACTGATGTAGGTACCTAATATTTGTATGGGATTTTTTTTGTCCTTTCAATCGACATCTGCATCTACACTAATATTTTAAAGAGGAAAAATTTGTATTTTTGTATGTATGTTTTTAATGAATAAACTCAAAAACTACTGTGCCGATTTCAAACATTCTTTCACCATTGGAAAGCTACATTATCAGCGAGTAATATAGGCTATATTTTATCCCCGTATTCCCACGGGAACGGAAACTATGCGGGTGAAACCGCGTGACGTCCGCTAGTGTTCTATCCAAGACAAAAACTAAACGCGTTTTTTAAATCAAAATCGTAGCTATGTGGGTTAACGTGTTCTTGTTTGTTTGAGTCCATTTATGGAAGTAACAACAAAGTACTGCTGGAAACAGGCTCTTCAAAATTGTGTGTGATTCGAGAGGCCTATGTCCTGTACTAGAATGCTATAATGGTCTGGCTACACGCTCAATCTTATTTGCACCAATTCTTGTTTGTGCATGGAAAGGTGCGTTAAGGCGGCAAAACAAATGGCTAGCACACCATACAGTTTTTGCGCCAATGGTTTGCACAAACTGTTTGTGCAAGAAAGATTGAGCGTGTAGCCGAACCTTAAGTTGATGACGATGATGCAAGCAATCACTATTTTACTATACGATGGCAAATGACATGTACACTAACGCTCAAAAGTAGTTGGTCATCCAGAAACAGATGACTTTATAAAAGTTGGTATAAATAAAAATACTTTATAGTTACCTATTCGAATTATTTATGGCAATGCCTTATACATAAAAACAAAAAAAAATAGACTCATTTCTGTGTCCACCATTGTTTATTGATGACGGCCTCACCAAGTATTGGCTACAAAAAAATGCAGTAGCCAAATAATTTTGAGCGTTAGTGCACTAGTTAAGTTCAGAAATATTTTTGTAAAATGAAAAAAAAAGGTATCACAAAATGTCATCAATATTATTCCTTAGTCCTTTTCACCTAGAGTTGTGTATAAATTATTATAATAATTTATAGACTGTACGTAATTTCGTCTCCATCTTCACCATTAATTTAGTGTCCAATGGAAGCATTTTGACATTTTTGTACGAGAAAAAATATTTGTTAGTGTGTGTTGTATCTATAGGACTTTATCAATATTTTAACGAAATTTGTTTGTCTTTAAATAATGACTATGGCCCTGCCTTATGTCCAGCAACGGGCTTGATCAATGGATCAAGCCCGTTGCTGGACATAAGGCAGGGTCCAAAGTTCGGTCACACAATTTGTGGCCGAAGTCAGAAAGCTGTCTGCCTTCGGCGGTAATAATTTTACATTATTGATTCCATATACCGCCATTTTCAAAATACTGTTTAAAGTCCTGTGGATGCAGTAAATATTTAAAGAATTTATATTAGTTTAAATAAATAATATCAAAACGTTATGATATCATTTTGCATACCTATAATTAGATACCTACATGTATAAAATGCACAGATTAAAAATGATATTAAATTATAAATGTTAACAAAAAAAAAACTAAATTGGAAATCCTACGAGGTTATGTGTTAGAATTAAGATATAGAGTATATTGTAAAATTTACTATGACTATTATTAAATAATAATTGGAATTATGTATGTGAATATTTCTTTTTGTAATAAAACACTTATAAAAAAAAATCTTTCTTTGTTGTCTTGGCCCACAGTCAACTCTTACTGCTTTTTACGCGTGGAGTTGCATTTTTGGTAACACACTTCTAAGATTTGTAGATGCGTGAAGTGTAGGTACCTAATATTCTAAACTGACAGATAAATTGATTCCTGATCCATTCAGCCTGTGATTAGTTTGAAAACGTGAAAACATTGAAGTTTGCTTGTGCATGCTGCATTTAGGGCGCTTTAACACTTTCAGTGCCCAGAACACAGCATATGGGTCAAAAAATAATTTTTTCGTGCCCACGAGTCGTCGTTATATGTAGCGACGACTCGTAGGCACAAGAAACAAATTATTGTTCGACCCATATGCTGAGTTCTGGGGACTGAAAGTGTTTAAATATTATAAATATACATACAACTATATACATATAAGTGACAATGGTCAAGTCATTAAACGATATTGAAACAAAGATGTCATTTAGGTCTCTGAAAAGTCGGCGCAGGTAAATGAAAAGGCTAGGCTTTTAATGAAACGGCTGCGACATGTTAGTAGGTGTATGAAAATATTGGAGTTTGATTGTTATAAGTTACTGCGCTTGTTGCATTTAGAACGGTTCAATCTCAGAATACCAGATTCTCAAAAGCTCCGTGCATTTGAGAATCTGGTATTCTGATATGTCTCAAAACACCAGATTCGCAAAATACCAGATTCTCAAAATATCAGATTTAGGACAATCGAAAACAAAATATTTATAAACTAGTAGTAAGTAAGAGATACTTCGCTACGAACTTTTTCCGACAAATTGATTTTGAGGTGAAAACTTCTTTAGGCGCGTTGAGCACTTTTTGGGTGAACAAAAATCATGGAACTCACATCATCGTCACCGAACGCTTTAGCTTTCGCTTAGTTTTCACTTCTATCGGCAGTCCCCAAAGACTGCACCGCATTTTTTTTTTACTATTTATAGGCACGCGTTTGACCACTATCTCACCTGATGGTACCTAAGCGATGATGTGGTCGAAGATGAAGCACGCTTGCCTAGAAATAACCTATTCACTCTTGACTTAAAGACTCCCAGGTTGTAGCTATCAGGAAACACAGACACTCCTTAGCTTTACCTACGCACAATGAATGTGTTCCCAAAACGTTTTGTACATGTGGGTGGGATGTCCACTATGTACCGGTGGCGCATCGCTGTAGGTCTTGATGTTGTCCGAATGGGGCGGGTTGGCGCAATTAAACTATGCAATTCCGTCGCACACTCCCTAAAATGCAACCGATAGAACAGGCTAGCAACTCGGCGTCGATGCTCAAGACTTTGGAACGTCGACTCGACCTAAAGAGAAAAGCAAACTGGGAAGACAAGTATCCACCGCCTCACGACTTTATGAAACCCAAAGATACTGCTCTTTGGGTTTCATAAAGTAACCTCCAGGTAGTGGATTTTAATGGCCTATTAGGAAAGCTCTGAATCGTTTGCGCACCTAGGTAGGCCGCTGCAAACACAACTCGGCGAAATGAGGTTTCATAGATCCGTCGGATACTCAATAATTATCAGTGCGGTGACCCTGTTCAGAACATAAGCCACATGTTAGAGAGAGAGTACCCCAAGTGCTAATACACCTGCCGGTCGATTCTGTAAACATATCGAAGTGAAGGCTTGGGTGAAGTGATCACGAGGTGATCAGCTGTCAATCCATTTAATCAAGGCTGCCCGCGTTCTGAAATGGCAACGTAAAACGAAGGCAACTACCACGACTCTACATCCCGCGCGCGTAGGTGTACCGATAGTGCTTTACCTACGCTGTTTTTTACAGCTGTGATGTAGGACCTTCATTAACATTATTAATTCAAGCTGAATTAGAAAACCCTGGATCTTTAATTGGAGATAATCAAATCTACATCTACACTAATATTATAAAGAGGAAAAATTTTGTATTTTTGTGTGTGTGTGTGTATGTTTGTAATGAATAAACTCAAAAACTGCTGTGCCGATTTCAAAAATTCTTTCACCATTGGAAAGCTACATTATCAGCGAGTAACATAGGCTATATTTTATCCCCGTATTCCCACGAGAACGCGGGAATACGGGGTGTGAAACCGCGTGACGTCCGCTAGTCTATAATACTACTGTTACAGCTCATGCTTTTACTATTTTTTTTTTTAATAGTTATAAGTAACTATTATAATTGGAGGATTTGGTAATTGACTTGTTCCATTAATATTAGGAGCTCCTGATATATGTATGTTGGCCCGGTCATTGCTCGATGTACCTACCTATCTAATATAAACTCAGTCTAAATCAACAAAAATGAGTATCTCAAAACCGTTAAAACGCAAACGTCTCGAACAAACGGAAAAGCTAAAGTAATTACATCGGTCGTAAACAGAAACAATTGAGTCTTTACGAGTTTCGGGAATGCGATCTGACGCGTTATTCTTGGAGGGGTCGTAAACATTCGGTTTATGTGCCTAATTACATGGGGTTGTTACTTGGTAGGCTGGCGGGGTCGAACGCGGGTTGTAGGTTTGTGGGGTTGAAGTATGGGAACTTGGTGAAGGCTTGATATTGTCGCTCAAGGGTTTGAGTAAAAAGTTCTATGTAATTAAGTACTTCATAAGTAAGTAAGTAAATTTTATTTGTTTAAACATGGTGTACATGATACATTGCATGCAAGATAAAAATATGATAAGGAAAAGTTCTAACATGTTCAGCCGCACATCATGGTATACAAATTGGTAGCAAGAGATGGTGCATAAACCGTGATACTATTCATCAAAATTACATTTCATCATTACAATTCAATAAGCATATTCCTTAGATGCAATTCAATGTCAAAGTAGTCATTAAATAAATTGGTCAATAAAATATGAATTATTGTCATTAATATTTCAATTCCACATTACAATTATTCCTATTATAAAAATGCTGTCCGTTGATAAGCGCATGACAAGAAAAACTATAGAGGTGAGCAGAACTAGATGTATAGTCCCTTAACCTCTATTGAAAAGGGAGGATCCTTTGACGGGTGTTTGGTGTCCAATTACGTACATAGGTACAGACGCTAACACATGAAGATACCCGAAACTGTCAAATTTTCCTAATCAACCTTGAACCTAATGCTTTAGGGATAAAGTTGAAAATCTAGTAAAGAAATTTGACAGCTTGTTGTAGCTTGATGTACTGGCGTCTGTACAAATGGTTGTTGTCGGGCTCAACAATCAATCTGTTCCCAAACATGTCGGTGTATTCCTGTATCCCAAACATGTTGGTGTAAGTATTCCTGTATCCCAAACATGTTGGTGTAAGTATTCCTGTAGGTATCCCAAACATGTTTGTGTTATAGCTTATACTCCAAAAATGTTGGTGTTTCAGCCTTCACGAGATAAGACACACGAACGATAACTGCCGTGCTGTTCGGATGCGGCGCCTGGAACTAACGTCCTTTATCATCGAGATAGGGATTTTTCTGGCAGACTGTGCTAGTTTTGGAATATCCTATCCCAACAAATAAATGTGAAAGGAAGCCAAGTTCTTTAGAACGGCTTCGTTGATAAAAGAAGTGAGATCTATTTATTCTACACTAGTTAATTGTTGAAAATTTTCCCAAGGGAACATACTCCCGGGATAAAAATCTTATGTCCTTTCCCGGGACTCAAACAATCTCTATACCAAATTTCATAAAAATCGGTCCAGCCGTTTGCGCGTGAAGTAACAAACATACACACACTCACAAACTTTCGCCTTTCTAATATTAGTGTGATGTGAAGTGTGATTGTTGTACTTACTTAGGTATACCAAGGTCTCTCGAAGCTCGTTTTTTTTTTTCTTTTCATACCTACACAACGTTTTTCAGTTGGTAATAAATACATAACAATATTTATTTGATAGCAACTGAAAAACGCTTTGCCACTCAAAAGTATGGCCAAGAACATATAAAAGGGACAAATATTAAAAAACAGCACGGGGCCTGTCTTACCTTACAGCCAAGTAGGTACCTACGTGCCTACCTAGTTGTGAATCGTTCTACATCTATTCCCGTTAAAGGTCATAGCACACTTATCAACTCTGAAAGGAATCAACACCGTATCAACTCGAGCCGTGCAGTATTCTTTGTATGAAACTCACTACTGCAACGCACACTTATCGGGATCGTACTCAAACGTCGACCTTTAGTCGAAGTTTGAGTTTTCTCGGTTTCAATCCCTTTATGTACATATCTACATACCTAATTCATGACTTTTCTCACGTTAGGTCGACACCAAAACATCAACTTTATGTCCTTCCTCATGCATGCAATACTTAATCCGCCAATTCCCTCCGTAGGCGGAGAGCTAGTAAACTTTTATGTGCAGCGTTCAACAAGCAGAGGATAAAATAAAACGACGACATTTTGTTTGATTCCTCTGTTTATCCACACGAATAATCATTTGATAGAAAAACTGGAATCTCTCAGCAGTCACTCCCTTGAGCTTAGTTGCAATCAAAAAAAATATCTATAAAAAAGTTAAACCAAAAATCCATCTACCCAGGCTTTTTCAACTTTTTCTTGGGGTAGTGCTTCGAGTCTAACTGGATGCAGCAAAGTCAAAGAGTTTATTTCAATTAGGGCATTAAACGGGACTTTTGAACGTCATCATTTACAGTTAAAATAATAATATAAAATTAATAAAGTCACTCTACTGTCCATTCGGACAGGTAGATAGATTCTTATGGAGAAGAACGGACAAGAAACTCCATGGTTACTCTTTTCAAATAATGGTTTTACTAAAGGGGAATGCCGATTTTAGGCCTTGCGATGCCCAAGAAATTTAATTTAGTAAAAAAATATGTAAATTTTACGTAATTAACTCTTCTATTCACGACGCGATACAAGTCAGTAACATTTTTTAATAAATAATAAATATTGAAACTATAGAACGAAATAAACAGACATTTGCTAGGTTGCCAATTTAAAATCCGGCAAAAAATAAAGATTTGTTGCAAAACATTGATTTGAAATTTACACATATTGTACTTTATTTATTTGTCCTTTTGTTTATAGAAGTCCCAATGCATTCGATGTTACTTGTGGGCACTCAGGGCCTAAATCAATATGGCGGCTTGGCGTCGCCCTTTGGTACACAAAAATTAACATAATATTATGTGAGGACGATGCACCCAGAGTGTGTTACTTATAGAAACAAAGTATTACCAGCAGAGGTAAACTTATTCATTTTCTAAATAAATTTAGGTACCTACTCACATATTTGTCGGCCGCTTTTTTGTCGGCTACGTTCCATCGTCTGCGCAACAATCTGTTGCCGTTTTCTAGACGTTATATTTAATATACCTACATATTTTCATCCATATTATATTTATTTTGTGTTTATTTATTTCGTTTTAATTCCTTGTTATGTTGCCCCGGTCGACGTTATTCTGTCAACGCTAGTTGTCGATGAAAACCAGCGCTGTGGCTCTGTCTCGTACACGAGTCCCAGCATTATGCTGAGCGATGGCCGTTTTGCGCGAATGTGACGCATATCTTCCCAACCTGCATATGTAACTTTTGTAATTTTGTTTATTTAATTTTTTGGATGCGTCATGCTTGGCGCAAACAAACTATTTTTCTTTCTTTCTTTTTTTCTATTATATTTACAAATACAACGACGGTCTATCTGACCTGCACAACCCAATAACTGGGTAATACGGTATCCCTTGGTAAGACGTATCAGGCCAAGCTACCTATGCCATACCGGGCACCAATTCAGCCTCCGGGCTCCCTCGCAAGAATATTCAATAGCGCGTTGCTTGACCTGGGCATCAGAACCAGGACCTTCCGCTCAGCAGCTTTCAACCACTCGACGACTAAGGCTAAATTAAATCTAATCTAGCCCGTTATGTCCCACTGCTGGGTAAAGGCCTCCCTCTCCCTTTTCCACGCACGTCTGTCATCTGCTATTGCGGGCCAGTCCTTCCGGTAAGAGTCGAGTTCGTCACTCCACCTTCGCCTTGGTCTACCGCGTTGTCGCCTAGCATTGAAAGGGCCCCAATTAGTGGTTCTTTTAGGCCACAGCTCATCTGTCATACGATAGCCATGCCCCACTTAAGACAAGCAGCTTTCCGGGTAATATTTGTGATTCTAGTTTTGCCGTGCAGTACTGTGTTCCTTACACGGTCCTAAATTCGAACTCCTAGAATACTGCGCTCCATGACTCGTTGGCAAACCTTGAGTCTGGACCTCTGCTGAAGTGTCAAAGACCAGGTTTGTGCAACGTACGTGAGTATGGGGAGAATACACATGTCCATAATTATCCGTTTGAGGGCGAAAGGTCCTCCAGGCGATTTCGGTGCGTCGAGAAATTTCTTTATCTTGTCACGCCTGAAAGGTAACTAAGTATTTGGCCAACAAGGCTGTTCGAAATTAAAACTTGCGCAAAAAAGCACGCAATAGTCTGCAATTTAAATTACTTTGGTACTCTATACCTACTTATGTAAATAACAAAAAAATTAAACAATAACCGCCGTTCTCGCGTCTCCGACTTTTAATATTTAAACAGCAAGTGGGCGAGAGGTATGATTATAAAAAAAGTTATTACGTCAAAAAAAAATGTGTACCTAGGGTATGTATTAGAAAAGCTATGAAAATTATCTTAGACTCTACCATATGCACTGTGGGGTTTTTATGTTCGTAATGTATTTACTAGCAGTAGGCGCTGACCGTTTAAATTTTAAGTTTTTCTGAAGTGAAGTGAAAAACTTAACTCACTTACTTAACTACTAAGATATCGCTCTCAGTGATTAGACTTAGAGTTATTTAGGCACTTTTGTGTCCAGGGAGTTTAAAAATTGTAAAACTGAGCAGCTGAGCTAATAACCCTGTCAGAAAGAAAAAAGAATAATATTTATTTCGCACTTATATGAAACTCGCACGGTATGGAAATAAAAAATGTAGGTATGCTAAGAACTAAGTGTGTGTCTCACGGCTGCACTAAAAAGGTCAATTTCAGCGATATGTCAGACAAACACATTTATGAAAATTGAAAATATTTTTGCTTCGTTCATTCTGTAGACTCTCATAATGATGTTGATAAAAAAAAATCGGCTAAGTGCAAGTCAGACTCGCATGTGAGGGGTTCCGAACGAATGTCATTTTTGTAACATGTTACTTTCAAACCTTGATTGACCTCATAGGTTTTCCTGTAATCTATAGACAAAGAACTATTAGGTAAATATTTGTTTTATTTTCAAAACTTTTAATTAATTTTTTTTCGGAGATAAAGTGGGAATGGTAATTTTTTTATCCTTTTATTTATTGAATAACTTCAAAAACATTTTCATATTTAGAAAAAATATATATTTGAAACCCTTATTATACGTTCTTTCATTTTAAATGTACATTTTGTAAGTCTTTTTTTTTCTAATTTACCCCCAAAAAGTAACACGTCCATTTTTGGGTCTCAGAAGATTATACGTGTACCAAATTACAATCGAATCGGTCCAGTAGGTAGATTCGGAAAAAATCGGCTGTGACAGATGGACAGACAGACTACCAAGTGATATGGGTTCCGTTTTTCGATACGTAAGAAGCATCTTGATAATTTATATCCATTGGACCTTATCTAGGCGTAAAAGCGTTGCAGATGTGAATACTTACCGGGCCCACAGGCCCATACTAAGGCGAGTTAACGTCATCGTAATTCCGTTTTGAAATAAAGTTACACCAACTGGCCCTCTATAGCTTAATCACTCTCTCATAGAAAAACCATGATGGGCTTTATACGTCAAAGTTCCTACAGCACCTGTGAGTACCTATGACCCTAAAAGACTCGCTCTACAGCTTATCCATACTTCGAAGTTCCTTCACAAAAGAGACGGTTTCTCAAACTCGAGATATTAATATTAATAAGTTGCGGCCATTTTCTTGCTGGGTAGGTACTGTTTTCTTTATAATTCTTTAAGACAATGCGCAGTGAAGGAGGGAGCCGAGTTCTTCTTAGTTTTAACGGTTCCTTCAATGTGCTCTGTTATTCTTAATTTTAGTTCATAAGTAGAACTGAAATAAAATGTTGCTGAGGGCCTCTTTTGCCTTGTAGTTGGTAATGTCTGATGATGTGTGCATGATTATAGATATAAATAAGATTGAATTGTCTGTTTGTAATGTTAAATAACAGATTTTTATTAAATGCATTTTTGTCTGTCTGTTGGTCTGTTTGTTCCGGCTTTTCTCTGAATAGGTGGGATTAATTGTGTTGGGTGACTTAGTTTTTCAGATAACTGATGTTTTAAGGAGACATTAATTTTAAAATAGTACCTATCAGGGTTCCGCGCGAGAAATAAAAACGCTTTTTGTGTTGTTTTAAGTGTTTGACGCCGACTGGCCAGTACTACAATAGTAAGTAATTGACACCGACAAAGTTGCGGACAACAGCTAGTATGTACTAACTCAGTGCATATATGTACCTATCTACGTACTTACCTAAGTATTATATCCTTGTATCCATTATGCATCAAGACAGCGATCTCCTACATCCGAAAGCAATAAAAGTCACCAACCCATACGGACTGGCGCGATGGCGTGGCAACATAAAATGCCACGAAACTATTTATTACCAGCATTGCCACAACAGCGAGACGCGAATCGAATCGTGAAACAAAGGACAACAACATTAAAGTTTTACTTCAGTTTTTGTAACTGAAATGTTCATGCACAGGATTTGTGGAAAAGGGAATACAATCCTTAAGTTCTGTATGGTTTATTTTTATAGCATTTAAACGCGTCTTCTAAGTCTGAAATGGTATGAAAAGGATCGGACAAACCATAATTGTAAGGTACCTGCCGTGAATCACTAAGGCCCCGATCAGCATTACGATCTTTTTTTTTTTCGTAAGGATAGGAAATCATCAAATGACTTCTTCCGCTCTGGGTGGAGCGGAAGGGCGTGTCAAACTCTTACTGACTAAAACCCATCCGTGTTCCTTCTAAAGCCCTTTGCGTTCCAGGGCCGCGGTGACTCTTTCGAACAAATCCGCAACCCTGGCAGGCTCTGGCCCTAGCAGGCCCCGTCTCCTATGCTGACATCTCTTTGAGGCGCGCGTGGAACACAACGCGCCATCGACCTGGGCCTGGTTGTGACCGAACAGCGAGCCACCCAACGTTCGCCGTCCGCAGGCCCGCGCCTACGGGGATAGCCCTGCGACTCCCGACGTCCGGGGCGTCTTCTGTAGCGGTTGGGGCGAAGGCCTTAGCATTCCATCGCGCGGCCCGCCTCCTCCTTCGCTAGCATTACTGATTCGTAGAAGGAGGTGACAGCTTCCCAAGCCCCCTCGCTCCGGACCATGGATTTAACCAGAGCCGGACGCGAGAGGTCGCCGCCGCTGATCGCCTCGACGAGGACACGGTGGTGCTCCACCCAAGCAGGGCAGACCTCCACCGCATGCTCCACCGTGTCCTCNACATCCGAAAGCAATAAAAGTCACCAACCCATACGGACTGGCGCGATGGCGTGGCAACATAAAATGCCACGAAACTATTTATTACCAGCATTGCCACAACAGCGAGACGCGAATCGAATCGTGAAACAAAGGACAACAACATTAAAGTTTTACTTCAGTTTTTGTAACTGAAATGTTCATGCACAGGATTTGTGGAAAAGGGAATACAATCCTTAAGTTCTGTATGGTTTATTTTTATAGCATTTAAACGCGTCTTCTAAGTCTGAAATGGTATGAAAAGGATCGGACAAACCATAATTGTAAGGTACCTGCCGTGAATCACTAAGGCCCCGATCAGCATTACGATCTTTTTTTTTTTCGTAAGGATAGGAAATCATCAAATGACTTCTTCCGCTCTGGGTGGAGCGGAAGGGCGTGTCAAACTCTTACTGACTAAAACCCATCCGTGTTCCTTCTAAAGCCCTTTGCGTTCCAGGGCCGCGGTGACTCTTTCGAACAATCCCGCAACCCTGGCAGGCTCTGGCCCTAGCAGGCCCCGTCTCCTATGCTGACATCTCTTTGAGGCGCGCGTGGAACACAACGCGCCATCGACCTGGGCCTGGTTGTGACCGAACAGCGAGCCACCCAACGTTCGCCGTCCGCAGGCCCGCGCCTACGGGGATAGCCCTGCGACTCCCGACGTCCGGGGCGTCTTCTGTAGCGGTTGGGGCGAAGGCCTTAGCATTCCATCGCGCGGCCCGCCTCCTCCTTCGCTAGCATTACTGATTCGTAGAAGGAGGTGACAGCTTCCCAAGCCCCCTCGCTCCGGACCATGGATTTAACCAGAGCCGGACGCGAGAGGTCGCCGCCGCTGATCGCCTCGACGAGGACACGGTGGTGCTCCACCCAAGCAGGGCAGACCTCCACCGCATGCTCCACCGTGTCCGCCGGGAGATCATCACAGTGCTGACCCGGGCGTGTCCTCCCGCTTATTACGAAACAGGTATCTCCCAAAACAGCCGTGTCCGGTGAGAACCTGCGTCAGGCGGAAGGTGAGGACGCCGTGGCGTCTCTCCAGCCACTCTCCAAAGAGGGCTCTTAACGCCGCAATTGTGGCGTGCCCAGGATTATGATCTTGCGTGGGAACCCTCGCACAATCCTCATCTTGCTAGCTTTACCCTGAGGGAACACGTCTAGCCTCTATTGCCTATTACATCAACTGGCAATACGCTGTGGCCACCTTATCGAGTCCGCTCTTGACACAGCGCGTTCACTGTGGAGATGGCCGGAAACTACCCACCTAATTGCAGTAGAACACCAATTTCTGATAAATCAAAGTTCAATCGTTGCCGAAACATGGATTTCAGAATCCAATTAGTGCTTTTTGAAAGAAAACAATTGTCGATAAATTACAGATTCACAATAAAGATTGCAAAAGTGCAGTTACAATGTCGTGCAGTAGCCCAAACGGAGATAGGGTAAAAATAATTGTAATCGGGTTTATTGGACTCACATGTGAGAAATTAGGTTTTTTTTTTATATATTTATAAGATGGCGGGACGAGCTTTACGCCTATCGATAGGATTGGTCCAAAGCCGGTAGGAATGTAATGAAGAAAGGGAGGCCTTTGCCCTGCAGTGGGACACAATTGGCTAAAAATCAATAATAAATAAAATTATATTACTTAAACTCTACAGGCTTAAAATACTTCTTTTCTTTTGACTACAAGCTAAACATCCAAGTGCCCAATGGTTGCAGTATTTAGTTGGCGGGGACGTTGACACACAACCTTTTCAAAAGTTTATGTGTGCAAAATAGCAACCTGAATATCTGCTCTTTCATTCACAAAAGTGTATGAAAGGGCAAAGGGTAAGGGTAAGGTAAGGGTGCATATAAATGCTGAAATCGTGAATCTCTTACATAATTGAATGACAGGGTTTTAATATTGTTTAATTGCTTGCTATTCAGCTTCCATGCATCGTGCATGCATCAAATTGGGCTCAGTGTCCAACAGAGTTATAGCATATGCCATTGTAAAGGATTCTTTTCGTACTTAAATTGTTACCATCGGCACAACCTTCAATTCAATTGCAGAAAAAATATGCACCTAAATAGATTTAATATTTTTGACCGTGGTCCTTTCTTAGTTTTTCTTAGAAAGAAATTTGCATTTTTGACTACTAACTCACCTCATGGTAAGCGATGATGTGGTCGACGATGGAGCACGCTTGTCTAGAAGTAACCCAGTCACTCTTGACTTAATATGGACAATAAAGTGTATTTTTTATTAGTATTTTCTCAGATCGACGTTAAGAAACATGGTGCTATCAACTGGGCACATATCCTGGGCTGCTAAAAAAATTGCAGATGAAAAAAACTCAATGGCCATAGACCCGACCTGGAAATCGAACCTAATCTACTTTATGCTCAGCAATGGACGCTTACTAATCCATCTTCCATTGTATTGGTACCACTTTCTGTAACCAACACAAACAACTGTTGGTTTCTTCATCAGAAACATTTTTTTTTTTTAATTATTACTTTTGCTTTTATACATTGACGCTTCATAATTTGATCATCATTTCAGCGAAAAGACATCCACTGCAGGACATAGGCCTCACCCAAGTGTCGCCACATCGACTGGTCCTGTGCACCTCGCATCCCGCGGATTCCTGCAGCTTTTAGCAGTTCATTAGTCGACGGCCTCTCAGCTGTCGTGCGCAATAAAAGTGCATCTCTTCTTGCCAGATTGCGTGGCAGTGGCAACAGGCTCCTGAGAGTGATTGCGGATAAGTTTGATGAGAGCCCCATTATGAGGCATCTCATAGAGACTACAATGTCTCTCGTGGTATAAAAGTACTAACATAGGGTAAAAGCTGTTTTTGTTACTAACATCTTTTGTGTATGTGTGTGCATTTATGGACTATGTTGTCTGAAATAAATAAATAATAATACAAAATAAATAAATAATCCACCTTGTGGAAGCCTTCCAATGCTTCGTCTCCCGGTACGCGGCATTGACGCCTACTCTAGACAAACGCCCTGTCCAAAGATATTTAAATAGACACAGGCAGGTATCTACATAGATCTCAAAGTCCACCTACCTTCCTTTCACCAATAGAATACGCAAGAAGGTCCCATTCTTTAACAAATAAACAGTAAAAGTCAGGAAAGGGAAGAGGAACGTTAAAGTGATTTACCAGTCAATTGAGTATGCATCTTTATTTGCTCTAACTTGGGCCAAATAAATCTAAAGAGGAGTAAAAGTCTATGGGTTTACGATCTTCTGCCTTTATTAGACTTCCTTATGATGGGTTGTATTTTAGGGGAGTGCCAAATTACTGAGTTTCATTGTTACTGAGAGATTTTAATTATACCTATTAACCATTTGTGTGTGTGCGATAGAGGGTGCTGAGTTTGTTTCCCAACACTTTATTATGCACGTAGTTATATATTTAACGTAAAGTCATTCGACCTACAGTTACATAATACAAACTTCTTTAAAATAATACTTCTTTTATCATACAACTTGTAACAGAATAAATGCTATACCTCTTAAGGGGTCCATGTGAACAACAACACTGTGAACAACTTTGACTATGGGACCAACCACGAAATCACGAAAAAAAATCAGCTTTTCAGTACATTTTAGTTACAGTTACAGTCCATTATGCGCCTTTTTGCCAGGTTTCGTTGCATCCGGTTACACACAATTAGGGTTTAGAATGATCTCTACAAGAATACCTATAAGAAGTCCAAGGCCTTAAACTACCATCCCTTTAGCCGCGAGTCAGACTCGCGCTTGGCCGATTTTTCCTCGAAAAGAAAAAATGAAGACGATACAGTGCATTGAAAACACGCGTGACATCACTATGATGGTACAATATTTACCAGCGACGATATACCCTACTGTTTAAAGCTCACTTCAAGCTCTCTTCACTTAAGTTATCACGGTGATTTTGGTTACAGAAAAGAACTACTTTCCCGTTAGAAAACCAGCCTATGAAAGCTCTGTTAGACCGTTGCGATGGCTACTTTCACCACGTAATAGTCACAAGCAAGTACGATTGTTTCACCCTAACCCGAAATCCTCAGAATTTTCTAACAAACTAAGCTTAGTTGTTGACCGCCTCGGACACCATCGGCTGTCCTGCTTGCAGTAGGAGCGCTGGTCGGTTAGCACGGCACACCAGCATTAATGACATCATCCGTCGGGTGCTTGGCACGTGACGATGGGAAGAGACCAGATGGGATGACCATAATGCCTTGGAAGGTGGGTAGGCCTTTGGTGTGGAATGCAACATGTGTCGACACCCTTGCGCCATCCCATCTTCTTAGCACGGCGGGCTGCGCTGGGGCGGCTACTGCAGGTGCAGAAAATCTCAAACGGCGCAAATATAACAATCTTATTGGAAACTATATATTTGAGCCGTTTGGGGTTGAAACATTAGACCCATGGGGTCCGAGTGCTCACCGAGTCTTTCAGGACATCAGCAAACAACTCGTCGATTGTTCACGTGACCAGAAGGCTGGGCTTTTCTTCGGCCAAAGGATCAGCATTGCCATTCAACGCGGCAATGCTGCCAACGTTCGGGCACTTTTGCCATTGACTGCTTTTATCCGCGTTTGTACATAATTTCGCGATAATTAGTCTAGTTGTATTTAGTTGTTACTTGTCCATATAATTCGTTTAACTCCATTTAATCAATTTGATTGTTTAGCTTAGTCTAAATATAATACCGAAGTCATCACAATGTTTCAACTGTTTTGATTATTAAAAATCAATATTCCGTTGATATAAATGGCGACGCTAACTGATCTAAAAATAGATGGCTGAAGTGAACAAGATAAATGTTTTAGGCTTTGACACTTAGGTTTAAATTATATTTGAAGAGGGCATTTTTTTGCTAAGTTAATTTCAGTTAAGCGGCGTTGTTTTTGAAGGGGCTAGATTTTATTTTATAGGTTATCTAAATGATAGGAAATGAAGAAGGTTATGATTATGTTGGTGAGATGTTATTTTTCAATGTATGTTTTATTCTTGAAGGGTTCTTCCTCCTCATCATCATTTAAGCCGAAAGACGTCTAATGTTGGGCATTAGCCTCTCCCAAGCATAATTATCGCATCAAGCGGATCCGTTCGACTTTGATCAGATCGTCAGTCCCTCTCGTGGGAGTCCTTCCAAAATTGCACCATGTTACTATTTTTAGGAAATAATAATATGACCAGATAGAGATTAACATGGACCGGTTTTATTTAACCATTTCCGCAACGGCGTTTCATAAAAAAATATAATATAAGCATTGCTTCGGAGATATTTAAGGGCCCAGAAACCACTTAAAATAAATATATTTGTTTTATTTTCAGTGATGTGGAGTGCCTAGAACACAAAGCATCGTCTGATCTGACCTTAAGTGCCTAATTTTAATATAATAAAAACCTCATTACATTTAAGAATGAAGTTGGTATTTCTTGTAGTACAATACTTGTTTTCATTGAAAAATACGCTAATTAAAGCGCTTCTAGTTCCAAACTCCACTTTCGACCACCCACCATCGACGAACAATAACACTGATTATAATTTTCTATGCAAAACGAGAGACGCGATTTCGAGTCCAGTGCAAATGAATTTCGTCTAGCATTGTTTGTTTAGTCCTTTGTCCTTGATTAAGGACTGTCTTTTGTCCTCAAATGAGGACTGGCCTTCAATGGGGACTGGACTCGACTGAATAATGTTGGCTATTAGCTGATTGCTTTGATACGTAAAGTGAGTTAGTAAAATAGGATTAGTTGGATTAGTGGGCGTTTTATTGGAGGTTACTTTATCACGCTTATTTGGGGGTTAAAATGGCTGATATATTTACGACTTTGTTTCCTGATGGGGTAAGTAGAATTACAGAACTACATACTTTCAATTTGCGAACAGCTAAGGAGTCGATTTTCCTGCTCGAGCCTGTGTTTTCTGATAGCTACCTGGGGGCCTTTGAGTCGAGAGTGAATAAGTTACTTCCAGGCAAGCTTGCTCCACCGTCGGCCAAATTATTGCTTGCCATCAGGCGAAAATCCAAAAGCATGGTATGGATTAAATACATAACTATTTCTTCAAACCAAACCAGAAATAGCACCTACTTCCCGGAGCTCTCCGTTGCAAACTTTCAGAAGAAGCAATACAACTGAATTCTGAATAAACTCGCATGCAAGAGCTAGTTCACAAACGGCATTTTAATAATAAGCACCCCTGTAGGGTAGTTAAAAATAAACACCTTTGAACCTCTCATTTCTAACTGTGCGTTAAGTGCATCTGACATAACCTTGCATGCGTCGGTAAATATAGACCTTCACGCTATTAAAGCTGGTATATTGTATTCAATCATTGAATCATCCAACAGTTTGTAGCCTGATGCACTTGGTGATACCAAAATTCTGTTGAAAGCATGGGATTCCCAAACCAATATAGACACTTTAATTTAACACTAATTACTACTTTAAACTCACTAATTATAAAACACAATTGCACTAACTGATCACTTTAATTCGCAGTGAAGATCGCTTTCGAAGTATTCACCCGTATCGCAAATCCAATACTGACTCGGTCACAATTATGCGGTCCTTATATAGGGCGTCAGTTAATTCCAGAACCTTCTACTGTAGAAACATCTGGACAGTTCGCATAAATATCGGTGCCGACTGACTAGATTTTGAAAACTCTAGGATGTTCTAGCATAGAAAAGTCTAGAAGGATCTTGACTCTACTAGTCCTGCTGCTCGATCCTACTAGATGGCGTTAGTAGTAACTGATTTCGTTATGTACCCAGCATTAATTCTGGCGCGTAAAAATACCTACAAACTTTCGCAAACATAAAAGTAATCTATAACCTTTTCCAGGCACATCTATATCTAAACCGTCATTTATCAAAATCAGTTCAGCGATTTAGGCGTAAAAGCGTTAAGCAAATAATATAGTCACTTAGAATACCTAGTTAGAATCTATCAATTCATTGTCATTTATCAAAATCAGTTCAGCGATTTAGGCGTGAAAGCGTTAAGCAAATAATATAGTCACTTAGAATAGTTAGAATCTATCAAGCACTTGAAGTTTCTTAAAAGTTATGAACCTAGAACATTTAAGCAACAAATACACTACCATTCACGCAGCTGCACAGCTACGAACCCAGTTCACAACTTCACGTACAACTCAAAATAGCTTAACCCATTCAATGTCTCCTCGCCACAAACTCATTTGCTCCAGTGCATTCTACTAACAATACCTATTAATACGTTGTGTATTCTGAAGCTGCATTTTAGTTTAGCCTAGTTTTCTAACAAACTACAGACAGGGTTGGTTAAAGCCCAGCAGTTTTTCTGTGACTGCTTTGTATTTTTGGTTAGGAGCTCATCATCTGCCTAGCCTTTTCCCAACTATAATGGGATCTTCTTCCAGTCAAATCGGATTCAGCTGAATACCAGTATTTTACTCGGAGCGGCTGCCTACCAGACCTCCACAACCAAGTAACTGGGGAACACGGTAGTTCTTGGCAAGCCTGGAGTCAGATTGACTGGCTTCTAACAATCCGTAACGACTGCCTAAGATCTACAAATGACAGCCGGGACCAACGGCTTAACGTGTTTTCCGAGGCACGGAGGAAACTCGGTATGTTAAGATGGTCACCCATCCACTTTTTTGCCGATTTGCCCTTAAATATTTGTTTTATTGTTTTTTAGTATATGTTGTTATAGCGGCAACAGAAATACATCATCTTTGAAAATTTCAACTGTCTAACTATCACGGTTCATAAGATACAGCCTGGTGTCAGACGGCCAGAGAAGTCTTAGTAATAGGGTTCCGTTTTACCCTTTGGGTACGGAACCCTAAAAACAGTCCAAAATGTTTGGAATTGATTCTAGGTGACATTTTCATAGTGTGGACTTGTATACATTCGTTATCCCGGATACAATGTCGTATAATCTAGGCTCTACTTTCTTTCAATGCATGATAGTAGGTACAATAGTGTAGACTCCCGCTTCGCAAAGATCTTGATATCTCAGTGCAGACTACTGCAGAACTAAGACACCAGCACTCAAGCCGGGCTGATAACAATAACACACCTTATTTTTTTCGGGGGGAATCCTTCAAATGGTGCCTGGACTTCTGGGGTAAAGACCAGAGAGTGTGCGATTTTTACCTCACTAAAACCACCCCGGTGATCACCATCCGCACATAGAAGGGGCTTCGTTATCTAACAATAAGACACCTAGATGTAAAAACAAGATTCTGATTTCCAAATAAACTCAAATAGTCTTTAAAATAATCCTAAACGCTTGATGGCTACAACCACTCTTTAATAAAATAAACCTAATACATATATGCCATACCGACTTTTCTATTTTCACATGCCTATATTGCTTATCAAATGACACGCTGTAAATAAATTGCTTTCACTTTATCAGTAGGCGTCTTGGAGCGTTGCATGTTGTAGGTACGTAACCTTAATGGCGTTGAACACTAAAATGTTCTTGGAACAACCTTCTCATATTATAATACTTAATAATCTGCAAACGGGGTAAATGCATTCCTAATGCAGGGGTGAATCGAAACAAAATTTTGAAAGGGATTTTCACGTTATTCAAATACAGCAGCATTTATAATCTCTAATTATTATTAAATTTAAATTAAAAAAAAAAAGTTACTTTCTTAGAAAACCAAAAGTATGATATTACAGTGAAAATATCCCTAAAAAGTGTTGTTTCGATTCACCACTCCGTACCTATTCACCCCGTTTGACGGTACAAAATTTTTCGCACGCTTCCGATGGGATAAAAAAACCTAGGACAGTCAGCAATAAAGTGGCTTTTCTATCACTGAAATATTTACACATATTACCTTTCTTGTAAATATAGAAACAAACTAGCAATTGTACATCTTTATAAGTTTCAATGTTTTGTATTGGTTTGATGGACTAATAAAAAATAATTAATTAGTAAGTCAAGATAAAAACTCATTTAAAAACTCCCCATCGTCACTCAACAATTCGACTATATCATACCTGTCTGAAATGCCACGACAACTCGACACGATAACTTCTTTCACCCCAACGGACACAATGCTGGCCCCGATCGAGGTCTCCTCCAGTGTGTGCACAAGTTTAGTGGGTCGGCGAGGGCCACCCTACTCAATCGGTGAGATTGTCAGTAATCTTAAAGTTAAGTTGTGCCCATTCGGGGACACAATGAAATACTATAAATCTATGTTGGTAATGCGATAGTGTTGAGTTTTTGGTTCGGATAATATTTTTTCTGTAAAAATGTAGAATTTAAATTAATATTGTTGTCTAACAAATAATATAATATCTTAATATAATATCTTGGGACAACACACACACGGTCATCCGATCCCAAACAAGGCAGAGCCTGTGCTATGGCAACCAGACAACTGATAAACATACTTATATATTTCTAAATACATACATATTATAATAGACAAATTACACCCAGACACAGAACAAATGATCATGATCACCACACAAAGATTTGTCCTGGGTGGGAATTGAACCCACGACCTCCGGTTTAGCAGTCAGGGTCACTAACCACCCGGGTCGATGGCGCGTAGTGTTTCACGCGCGCCTCAAAGAGATGTCAGCATAGAAGACGGGGCCCGCTAGGGCCACAGCCTGCCAGGGTTGCGGAATTTGTTCGAAAGAGTCACCGCGGCCCTGGAACGCAAAGGGCTTTAGAAGGAACACGGATGGGTTTTATTTTTATTTTTTTTTCGGAAGAAGTCATTTGATGATTTCCCATCCTTAAAAAAAAAAAGGGGGTCACTAACCACTCGACCAACAGGCCAGTCGAAAGACATCTACTGCTGGACATAGGCCTCCCCCATAATCGCCATGCTTGGCAGGCGGGTTGGCGATCGCAGTGTAGCTGTTGCAATGCACAGAGAATGCTGCTGTCCATTCTCTGGCGAGTCCCTTAGTCGCCTCCTACGACACCCACAGGAAGTGATGGGATGGTGTTATTCTTTTACGTCCGACACCATTTAGAAATATCTATATGAGCATTTTAGGCATGCGGTTATTGTATGTACGCAGTTATGTGTATCCGCCAATTAATGAAATTAACTAGAACCAACCCGTAGATTGTGAAAACCGTCACCGCGCTAGTTAACAAAGTTCCACGAACCATACACCTCGAAATCCCACATTCAAATTTATAATTCGCCCGAATTCCCCGCTTCCATGAATTCAAATCCCCACAAAGAGCGAATGATATCGACTGTCACTATCAATGGCCGTCCAGTGCGATGATTCATAGGCACACGACACGGCCTTTGATGTGGCTATTCAAAGGTCACGCCATTATCATTGGTAACGATAGGCTGTGTGTTTTGTGCCTCTTCCGAGTTTAATTTAGATCGTTTGACAATGTTTTTGGAGCTTAAGAGCACCCTCTTTTGTTTTGGAGCGGCTAATAAACGATTTCTAAAGACTTATTGAACTTTGTAGGTTTTAATTGGCGTTTCTGGTAGGTTTGCTGTCAAAGTGTGCACTGTGTCGTACCTACAGTTATATTTAAAGTTAGTTTACACTCCAGCAAACGAAAGCAGGTAATGGTAAGATCAAAGTAGACATGTCAGGAAGTGCTTGAAAAATGTATTACTAAGTAATTTAAAACACGATTAATAGTTGTCATTTATTTTTCAATACTACAACGACAAACCTCAAATTCCTTCAGGCCATTCCTGGTGCACATTCAAGTCGACTCACCACTTCTTCCTGCAAAAATTAATCTGGAGCTTGCAATTTATACAATACCTGTTATTCTTAGTTTTTATTGTACACAGAAAACATATAGACATGTCACCGGAAAATTACAGATTCCGTAAGATTACAATAAATCTTGATTAGATTATAATTTCTCGATATATTATGTAAAAACGTCTTTTATATAATAAATCCCATCCGAATTCAATAGTTTCCCATATATCCGTGTCTTATTTAGAAAAAATAGTTTACAATTTCACGCGATATTTTACAATCTTACGGCCTTTGCCATTTTCCGGACAGACACAACATGATAGCTTATGTAGAAACAGAGGCAAGTTTATCCCAGCAAACGTCAGTGCGATGAATATATATGCAAATGAGAACAGTACACATAAATTTATTTTGACTTAATTGTCCCCAGAGGAAATCGGCACTGAAATTTTCCCAAAAACTTTAGACCCCACTAATACCTAAACTGAACCAGTAGCTAAAAACCTATTAAATTAGGGCATTGAATTTCGTTCAGTGCTCAAGGTCACCTCGCCTTCCATTGTTTGTGCTCTAAATATAGCATTTTGCTAGTAACACCCTGTTACGAGGGCGTGGTATTACGTCAGATTTAACGACGTCAATGGATTCATGGCCTATAGCCTGATGGGGCGAGGAAGATTGGAGTTTGTGGCCATGATCGGGTTCGTATGGACACAACTTTATTAGGCTACTTAAACCGTTTTATTTATTGTAACAGCAGCGGACTCACGCTAGTGCTACTTATTGATATTATAATAAATAAAACTGTCATTAAGGTTTAAACTTCATAATATGTATTTGGCATCTGCCTTCAATTAACGTTGGTACCGGAGAGCCAAAAGAAAAAAAAAACATATTTTCATATTCCTATTTCAAATTCTCTTTTACCTTTCGCCAGACACTTCCAAAGGGCTACCTTGTCCGCCAGAGACCTGGAGCCAAGGATATCCTAGTCACAATATGTGCATAGTGCAGCGAAATAAAAGCACTACTTTTACTTGAAACGTTAAATTTATTGCATAGGTAACACTACATATTATAAAACAATCCCTCGCCGCGTCTGTCTGTCTGTCTGCTCGCGATATACTCAAAAGCGACTGAACGGTTTTTATGCGGTTTTCTCCAATGGATGGGGTTATTCATGAGGAAGGGGTAGGTATGATAATTCGACCCAAAATTCCTACGGGAACCGGGAAAATGGGATATGCGCGTACGAAGTCGCGGGCAAAACTAGTAGGGAATAAAAATACCGAAAACTAGACAATCAAATATAAAATATAAAACACATCATTCTTATTACAGAGACCGCCGTCGTATTTTAATGAATTTTAAATAATATTAATGGGAAATACCAAAGGTGTAACACGGCTCGAAAACTTAGACGTTAAATTCAATTGAGTTTTTTTTTTATGTTTTCCAAATAAAAGGCGTCTCGACCATAACACGGTTGCGACCAGTTTAAATTAAGCGTTCGGGTAAAACTAAGTTCAAGACCACCAATATTTTGATGAAAAACTTACTACACAATAAGGTATTCTACTGAAAAATCTAATTAGTTAGTCAGATAGATTTCCAAAAAAATTGAACACATTTTTTTATTTTTTCACGTAAACAAAAAATTACGAAGATATAGTGCGTTGAAAACTCGCGTGACGTCACTGCGATAGTACATTTTTTACTACTGCCGATCTGTTGGCAAAACTGCCCGTGTCCAAGTCTAGTCATAATTTGATCATGAAAACTTTTTTAACACTATTAGGTCAATTCCATGACCATCTGCTTGGCAGTCGCGCTTTCTACCTATCTAGATATATATTTACTAAATCTACCTGGCTCATCATCTTCCTGCTATTGTCAAGTGTTACTTGGGGTCGTCCAGTACGTTTTCTTCTTGAATTTTATCGTTACTAGCTTTTCCCATAGGAATTTCATGCCAAATTTCAGGTTTCTACGACCAGTAGTTTCGGCTGTGCGTTGTCTGTCAGTCACTCACTCACTCAGTCAGTAACGGAAGAATTTTTATGTATTCGGATTAATTATCGATCTAAGATTGTACCCTATCAACCACCAAGCTATCATTCACTTCCTTTTCTTATTTCATTCCACAATTTTTCTTTGAAACCATAAAATCTACGACGGAGTTTTTATTGCTATGATATTTAAGCCCACACAGTTCAGCCGTTGAAGAATTTGTAGTTAAAGTTAGATCTTTTATGCATAAAACATTATCTAGAACCGCCCACTTCTGCGATGCACAACGATTGCTTTTTATTTGATTTGAATAACTGTTTTTTTACTACCACGCTTACTCAATCAAGCTGCCTAGAATTTTCCAACTTTATTGGGGTGGGCTTCCCGTCTAACTGAATGTGGCTGAGTAGCAGCTCCATTTTTATACGGAACCCAAAAAAACTAGAGACCCACATCAGTCATATTCTACCCACATGACTGGGTTCGATTCCCAGGTCGGGCAAAAAGTGTTATTATGTTTTTCCAATAGGAATTTCTCAGTGACAGGGGGCTGTCACTGTTGGTGGTGAGACACCCCCGTGCCTCGGAAAGCACGTTAAGCCGTTGGTCCTGCGCCAGATCTCTCTCGGGTCGTATCGAGTTGCAGTCCCATCAGAATATGAGAGTGATGGAAGAGGAAGTGCACCTGTGTTTGCGCCTATGTCCCGCGCCGATGGCTAGTCTCGATTGAGATTGGCCGCCATGGCCGAAATCGGTCAGGAGGAATATATATATAAACAAATATTCACATAGGACAACCTCCACGGATGGCTCGCTCGTAACGACAGCCGATAATCGTCTCCGCAACAAAGTTTTCAGTGGAAAACTTAGCGAGTCATTAACGTGCTGCAATTTACCGATAGGTGAAAAGTTTTCGGTTCAATTTTACTGTGTGAAGAGAGGGATTGAATACGAAATATTTGATGTTCGAAAAGACAAATAAAGCTATAGATGCATGGTTTCTGATGTGAGTTGCATGACGAGTGATGCTACATACCTACACCGCGCGCCCAGCGATTGACGACAGACGTGTCATTAGCCACAAAACTTTGTGCTCGCTTATAACTCATAAGTGTTAAACACGACAAACCTCTCAAAGTAAACAGTTTCTTCACTAGTGAGTTTAAGGTTAAAAGTCAGGTGTCGGGTGGTTCGTTGAAGACACGTTGTTAATCTGCTAAAATGTCTCACTCGCCAAGCAAAACTGTTTCAACCCCTGATCTAACCAGTCCCCGAGAATCACGAGACCCGTGTGTGACCGTGCATAAAAGAAAAGACCCGGATTGCGACTGTTCCTCGGCTATTTGCGCTTCTCACTCATCGGCAAGAAGGGATGTGGCTAATGCATTAAATGAATTTCGTCGTGAGCTGGACGACAAGTTCATGAAAATTAACGAAAGCATCGTTCGTAGCAATCGCTCTCTTCTTAAGACACTTTATCATCTGCCTAGCCTTTTTCCCAGCTATATTGGGGTCGGCTTCCAGTCAAACCGGATTCAGCTGAATACCAGTTTTTACGTAGAGCGGCTGCCTACCAGACCTCCACAACCCATTAACTGGGTAACACGGTAGTTCTTGGCAAGACTGGAATCAGATTTATTGGCTTCTGACTACATGTTAAGATAGTCACCCATCCACATCCATCCATACTCGCCTGAACTTTGTGTCGTAGGGGTGGGTTCGTACGCCTGCCAGGGTTGCGGAATTTATTCAAAAGACTTACCGCGGCCCTGGAACGCAAGGGCATTAGGATGAACACGGCTGGGTCTTTTGTCAGTAAGAGTCTGACCCCTCACTCCTAGTCCTGTCATTTGATGTCATCCATAAAAAAAATACGCGTCGGCTTGGGAGCTTTCTCCGTCGTTTAAAAAAGGTTATGTTTGAAGGACCGAAAGCTGATGGGGGAACGAGTCCTGAATGAAGACCTAGATTTGACATCTGCAGTCTTGCCAAGAGGTGTTGTGCGACCCAGGTTCGGGTTGTGGATGTTGGTACTCAGCTGCTTCTGGTGCAGGACCCGATCGAAATTTAGTTTATTTTAAGAAAATTTATGAAATTTTAAGAAATTTAAGAAATTTTAAGAAATTTTAAGAAATTTTAAGATTTTTTAAGAAATTTTAAGTATTATCAATGATAAAACATAGTGCGACACATGTATAATTTTTATAAGACATTCACCTGTGACCTATGTTTTACAAATTAATTTTCTGATTCTGAAAACGCTAGGTAGGATAAAAAATTTCATGACGATGCTTATAAACTATTTATAATAATTTTCCTTCATCTATTTTTGACTATAAACTGTTCTATATTTATGCAAAAAGCGTAACAATCAACAAAGCGAATATAACTCCTTCTCTGCGCGTAGGAAGATTACCTTTTGCGATCAAAACAATCTTTCACTTTCCTTGCCACGACTTTTATAGAACGCGTGGGTTGGTACGTACTACTTTAGATACTCTAGTTCTACGAAAAGCTCGAAAACATATTTTTTTGCAGGGCATATTAGTAAGGTAGGCAAGTAACTACGTGTAATATTGTAATGGACTGTTTTGTTTTTGGTGGTATCGCTGTGAGGAGATTCAAGGATTAGGTTCATTGTTTTTTATTTATTTAACGATCAAAAAATTTATGATAGTACTACAAAAAAGTGTTATTTTATCAAAATAATGAATACTTCTGATGTCTTAAAACGAAAGTTCAGAGAAAACCCGTTAAGAAAATATAATAAAACAAAAACTGAATTGAATAAAAACTTTCCTTGAGTCCCTGAACTGCATCTCCTTTGAGATTATTATAATCAATAGTTTCGAATAACAGATTCTATTAAAAACGTTTTTTACGAGCTCTTATTTTGTCAAAAGTGTTTTGGTGGGTTTTTTTTTGAGTGAAGTTCAGTTTCCGTTTTAATTATTCACAACTAGCTTTTCCCGGTTCCCGTAGGAATTTTGGAACGACTTATACACCTAAACCTTCCTCATGAACAACCCCATCAATTGGAGAAAACCGCATGAAAATCCGTTCAGTACTTTTTGAGTTTATCGTGAACAGACAGACAGACAGACAGACAGACAGACGCGGCTAGGGACTTTATTTTATAATAATTATGTAGTGAAGTGATTCCTAGTGTAAACAGTGATGAAAACGCAACTGAGCAATAAAGGTATGGGTTAAAGCTGGTAAAGTGGTGCTGAGAATTTGATTGTATCTAGTATTGACTATCTCAGCAGAGCTTGCGAGAAGGCTTAGTACTCGATATAATGCATTTGCTATCAAATTAACCAAAAATATTGGAATGTGTGTGCAAAGTGATGGAATCAAAATGGTAATTCATGGTCATGAATAAAGATTAATAGAAACTTTTTTACAAAAAAATTCAACCGACTTCCAAATAAAAAAACACTGCAAGGTATAAAATTACTTTAATTTCGGAATTCGGTGTTGAAATACGAAGAAACAACCAAAAACACCGACTTCCGAAATTATTATTTGAAAGTCGGTTGTAATTTTTTATAAAAATGTTTTTTATTTCTCACTTTTTAGTGGTACCCCACACCTAACAACACCACTGGAAAGTCACAGGAAAGCAAAACACGCAATTTCGTTTACTTATGTACTTGGATGGTATATTTTCTATTTCCTTCAGCTATTTTGATTTAAAAACCAAACTATTGAACCTATTTGATGAATTTTCTATAGGACCAATTGGAATGTATATCCTTTAAAGGAAAGGATATCGGTGGAGATCGGTTCATAAATGACGGAGTCATGAGGATACAAACATAAAAAAAATACAACCGAATTGAGAACCTGCTCCTTTTTTTGAAGTCGGTTAAAAATAAATCATATGTTGTCTGTGTCATCTTGGCAATAAATGACTGACGCACGCCTTTTATTACAAGGTATGGGCTTTTCACTATTCTTCTAAGAATCTACCACCCACTCCTCAAACGTAGGCGGTTTTAGAAGTAACTGAAAGTAATATGAGCAAAAAAATAATGAAAGGATACTATAGTTCGACTTTTAATTGTATTCAGTACCTAACTTGACAGTTGAAGGGTTCAGATTTTGACAAAAAAAGATAGTGAGTTGGTGTAAGAATTAAAGAATGAACTTTATTTATTGACAAGTTGATACATAACTGCAAACTTTTTATTTTTAATTGAATAACTTATCCTAAAACACTAAATACACTAGGAATTAAAAATTGTCTTTGAACTGTCAACTTTTAGTTGTATTCAGCACAACTAAAAGTCGAACGAAAAAAAGCTACAACTCTGTCTTCATGTATACAATACAGCCGTTCTATTCCGTAAACCTTTCACTGTAAAAACTAAGGTGGCTTGTAAAGAACTGTCATTCCACCATTATTGGATATTTTATGTTCACTTACCTGTGTTTCCATGGTGAATTTTGTATAGAAAAGCACTACAGAACTCTGTGTGCTAATATATCCCGAAAAGAACTACATCCGTCATGCCGGGGATAAATGAAGCTAGAAAAATCATGATAGTCGGCTAACAAGCGAGTATCTCTGGCTTGGAGTATGTAGAACTAGCTTCACTTCTACGCTGGTAAGCTATTTTTTTTAAGGATGGGAAATCATCAAATGACTTCTTCCACTCTGGGTGGCGCGGAAGGGCATGTCAGACTCTTACTGACTAAAACCCATCCGTGTTCCTTCTAATGCCCTTTGCGTTCCAGGGCCGCGGTGGCTCTTTCGAATAAATTCCGCAACCCTGGCAGGCTCTGGCCCTAGCGGGCCCCGTCTTCTATGCTGACATCTATTTGAGGCGCGCGTGGAACACAACGCGCCATCGATCTGGGCCTGGTGGTGATTGTACAGCGACCCACCCAAAGCTCGCCGTCCGCAGGCCCGCGCCTACGGTGGCCGGGATCGCCTTGCGATTCCTGACGCCCAGGACGTCTTCTTCTGTAGCGGTGGTTGGGGCGAAGGCTTTGTCTTTCCCTCGCGTGGCCCGCCTCCTCCTTCGCTAGCATTACTGCTTCGCAGAAGGAGGTGACTGCTTCCCAAGCCACCTCGCTCTGAACCATGGATTTAACCAGGGCCGGACGTAAGAGGTCGTCGCTGCCGATTGCCTCGACGAGGTCACGGTGGTGCCCAAGCAGAGCAGACCTCCACCGTAACGCTGGTAAGCTAGCGTCCCAAGCCAGGATAGGATACCTCTCATTTTACTGTTGCTGCTGGCGTACTATCTATGAATGCAGTTAATTTTACTTCACGGAAGTGTCACTGCAATTGTACTGCCGGTCGATTCTGTAAACATGTCGAAGTGAAAACCTGGGTGAAGAGATCACGAGGTGAGCTGTCAATCCATACAATCAAGATGTCACGTGAGCACGGAGTGAGCTGTCATTCTATCGTCCATCGTTCCATCGTCTTAATTTCATGTTTACGTGAAGAAAACAAAATCGTGTCCAATACTTTTTTTTCAGTTAAATACCCTGTAATCTGGCGTCATATAATTAGCATGTTCCAAGCCGGGACAGCGAGCCACAGAGTTAGAACAATATTGTACAGTTTTTAGCTTGCTCTCCTAGCTTGAAAAAATAATTTCGTGATCAACAACCCTCAGAGTAGCCTTGGAAAATCATCTTTTCCTGGTTTAAAAAACCATAACTTATAATAAAACTTGTAATAATACCATAAAGCCATATAAGCTGTTTTTTTTTATTGAATTAAAATAAATAAATTGAAGTTGTTTTTTTTATAGACCCAGATAATTTTGACCTTAATTAAACGTAAGAACAGGAAAACTTAAGGAGAAAATTCTTAAAGATTAGTAGGAAATGCTAAAGCAAATATTGGGTCCGCGTAAAATAGCTATAAGGACAGGGAGCGAGACATGTCGTGTATCCCAGTTTGATGCTCTTGGGATCCAAGTTCCACATAAAAATAAATAAGCTTTAACTACTGGGATAGGTGAACATGAACGAATACTGTACGGTGTAAATTAGCTTGTAGAAAATGCCTGAATATTTTTCAGCAGGGTTGGTGAATATGCAGCTCCGCTGGTGCTTATATGCAAGTCCAGTATGGAGTCGCTCTGCCCACACCAAATTATCTCGGTCTTGTGCCGGCCCGCCACTGCGGGCCACCTCGCCGGGGGGAGTGAGGTGTTTGACTCCCCCCGTTACGTCAAAGAGGGGCGCACGGGAACACCACGCGCCGCCATCTCGGGTCCGGATGAATGGGGGGCGACGGACATCCCCAAGTCCGCCGCCCCTGGACCCAGTTAGGGAGGCCGGAAGAGGGCAGCGTATGCCCTCCTCCTTCGCCCGATGCGCCTCGCTGCGGGCCGGGAGAGCGGTCGTGATCTCCCTCTCCCTTTCCGCAGCCTCCTTCTGCGCGATAACTGTCTCGCAGAAGGAGACCACCGCGTCCCAGGACTCCTCACCGCCGACCATAGCATGAACTACGGCCGGCAGCGAGAGGTCTCTGCCCACCACAGAGATGAGGGCACGGCGCGGCTCTTCCCAAGCGGCACACTCTGCCAGCGTATGCCGCGCCGTGTTCTCCCGACAGTCGATGCAGTAGTTACACCGAGCTTCCGACTCTCTGCCTATGCGACACAAGAACCTCCCGAAGCAGCCATGCCCCAAGAGGACCTGCGTCGCACGAAACGACAGGGAGCCGTGCCTTCTCCCGAGCCAGAGGTCGAGCACTGGCCGGATGGCCTCGATGGTGATGAGGCCGGCGGTAGGGCTCGAAAGCCTGTCCCGCCATTCCGCCACCAGGACCTCGCGCAGCTGCGACCGACGCAACTCCAAGTGTCGCTGCGTCAGTCGCTCGCCGCGCGCCCGCGCGTCCTCGCGCCACCTGTGTAGTGACGCGAGCACTTTCGCCTCCAGGTCCCACGGCGGAGATCCGGCCAGTGCGCAAGCCGCCTCGTAGGAGATCGTGCGATATCCCCTGATGACTCTGACGGCCATCACCCTCTGCGGCCTCCGCAGAACAGTGATGGTGCTGGCCGTCAGGTCAGCCGCCCAGATCGGGGCCCCATAAAGGGCCATCGATCGCACGATCCCCACGTACAACCGCCTACAGGCGGTGCTCGGGTCCCCCAGATTGGGAAGCAGCGTTGACAGCGCCCCCGCCGCGCCCAACAACTTGGGCGCCAGCCGCCGGAAGTGGGGGCCGAAATCCCACCGGCTGTCGAGCACCAATCCCAGGTACTTCATGGTGGACTCGACAGCGATACGGGCCCCCCCGACCACAATGTGCGATCCCGGCGGCGGCGCTCGCCGGGGGCCATGAAAAACAATGGCCTCCGACTTGTTGAGGGCCACCTCCAGGCCGAGGCGCCGTATGCGGCTCACCACCTGTGAGACCGCAGCCGTCGCCAGCAACGCTGCCTCCCTGTGCGAGCTCCCCCGGGCAGTGACCAGTGTGTCGTCAGCGTAACACACCAGCTGCACTCCCGGCCGGAGCTCGCCCCTCAGCACCCAGTCGTACCCGATGTTCCACAGGAGCGGGCCCAAGACCGAACCCTGCGGAACACCGCACGACATGGGGCGCTGGTATCTGCCATCGCGTCCCAGATAGGTGACACACCTTTCCGCCAAATAAGCCCCGACGACGCGGCGGAGGTAGGAAGGCACTCGATGATATCGTAGTGCCTCCCGAATACAACTCCAGGGCAGGGTGTTGAAGGCGTTGGAGATGTCCAAGGACACCGCCAACAACACACCGCCCCGCGACACCGCTTCCTCCGCCAGGACTCTCACTCGGGATATCGCCGTGACAATGGAGCGCCCTTGCCGAAAGCCGTACTGGCATTCGGCCAGGTCCGGCCCCTCTCCGCACAAGTGGCCGACGAGGCGGGCTGCGACTATCCGCTCAAACAGCTTTCCCACCTCGTCCAGCAGCACTATGGGCCGGTATGCGGACGGCGAGACCGCAGGGCGCCCCGCTTTCCTGAGCAGGACCAAACGACCAGATTTCCACCGAGTGGGAAACTGGCCCTGCTCCAGGCACGCCGAGTAGAGTCCTCTCAGTCGGGGCTCCAGCTCCTTTAGGGCGAGGGCCAACGCACAGCCGTGAATCCCGTCGGGCCCCGGGACAGTGTTTTTCGCCCGGAGCCGTGTCACGGCCGCCCTCAACTCTGGTTGTGTCTCCTCTGGGACGCTGGCATTCTCAAACTTATAGAACCTTGATTAACCTATATATCAGCCGGGGCTTGAATAAATGCTAAGACTGATATAAATTGCTTAAACGTACTTGGCGATTAACCACATTATTTTAAAAGAAAAATCCCAAAACAAAGAAATACTGTAAAGTTTTACTCTACTACACATTTTTGCCAAACCTTTTGGGAAATACAGAGGGTAATGTTAAATTGTTGACTCAGATGAATCAATGTTACGCACACATAAATTAATAGTCCTGTCAAATTGGGGGTTTCACCTCGGAATGGAAGATAATAAGCTGTACACTAAACTTGTATAAAGCTTTATTTTGGCATTAAAATAGTGGTCTCAAAAGTCGCATAAATGTCAATAAATGTCATGATGATTACAATTTCAACACGGTTGCTATAGCCACGCCAATATGCAAATGGCCGCCATCCACGCTATGGTGCGAATTATGGTGTATATGGCTAATTTAAGGTTATCTGCAAAAATATGAAATTATTTTAGAGTTAAGTAGTTCATTACAGCTTGTATTTGTTTAATCTTTATTTTGATTGTGTCTATTTTTGGTTTCCGAATGTTATGAATTATGTATTTTTTGTTTATTGGATATAATTATATTTATTTAGTTTTTACAAATTGTTAATTCCTAATGTTAAGATTCGTTTACCCAAATATTGTAATTGTATGGGGTTCAATGTAAGTAGAATTAAGTAGGTAGTTACCTGCCTTATTTATGTTTATACACAAGGGGGGACGGTAGTTGCTGAAAATCAGCGCCGGCGATTTTTGGATTTGCCCATAATCACGGCAATTATGCTGAGCAAATGACCGATTCTTGCTCGGATGCGACGCACAACTTGAATTTATGTATATTTTCTACAATTACTTTCTGTCTAAAATGTTTATTGTTGTTTTGTTTTCTTGTTGTCGCTGTCAGTCAGTCGGGCGTCATGCCATGGACAACTGCTGAACTTTGTTCTGTTTTGTCTGTGGTGTGCTGGTGTGACCAGAGACACGTTTAGGTTAATGTCCGGTCCAGACATGGACCGGAGTGATATGTTATTTTTCAGTTTTTATTTATTTTAGTTATAATTACTGTAGTTGATAAGTTTTTTAGTGTTCTGTGCGTTTTTCCGGCAGAATAAATTGATTTTCTTTCTTTCTTTCTTTTCTTCTATGTCTGGTTAAAGGTGACAAAAATATGTAGGTTTAACCACTATTTGCACAAAACCTCCATATTTCTTGGCTTGATTGACTGGGGTAAAATGTGTAAGACTCGTCAGAGAGTCATTTTATAGAAAAGTAAGGCAGCCTGTCCAGTGTCGTGGCGCGAGGCAGCGGTGCAGAGCGACAGAGTAACGCGGAGCGGAGTTGCAGACTGTGTCTGTCCATTGATGCGGAGCGAGGTAGTGCGGAGCTGAGTTGCGGAGCTAGTGCGAGTTCACGCGACGAGTAATTTGTGCGGTCGGCCGGTTTTTTCCGCTTTCCCGCACCGCTTTCCCACAACGCTGCATCGCTCCGCTTCCCGGTTTTGTATAATTTTTGAAATTAGATCGCAAATGCCTGTCCACTGAGGCGGATCGGATATTTAAAAAATTCTATTGGCCAATATTGGCATAGCTCCGCTCCGCTCCTCTGCTCTCCGGACAGTCAGCCTTAAGTACTGTTTGGGAACCGGAAGAATATTGCTCCGCGGCTACGCAGCTACTGTAACTGTAACAGGCTTGGCGGAACTAAATGAAATTCATGAAAATGAAATGAAATTGTTTATTGCCAGATTAACATCCAAATAGCAGACATAAATAAGAGTAAATAATAAAAAAATTGTTGCAAAAACATGACAAATGCAAACTAAGAAGCCGTGAATCATGTTATCGGCGTATGGTAGGACTGCCACCTTTGATGAAGAGGGCTAAATTGTACAATTCCGCCGCCCACTTCCCGAAGTGTTAAGGATCGAATAGGCTGGCGAGTCGGCGTCGATGTTCAAGGCTTTCATCATAATATCTTTATTGTAACAAATGTTGCTTATGAATCTTACACAAAGAATTAGTAAACTATAAACTAATTGTGCAATAATGCCCTTCGTGAAGTCAAAAAAATATCAATCAATCAATCGATCATTCCTTTTTTTTTTGTTTTGTTTGTTTTGATTTTTGTTTTGTTTTGTAATATTTGTTCCTCTTATTATAGTTTTCAGTATAAATACTGGTATTCAGCTGAATCTGGTTTGAATAGAAGCCGACCCCAATATAGTTGGGAAAAGGCTAGGTAGATAATGATTATCGTTTCAATCATTTTACTTTATGGAAAGATACAACGATGCAGCACGATTTTCATGAAGATTTTCCTTTAAATTGCAATACCTACTCGTATTTTCATTCACAACCCACATCAAAAAGACAAAACTCCCCAATCATTCCCACATCCTCTTTAAGTGCTGACTTACCCTTTAATTTAATAACCCGCTGCTTACCCCCTAAATTACCCTTGTAGCAATAAAACAAACGTACCAAGTTATTTGTCATTTCACATAAAACTTCGCTGGACTGTCGCCAAGTTAAATTTTGCATTAGCTTGGCTGTCGTGACAGTATTCCCATGTCTGTGAATGTTCAGTTTTTTTTTATATGTTCAAATATAAATAAATAAAATGTTAATTTAAATGCTGTATTGATTTCAGATGATGAAGTTGGTAAGTGACAAAAAAAACCGGCCATATGCGTGCTGCGCCACGCACAGTGAAGGGTTCCGTAGTTACCCGTGTCGTAAACCATGACAAAAAAAAATTGATAATTTTAGCATAAAATTGATAAGTTTCAAACGCACTTAGTCTTAAAAAATTTCTATGAAATGATCACGAAATTATTAGTTATCCAGTCATATTTTATAGGTTGATCTACTAATACTCCTAAAATCCTACTTAGCAGTAATCATTTTCCTTTTAAATTCGTTATATATGCTACTACCATGTTTTTTTTCTGCTGCAGAACCTCTTCACAGAAAATTCACAACTCCTCTAAACGAAACCCCACCCAAATTCAAAATAGCATTCAATCAAAATTAACCAACACCATCTGTCACAAACTAAACCACATTGACATAATATCTGTCACATTGACAGCAAAAAGACATCACATTTCAAAAGGGGGGTGCCCCCCCCCTGCTCTCTTTCCCGCTAAACGTTAAAAGCCAAACCAATCAAACAAGCTAAATAAAAATAGCTATAAAACCTTGCGCTCTGAACCTGCGTCAATATACTCTCGGCCACAGACATAAAGCGCTGCAACGGATGAGCGGTGAAATTTAAAGCAACGGCTTTGAATTGTATCTAGCGCTTTACGAGGGACGGGCAATTGTGGGTATTGGTTTTGGGTACCTATTGGTAGGTGTATACACAATTTAACAGAATCAACGCTAAACCTGAAAAAGAAGCCATTATGCTTATCAATATGATTTTTTTTTTCTGTTGTGCCTGTGTGTGTGTGTCTGTGTTTCCGAACGCATACAACCCTAAACTCTTCAAAATTAGAGTGAACAGGCTTCTTCTGGGTAAGCTCGCTCCATCGTCGACTTTGTCTCTGTCATCTATGACCTAGACTAGAGTCAAGAGCAAACCCATATTAAATAAATAATAAATAATAACACCAAAAATTGCGAAATAAATCTATTATCTAATAATAATTAAAAAATTGAAGAAAAATCGAAAATATGTATGGCATATTAGGTCCATCAGTTGCTGGGGTTCGTGACAAAAATGGCAAGTTCTAGCACCAAACATTCGCAGGCGTGTGACATCCAATTGATTCAGTATCCGCCAACATACACTTGACTCGCGTTGTCAATATCAAACACAAAACATGTAAACATTAATAGCCGGTCGATTCTATAAACATATCGAAGTGAAGGCTTGGGTGAAGTGATCACGAGGGTAGCTGTCAATCCATACAATCAAGATGTCACGTGATCACGGAGTGAGCTGTCATTCCATCTTGATTAGATCCCTGCCGGTCGATTCTGTAAACATATCGAAGTGAATTCGATATGTTTACAGAATCGACCGGCAGGCCCTTTTGAATTGTCAAGGAGTCGATCAGTCAAAATGTCCAGATTTCTAAACAATGCTTGAATTTTATGAATATCTACACCATTACAGTTTTCCTCCTTTTTCAAGATTGTTTTTTCAGTCATAAAACGTAAAATTGTCAATGAATCTGCATAAAAAATAATTAACCAAAACTAATTGATGCTATTACGATCATGGATTTCCGCAAAGCTCGCGGATGGTCAAGCTCACCTGATGGCCATGATGTGGCTATGCTGTGGTCGATGATGGAGCATGCTTGCATAGAAGTAACCTATTGACTCTTAACTTAAAAACCCCGAATTGTAACTAGCTATCAGCGTTTTAACAGCAGAACAACTACACGAAGCTGCTGGTAGTCGCTGATTACATGGCTAAGTACTTCGGAAACCCAGGTATCCTCTGTGAGATAGTTGGTAACACCAAGGCGTTGCTGGCCTTCCTTGTGGAGCTGGGGTGGATCGAATGACACATTTGTCCCACCTGCACGCAAAATACGAGCTTGGTCGTGGAGTTGCGGAAACCAGCCCGAGTTATACACATACATACAACTAGCTATGAGGAAAAACAGTCTGCGGAGTTCCACCACTAAACTTGAATGCATACTACTACTATTTTGAAATTCCAAAAGACATGATTGACATTTTAATCTCGTCTCGATCAGAAACTATACCTTAGTCAAAGAGCTGCGGTGGAGTGGCCGCCTTCTGTTTGAGGTGGCGGGTTCGAGCACGGCATAAACATCACACCGCACTTTAGTTTTCAGTTTCCATGTTTGCGCAGAATTTGGGGATTCTGCGGAATTTAACGTTATTAGAAACTTTATCTGAAAGGATTATTTACTGAGGATTTGCGTCAAAACACAGTTTTTTTTGTCGAATTTTGTTTAGTTTTTTAAAATAATAAACGTTAGGTCAGGTCGGCCGCACTAAAGATAACCTCCTCAAGTGGAAGTTCTCGGATGGCTCCGATCTTCAGTGTTTGTGTGGTGTTGCTCCGCAGTCTATGGCCCACCTCTTGTCTTGCGCCGCTTGTCCTGTCACCTGTACCTACATGTGAAGACCTTATTGCTACGTCAGCGAACGGTGTTGCCGTTGCTGAGTACTGGTCCAAGCATACAATTTGATAAGTCTTGTGTATTTGCCACCGACACGCTAAGAAAAATAAACGTTAGAAGGTAACAGTTTTTTCGTTATTGTTTTTATACGAGCACCCACAATGAAATGCACAATATCTGAAAGCTTAGTCTATTATTTTTATTTCGATAATATCAAATCTGACTGTTTCTGATAACGGCTCACCGAGTTTTTCAGGAAATAAGTAAACGGTTATTCAACTCATCACGCCCAGAAGGGCTAACCTGTTCTTCTAACAAAGAATCAGTACAACGTTGCATTTTGTTTTACAGTGGAAAGTGAGACATAGCCCCCCGCCGCCATCTTGTTTTATTTTTTCAAAGTAGCGGTGCACGATCTTTCTAACTAGCTTAGATAGGTAGAGCACACTTTAACAAACAAAAAATGTTAGCCAGAACTATTATTAGTATACAATCTACTGAATAAAAACATAATGATTAGTTAATTTTTAATGATACTCATGATTGTCACCTGGTGACTTTACCTCTAAATATATCAGCAACGTGACACTTTTGGGCACCATCTTCCCACATCGTGCGCCGCGATTTAAAAAACCTTTTTACAAAAAAATACTTGTGTGTGTCTTTGGTTGGTTCTTCGTATTGGTTGTGTTTCTAGTAAAGTTATTTTATACTTTGTAGTCTTTTTTTTTTATTTGGAAGTCAGTTGTATTTTTTTGTAAAAAAGTTTTTTATTTTTTACTTTTTAGTGGTACTCCACACCTATTAACAGCAATGGAAAGTCATAGGAAAGCAAAACACGCGATTTCGTTAACTTACTTGGATGATATATTTTCTACTTCCTCAAGCTATGATGAAATTTCTATGGGACCAATCGGAACGTATATTCTTTTACATAAAAGAATATTTTTTCAAATCGGTTCATAAATGACGGAGTAGGTAATGAGGTAACAAACATAAAAAAAATACAACCGAATTGAGAAACTCCTCCTATTTTTGAAGTCGATTAAAAAATGGTGACTGGGGGCTACGCCAGCTCCCACAGAAAAATGTTCGAACCCCTTAGCTATTTTTATCAGCCGACTAATAGGTGACTCATGAAGCGATTCCGTAAACCATCAAGCCACCACAACGAAGATAAACCAACCTCATAATTTAAAAACAAACCTATCCTCATATAAGTGTTAACTCGTCTCCCCCCAAAGGAACGTAGATTATAATGACTTTGAAAAACTTTCCCCCATATCAACTATGCATCACTTATTTCTCCCCTGAGGCCACTAGAATGAGATTTGTGGCGAAAAATAATTTCGTCACGCAACTATTCCGTGGGGAAGAACACGTTTGCTGGATTGTTTTTAACGATGATATTAGAGAATTTCCAAGAATGTTCTGGAATGTGCGTGGAATTTTCGAATCGCTCCTAATTTAAGACTTAATGTGTAACTTTCAGGCAATATTTACAAGTACATGAAAACTTATAGATATAGAACTTATACAAGCTAGTAGAGAATATACAAGCGCAGTAAAAAGGGGAGGCGAAGAACTCACAGGGCATTGACAAATTCGTCCACATCGCTGTCAACGGGAAAAGTACCCAGAATACTGGCCGCATTGCCAAGTTGAATGGCAATGCTGATTCGTTGGCCAAAGAATAGGCCAGCCCTCTGGTCACATGAAGAGTCGGCTAACCGTTTGCTGATTTCACTAAAAACTCGATGAGCACTCGGACCCCATGGCCCTAGTGTTTCAACCCCAAACGGCTCAAATAAATAATTCCGAATAAGGTTGTTGTATTTGCGCCGTTTGAGATTTTCTGCACCCGCAGCAGCCGCCCCAGCACAACCCGCCGTGCTAAGAAGATGGGATGGCGCAAGGAATGTTCTTGGATCGTGGGAGTGTTGAAGTACTCAAATTTCAGACACCTACACTATTGGAATACTTTTTGTTGTTGTCACATTTGGTGTTGTAGTACCTACTAAACAGTACTTTGTGATCTACATTGTAGATATCATAAAGAGGTAGACACGGAGTTGGTAGGCCTCCTACATGATGGACCGATGACCTGGTAAAGGCGATTGTCCACTGGATGCGAGACACACAGGACTTGTCGGTGTGGCGACACTTGAGGGAGGTCTGAAATAATGAATTATGATACAGAGGGGTTTAAACCTTCAGTGTGGTTAAAAAAGCAATAAGGGGTAATGATTTCTATAATCGTTTGTAGTGCACAATAGAAGGATTTCAAAACAATAACAATGCTGCAAACAACTCGCACCTAAGTTGAATTGCATTTATTTATTTATTTACACTTTACGCACACAAATGTACAGAGGCGGACTTAATGCCATAGGCATTCTCTACCAGTCAACCTTTGGGTGATGCAGAGAATGGTGGTAAGTGCAATATGGTGAATAAAAAGCGATTGATATTTAATTAATACATACAAACATTTAAATAAATAATACGAATATATAAACTATACATACAATATAAATATATAATAAATACTCAAATTAACAAGATAAATAGGTACACGAAATACTTAAACAATTACAACAAATAGGTAATTGGAAAACATTAGCGATGTGATGATACTACTGCCAACTTCTTACGAATATGTTCGCGAACTTTAACTTTGAAGGCTAATC
>NDFZ01005192.1:254952-348258 GCA_002192655.3 Mamestra configurata
AACCCATATTAAAAAAAAAAAAAAAAAAAAAAAAAAAGAAGGGAGCACTTTAATTGACTGTCATAACATATGGTTATTGTATGTAAATATTACGGCTTTGTGCTCCAATGTTGTTGTTACCGACGCGCGACGCCATGAGGCGTGGCTGTATTAGCGACGGTTTTAATCAAGGAAACTAGTTTATATATGATTTCGGGTTTATGGCGGAAAGTGACAGCTTTAGGTCTGTTATTTAACGTCAACTGAAACCCCGACCAAGTTTCAGCTATTAATAATATTCATATTTAGTGGTTTAAAGCCTAAATTCAGCATAGGGTTGTGTCTGTCGCATATAGCTGGTTGAATATGAAGACGCTGCTATTGTTTTTAATTTTAGGAACACACTACGGAAAACTGGAACAACACTTACAAGTAAAGTGATGTATGGCCCACTTCAGACGAAAGCGTTTCCAGAGTTTGTTTACCGTCACAGAAAAATAAATCTTGATTGTCACAACATCCCAATATCGTTGTGTTGACATACTGAGAGCAATCGCAGAAATAAGGACAAATAAACTAATCTCCGTTCATTTATTAGACCTATTTGGAGTGAACTAAGTTGATAAACGCCACTAGTTTGAGGAAAACGCTCAAGTTCAAGTCTACTGAGTCATTTCCTCATAGCAAAATTATATAGAAATGAAATTACTGGATCCTCACAAAAGTGTAACGCCGATCTATTTACAAGAAAATTATTATAGGAATGCAGGAATAAAAGCACTTTAGCGTATTAATGAGGGAATATTTTTGATAGTAAACTAAAAAGATTAAGAATAGCCCAATGAGTAAAAATTTCGGATCCTATTTAGTAACACTCAATGGACTCTAAATGTGAAAATTATTTGAAACAATTCCCGTATATATATTATAATAAAATTATTGGTGTAGGCAATAACATTTTTGTCATATATTTTGTACATGATTGAGGAAACAGTTTTAACCAATTGGATCACATTCGTCACATAAATGAAATTACAATTTACGCAACACGTTATTCATTTGTTGTTAAATTCTCTAATCATTAGTCACATTTGTGATCATAATACTATTCCATATCTTTTGTAGGTTCTATTATAATAGAATAGGATATAATACCCTTTGTAATGTACACCATATAAGTCACAAAAAATATAAATGATGAAAACATTCCATCGAGCATTTCGCGTGGTCTTATTGCTAATAGCGAACTTTTAAAGACAAACTTTGGATGATTTGTAAGGAGAAAATGTTCTATGGAGTACAGGTCTTACAATTGTTGATGTTATTGTGAAGGGACTAACATGTTTGGAGGTGTATCTTACTGCTCATGGTGTAATCATCACTAATTGTTAATGTATCTACCCCATATGTGTCTTGTAGTAGTGAAAACGTAATTTGGCAAAGACAATCTGATAAGTTTTCTATCAGCAAACACGATTTAACCTTTTGAACGCCATTGTCATGTATACATAACAAGAAAGCGCGTGCCCTGTACGCCAAACTTCACAAATATGTGACAACGCGGGGGCACGCGTGGGGCGTGCGTTTATGCGCTGACATTGAAAGTTTAAGATACGAAACCATATTCAAACTTATTCCAATTCTCCAAATTCAATAGATCATCATCTTTAAGACGAAAGTCGTCCAATGCTGGATATAGTCCTCCTTCAAGAATCGTCACATCAACCTATTCTGTGTTTCTTGCATCCAATGGACTTCCACAGCCCTCACCATACCATCGGTCATTCGTCCTCCTCCTCCTCGAGCTAAAAGAATAAAAACAATTGCTCCGCCATTCAAGGTATGAGAAAAAGATAACGTTTTTGTAACTTTTGAGTTTTTTCCTCACAATATAAATCATGTCCCGGTACGCGAAAGTTTTTGAGATAGAAGTTTTATTATTGTAAAAGTGAATTGTGTTGCTTGTCTGCGGGTTCTCTGAGGTTATTTAGAACGAAACTAACCTTTGAATAAAGTGAAAATGAAGAATTTGTGGTAAGTCGATCTGAATAGTTTTCATTCTCAGGGGATTATACAGGGAATTATGTTTTTTTTTTAACCTGTTGGTGGTTTTAAGTCTTATACGATACTATATCCGTTTAGGTAGTTAACTAAAGGTAAACAATCTTGATGTAACTTTTTACTTAAAAACTCAGTTTAAAAATAAAATGCAAGTAAAAACCAAAGTAAATACAACAGTAACGAATACTAAATCAATTGAACCATAAGTTTGAAAAGTAGTTTATTTGTTTAATATGAATTTGTATAAAAAGACACATCAAGATTGTTTACCTTTAGTTAACTACCTAAACGGATAGAGTATAGCTTCAGCCATGCTCGCATTAATGTCGACATTTTTGAATTGAAAACTTCTTTAGGCGCGATGAACACTTTTTGGGTGAACAAAAATCATGGAACTCGCGTCATCGTCACCGAACGCTTTCCATGAGCTATATGTATAGTGCAGATATGTGTACTTAGTTTTTTTCAAGAAAAACATATAATGGTAACCCTGAAATAAAAATTTCTATGGCCTATTCCAGGATCTGTCCGTGTGCCAAGTTTTATTTAAATCAATTCAGTGGACGTGAAAAAGCAACATATCTATTGGTACAGAATTAATATCGCACATTTATTTTTATTATGGGCTTTTTCAAGCCGTGAAAAGGCCGTATATAAAACAAATATGTCCTAATTTAGCCTATTGTAATGTTATGGTCGACCCTCGTTCCAAATATTATCAATTTATGATCAATTTGAAGTAGAATACTTAGGAACAAGCAAATAAATATCTGCTGATCTGGTTATATCCATCAAATCCGGAGTTACAAAATCATTATATTTCTCAGTAATGTTTGTTTATTCTGAATCAAAGAGACAGAGAGAGAGTCAAATGATATTTGTCAATATAAAGTGCCGCGTTTTCAATGTTATCACTAATCAGTGATCTTCGAGATTCGGAAAATATTATTGTATATCTTCTCCTCCGAGAAATAAAATGATAACTGATATTGATAAGTTTGAGATATTGCGACCTTCTTGAAGACGTAATGATGCTGGATTATTTAAAGCCACAGAATGTTCTCGTGTTGTAACGCAGGTCTACTTTAACAATCATAACAGAATGCTGGGTAGTCCCTAAATGACAGTGTTAAAAAAAATTACCAAATTTTTGAGACCAGTGCACTTGACAACGTGAAATCCTGGACTTAAAAACTTTGAAATCACCGACATGTATTGTGCTTACGTAAGGTCAGATCAACAAGAAAACCTTTAATTTTTTTATGGTAACTTAAATTGTTTTGATCATCATATGGTTGGACTTGGAAATATCCGGTTTTATATTCTGATGTTATTCAATTGTAGCGGCATCAAAACCACCATATGAAAACCTAAGAATCGAAATTAGTACGGTAATAAAAAGAACCACAACGCCATCTATCCTGTCAGCGACGATCTAACAACGAAATCCTGCATCGCGCAAGCAAAGTTCTCCGTGCAATTTGAACATGTACAACAGTCCGAATATCAACTATCGGGCAGTTGCCCACCAGACACAACAACCGTCTGATTGGAGGATCCTCCCTTTTCAATGGAGGTGTGCGGGGCTTTACTCTCTGTACTTGACTTTGACTTTGACTTTGTACCGCATACCCCAATACAGTAATAATCTACAGTGTAAATTGTTAACTTTAACTCGTTCCATCTCTGAATAAGGACGTCAGTTTGATAAGATCAGCATTTTTATTTACAGCTAAGAAGCATCTGTGAGTCTAGTTCTCGGTATGGTTGGTCGCAAGTCAATATGTAATCCGATTGTACGGTACGTTCAGATTCATGCAGATCCAATCAGAGCTTACCAGGTTTGTAGTATTGTTTACTATGTATGGTCTGTCGAGTAATTGCATATGTACTATCAACTATTTCGACGTTTTGTTATTTTATAAAGTAAAGCCTGTGAGAACTAATATTCAATAGAGAGACAATGCACCCAAAACAGCCACTTAATTTAAAGTGGTCTACATGGCACATACGTTCTATATTTTCCGGTCATTGCAAAATTCTTTCACAAACTTTCGAAAAAAGAAAAAAACAACTATATAAGATTTTTCATTTCTGGTAATTAATGTTTTTGTATGCTTAAAATGGCCATGATCATCCGGAGACTGCGGAAATACGTTCTTAGTCCTGTCAAGAAGTCGTGTTGAAGCACCTTGAATTCTTTCAACCCTGTTAATATCACTTCTTTGTTTCTCAAGATTCATCTTATATTCAATCTCTCAGCACATCAAAGTAATCACTTTAATCAGGACAATGCCGCGGTGCTCCCTTGTATCAGCATAACTCTCTGAGCTCCACCCAATAACTTATTCCCGTCCATTGACTCTTAGAACTCGGGTGGAAAGATAAGCGGCTGATATAGCCTTGTGAAGACTGATATAGCATTATATATTTATTTCTGGATTAGTGGGATATCCTTCACACTTTCAGTACTTTCAAAGGAGAAAATAAAAATAACAAAATATTGCCATTTGAATTTGTTTGTGATGTTTTAAATTAAATTGTGTAACGCATTATCACGTGTGTAAAGTGTTGACGAACTCTTCAATTTGATACATGGTGTGTTAATAAAGTAATGAAAATAACAAACACAACTCAATTTAATTTATTAACACTAAGAAGACCTCACTGTGAAAGGTTCATTCTCTATTTGAATTGGAATAAGAGTAGGATGATGATGAATTGCATAGAAGGCTACACCCTCATCGGGGGTGATAATCGGGGAGATTTTAATACTTTACTTTATTTAAAATAAAAATACTGTGTATCTGCCAATTAGTTTTAGACACACAATAGCTAGGCTATTAGCTTATTATATTAACTCAGACATAAGTAGTATGTCGAAGTCTTGTGTAATTAAATCCACAATGTTTAGTAATATTACTAAGAATCAGGTGGTGAGCCAAAATAACTGTAGCACTATAGCTATAAATTCTTTTAAAAATTGTACGAAGGAGGTTCCATGTATCACTATGGAAAAATTATTTGTTAACGTGGAGGCCACATGTAGTTCCATCTCACTGCCAAGTGATGATGTTGAAGTCTTAGGGCAAACTCCTGATATTAATTTAAACTAGTTTATAAGACAACAGAAGTTACCAATAACAGATTAGTTATACCTACAGACATTAAGGTATCTTCTTGCTCTCAGTTAGATACATATCAAAAAGGGGGTCAGCAGCATACATTGAAATTATTTCATCAAAATATTCAAGGTATCTCTTCCAAAATATTAGAAATAGAAATGTTTTTAGAGAAAACAATGTTTGACATTGTATGTTTTAGTGAACATTGGTTGAAAGATTACCAGATGCAAATTAGTTATGAAAATTATAGTGTAGGCAGTTGCTTTAACCGCAAATCTATGTTGCGCGGTGGTTCCCTCATCTTAGTGAAAAAATGCTTAAAATTTAAGCAACGTAATGACATTGTCAGCTTGTCAGTGGAACATTGTATTGAACTGTCCTGTGTTGAGCTGGATAAGCATGTTATAGTGTGCGTGTACAGACCCCCAAACCCTCAAAACTTTACTTTATTTGAGTCAACTATGGAAGATATCCTTGCGAAACTTGCAGCAGGTAACAAATCCGCGATTATTTGCGGAGATTTTAATATTAATATTTTAGAAAATAATTTAAATAGCAGCAGATTTTTAAGCCTTTTTAAATCATTTAATTTGTCTAATGTTTTTACTGAACCTACTAGGGTAACACCAACTTCTTCAACCTGTATCGATAATGTATTCTGCGATTGTGATTATTTAGATAAAGCCATAGTTAATTACCTTCCGTCGGATCATAGCGGACAATTGGTAACATTTAAGTTTAAAGCAGCCTTGCAAAAAATTCAAATACAATATAGGCCAATTACAACAGGCAAACTAGCTAGATTCAATGTTACCTTACAAAATAAGTTGAATGTTCTAGGCCATAATATTGAGGACGCAAATAAGTTTTATGATAATTTCTTTTCAGTAGTACTAAAGGAATTCAATACAACTTTTGAAAAGAAGTCTAAAAATACTTCCCCTAAGTTTATATTTAGTGACTGGGCGACTAAAGGTATTAGGATAAGTAGGGAAAGACTATATGAGTTATATGGCCTTAAGCCTTTCATTAACACAGAAACCTTTAGTATGTATGTAAACAAATATTCTAAAGTTTTCAGAAATACTTGCAAAGTAGCTAANTCATCATTTAACTCCAATGAAACACCTCGCGTCATCGTAAACTCATCTTCTAATCACATCAATGCTGATTCAATGGCGTCCATGATCACGGATAAAACCACTTCCTTCGTGTCGGCTCATAATATTGATGTCTTTTCTTATCCTTCTCAACACGGAAATGAGTATCTCTGCCATAATCTTGAAGATTGTGTCATTCAACTGTGAGCTATCTAAATTTTCCATTTATTATACATAGCACCGCTGAATTTAGATGTCTGAAAATGTTTGTGTAAAAATTTATATGGTTTGATGATTTTATTGCCATTTGAATAGTATAGAGCAGCCGCACGGGTCGAACTTCGAGGTTAAGCAACGCTTGCCGAGGTCGGTCTGTGGATGGGTGACCATCGGTTACATGTCGAGTTTCCTCCGTACCTTGGAAAGCATGTTACGCCGCCGTCGTTCCCGGTTGTCATTTGTAGATCTTTGACAGTCGTTACGGGTAATCAGATGCCAGAAAAATCTGGCACCATCAATGCCAAGGGGTGACGTGTAACCCAATTACTGGGTTGTAAAGATCAGATAGGCAGTTGCTCCATTTAAAATACTAGTATTCAGCTGCATCCGGTTAGACTGGACGCCGAACCCAACATAGTTGGGAAAAGGCAAGCTGATGATGTGAACTTCCTTTCCGAGTCACCCATCCACAGACCGACCTCGGCAAACGTTGCTTAACCTTGAAAGTCGATACGTGCGGCTGTTATTATTTAGCCACGAACTATCGATGGTTTTATGTTGATGATAATTGACTTTATATGGGATTGCCCAGAAACCTATGTGTTGTCATGCCAATTAGTTTGATAGTAGGCCCCATTGAAACGGTCAGGTGATAATTACTTATCGGTCACTATCCTAAATCTAGGCTGTAATTGAGCACTGTGATTAATCAGTCTGATAACGCTATATTCAGCCACAACTATTGTTTTTAGGTATTTGACATCTTTAGAAGAAATCTTCTGACTGCGACCCTTCTGTCTTTTATCTGTTCAACTGAGCAAAATAAAAGTTATACAACGTGGGCGATATATTTATTGCACTATGGGAAGATTTTTTAATAGTCAGACCACTTTAATCTGAAGACAAATATGGCGTTTTATTATATTTTGAATATAGCATCTTTCGAACGGCCATTTTAATTTACCAAATACCGGTTTTTTAAAAAAACAAGGCTTTAAAATTTATATTTTGAAATCTAACAAGCAGGAGGCCAATTCCACTAATTTTAAAACGTACACATTCAAGTCGCATTCGCATCTCAATCTCAAAACGTCAAAAAAGGTATTCTACTAAACTTAAAAGGAATATGAATTTAACTAAGTCGGATAATTTGGACATTTAATTAATAGAATAAAATAACGTTACTTAAATAGTAATTATTGTCTGTGTATATTGAACCAGCACAAAACCACATTTATTTTCGAAAATGAAAACATACTTGCCTCCCATGCGACTGGAATTTGCTGACATTGCGATGCGAATGTGAATAGATCGAAATTTAAAGTTAGCGGAATACCATTTTCCAGTGTCTTCAAAATCGCATCACAATCTAGTCTCATGTTTTTCGCATGACACGTTAATTAGTAGAATTGCCCTTCAGATAGCTAATTCATCGACAAAGATCCGCTAAAGACATATACAAATTAATCATAATTATTTGAAAGAAATGAAAAACAAAACTGATGCACAACTGAACTCTTAACAAACGATAAAGACCTACCAACAAGTTCAAAGCGGTCGGTCACCTAGTTGCAGGTCGGTCAGTGACGACTGTCTGACGTACCAATGTTCTCGACCTCTCTAACTTTCAGCTGACGAATTGACGGCTTCAGATCTAAATATAATATCAGATTTCTTTGTAAAAGCATTTACTGGTATATTGGAAACTTCGTTTGAACTAAGTGGTTTTAAGTTGAGACATAAATAGATTCGATTTTAACTAAAGCCAACGTAGTGTCATTATCATTTTAGTCAAAAATCCACTGAGGCTCTAGACAAAGTGCCATAATACATATGAGCGAATGCGATTGTCAAAATATAAGAGATTGATCACGTGTAATTTCGATAGTGTTTGTCAATCCCATGCATTTTTGAGGTTTTGAATATCGCTTAGATCACTTATCTAGAGCCTCTGGACATATGATAAGCACATCTGATAGTTGTAGTGACGCTTGATTGAGAAAATCCTTACTTAACATTATAAATGCGAAAGTAACTCTGTCTGTCTGTCTGTCGCACTTTGACGCAAAAACTACTGAACCGATTTAAATGAAATTTGGTACACAGATAGTCTAGAGCCTGAGAAAGGACATACTATATACTTTTTAATGCGAAAATAGGGTTGTTAGGGGTTGAAAGGGGAGAATGAAAAGTTATATGGAAGTATCGTCATTTTTAGAGCTAGATGCTTGAAAGTTATTTTATAGGCTGTTGATTTGACATAAGTCGCATATCTAAAAAAAACTAAAACTAAAGCAAAAAAAAAAACATGCTACCCAAAGACACTATTTCACGCGGACGAACTTGTGGGCACAGCTAGTTTACTCATAAATTAATTAGAACTTTTCTGCAAATGCTGCAATATTGATATTTTTGTCAGTGAGAGAACTTTTTACCTGAATAAGGACATTTTATTCAACTCTGATGATTAAAAGTTTACGCATTCGAAACTACTGAATGAAAACGTTGTTCGTACTCAAATTTCCAGATTTTACACTGCCTTTTTGTATCAACTTTTCGCTCATATGAAAATTCCTTACTCCAAATTCAAAGATTTAATGATCTCTCGATATTTAATTAAAATGTTGGCATTAATACAACTTTATCTTCTTCAAACCACTTTGGATATTTCAATGGCGAAATTGCTAAAGACTTCTGAGAATTTGCAATTTCAAGATATTTGTTTTGACAGTTCTAAAACTTTAAATTAAGGCATATCTTTGTTCGACTAACAATAATATCGATACGTACTTAGATGATGTTCTCTTGTGTGTTGAAGAGACTGATTTCATTTTTGTTAACATTGAACTTATGATCTGGCGAAGGTCTTGGGAATCCGCTGGATGTGGGAATTACGGTAATAGTCATTGTTACGATGATAGGAGGAGTATATCTTGGGTGGACGTCTTTCAGTTTAATGACAAGTTATTTGTTTCCATATGACTGGCCTGTTGGTCGAGTGGTTAGTGACCCTGACTGCTAAACCAGAGGTCGTGGGTTCGATTCCCACCCAGGACAAATCTTTGTGTGATGAGCATGATCATTTGTTCTGTGTCTGGGTGTAATTTGTCTATAATATGTATGTAATTAGAAATATATAAGTATGTTTATCAGTTGTCTGGTTGCCATAGCACAGGCTCTGCCTAGTTTGAGATCGGATGACCGTGTGTGAGGTGTCCCAAGATATTATTATTATAAGTATATTCTGCAATAGTCCTGCACCAATCAGGGATTCCCCTTGGGTATACTTTCATAGTGCAGACAAATATAATCGTCGGTTGGTGCCCCATTCCATTTAAAATGTCTAACGGGGCCTCTGCGAGTTGGCTTCGGTCCTTCGGTCGGGTTATTTTTTATTGACTTAAAAGAGTGTCTATAGTCTTTCTTGCACGTTCTTCTCCATAGAGATCTACGCTTTGGAACGTGCAAATATGTAGCTTCATCTTTTTCACCGACCTAACCTGACAATTCAAAAACGCCTGTTTATGGTTTATTTAAAGTATTTTTTTTTTCTCATGATTTCCTTATGAAAGCGTTATCATGATATCATGCCCGGTTTCTGAGGATTTATCGGTTGTTTATCTGTCCGTTAACGTTATTTGTCATGCCATTGGTTGGTTGGTGGTTAACGGACAAATAAACGACGGATAAAGTACCTCAGAAACCGGACAATAGACAAACACTTTTTATAGTAGAGACTTATACTAGGACTACAGAACCGACCCAGACTGACGACCGTGATATGACGCGACTTGAGGAGGAAATGGCGAGAGCAGCGTGGCCGATGCAGACACAGACAATGTTCCTACGCCCTGTAACAAAGTCGCTCCTTCCATATTGTTGCAAAAGTCTCGAGAATTTACGAGTTGCGTCCATGAATGATTACTGTAAGTACTGTGACGTCAGATGTAATAAATTCACAAAAGTCAAGGAAAACACATCAGTTGCATAAAACTTGAAATCTTATCGAGATAAAGATCGCAGATAAGCTGGGAAGATAACTAATGATACAGCAGTTATGAGGACAAACATGAATGGAGGTGCGTGAGCAAATAATACCGACATACGTACTCTTATACCACATAGAGAAGTATAAACACGTGTAGCGTCTTTCTATTCTAGGCTAGAATGTAGCCACAGGGAAGTGTAGTTCGAGTATCATTTGTAACGGTATGCTGCAAATCCAAGTACTACATTACATCGCGTTCGCCCTGACAAGAAGAGATTTAAAGATATTCCGCCGTATCAATAACTTAAAAAAAAAAAATTTTTACAAAAAAATACAACCGACTTCCATGTTAAAAAACAACACTTCAAAGTATAAAATGACTTTAATTTCGGATGTCGATGGTTTTGGCTGTTTCTTTGTATTTTAACACTGATTTCCGAAATTAAAGTAATTTTATACTTTGAAGTTTTTTTATGTGGAAGTCAGTTGTATTTTTTTTTTATTTTCGCTTTTTAGTGGTACCCCGCAGGCCACACCTAACAACACCACTGAAAAGTATTTTGCTTTCCTCTAAAGCAAAATACGAAATTTCGTTTAATTGGATGACATATTTTTTCCAGCTATTTACCGATTTTGATAAAATTTCTATGGGACCAATCAGAAAGTACATAATATATATCCTTCCATTCACATAAAAATGTTTTTTCAAATCGGAACTTATACGGTAACAAACACACAAAAAAAACATTCACAGTACAAAAACATGGACAGTAGAGTCACTTTATTAATGTAACATTATTATTTTACTGAACTGTAAATGATGACGTTCAAAAGTGCCGTTTAATGGCCTAATTGAAATAAACGTTTTGACTTTGACTTTGACATTCAACCGAATTGAAAACCTTTCTACTTTTTTTGAAGTCTGTTAAAAAGGTTTACAAAGACATTTTTCATGTTGTGTGCGTCCTGACAATTATGAACTGATATTTATAAATTACAGTTATAACATGAAAAATATACGGATGAAAAGTTTTAATAAATAGGTCCGTCCCTATTTATTAAAACTTTTCATCCGTATATTTCAGTTGAAATACAGATTAATAAATTATTTATTATTGTCTATAGATTTTAAATATGCAATCTGCTTATCGTTATTTAAACTAGTCATATATGATTACATTGTTTTAATGAATAAGGGCTACAATTAGGGCCTTATTATGGAACAATATTTTTTAATTTTAAAAATATTATGACAGTAAGAACAACGTAAATAAAATAATCGTCCATTACTCATATTTTATAAACATTAAATAACTCCTTTATCTAACTTATATCTTACTACTTTTAAATTTTTGGTTCACATATGACCTGCCACTGTATGTCATGGAACCAGCTAACTTCCAGATCACTACGAAGTATACACGCTTAATTGACAACCTCTTAAAAAAGTGATTTCCAATCTATGCGATTAGTCTCACACCCTCGTTCTGACCTTGTACATAATGAAAAGACGCACATATGTGTAATGTGTGTATGCATCGTACGGTGTATTTGCTGAAGATAAGCGGAAAGCAGACCATTATTTAAATGAGAATGCAGTAGTTGTTTGTTTTACTACGATTGCTAATGAAGTATGTGCGCTGGGAACGTTCCAAAGATTTATGCATTGGTTTGGTCACATCTACATCTATACTAATATTATGAATGCGCAAGTTTGGATGTTTGTTACTCAATCACGTCCGAACGGCTGAACGGATTTCGATAAAATTTGGCACAGAGGTAGATAGTCTGGAATAACACATAGGATACTTTTTTATCCCGGGAACATGATTCCTTGGGATAATTTTCGACATTTACGCGGGCGGATCCGCGGGTGGCTGATATTTAAACATAATTGGTGAAATGTAAAATAGACTATAGGCAGCCTAGCACTTTTGGGGAATACTGCAGTGATTTTGTGATGTGTTAAGTTATTTTCATAAAATATAGAACACTTTGAAACAGCCGGTCTATTCTGTCAACATCTCACAGCGTAAAATAAGGTAGAGTGAGCATGAAGTGAACTGTCATTCCATCTCAACTATGGAATGACAGCTCACTTCATGTTCACTTCTCTTAAGTTTACACAGTGAGAAATTCACAGAATCGCACTGCTGAACCATTCCAACCTATATCAAAGAAAATTAAATAATTATATTAGACATCGTAATTAAGACAATAAATTCATGAAAGAGTAAGGATGGCGCCCAACTGGGGCACAGTGCTTTGGCTTTGAACGGGAATGTGAAATACTGTGACACGCTTTACTTCAAGTACTTTAAGTAGGTTATTGTTGAAGATTAACTTACTAAGACTTGTATAATTTGATGTGAGGGACGTGAAACTCTTCGTTCTAATCCCTATGACTTTACCGGCTTTGTGTAATTTGCTTAGAAATATGTGTTATCAGCACATTTGTAGGGTTGCTTTGTTTGGGCGACATTTTGTTTTTTTTTGGCGTTAAATTTTCTTTTATGAAAACTGATAGGAGAAAGGTTTTTATGGACAAATTTATTTGATATGTAGGTTGTTCTAGAAGTGCTTGGTCAAGGGAAATATACTTAAGACTTTTTTCAAAATATCTGACCGCAAAATCCGAAAAACGTTTTATAACAAATCACTTATCAAGCAGTCTGATGCATTTGGTGACATCAAATCTGTGATTGAACTTAATGTATTGCTAGAAACTGTACCAACTGCTTGAAAAGTCATATGTTTGGAACGTTTTCGTCGTTATTAGTGATAAATGATATTTATTTTGCAAGTAGGTTAAACATAACACTTTTACACGTCAATATTTTTTGATCATTTTAAGCTAGATGAAGCCGGTGTTTCCTAGCTGACTACCCTGAGAAGAAACACCGAAACAAACTCAGAGGTCAAAGTCTCTTTTAAAGTCCATACAATCTGTACTGGTCAAATCATATGAGAACCATGTGAACCAGTGGTCGTATTCTTCGATAAATGTTCCTTCTTTTTTTTTGCTATTGTTTTATTTATGTAGGTATATCAGCTACCCAGCATCACCCTTAAATATGACCATACACTTCTGGAACACCCTGCATAGAGCTTGTTTTTTCCCGCAGCTTTGCTCGCGTCACCAATCTCCATCTATCTCTGTACCAGAATTCATCAAATACAGTTCAGCGATTTAGGCGTGAAAGCGTAACAAAAATCAAACTCACTTTCGCATTTATGATATACCTTTAGAATGTATATGTCAACGGAAAAATGCAAACGCCGTGAGATTGTAAAATATCGCGTGGAATTGTAAACTATTGAATTTGGATGGGATTTAATGCATACAAAACGATTTTTTAATAACATATCGAGAAATTATATTCTAATAAACATAAATTATAATCCTAAGGAGTATGCAAATTTTCGGTGACCTTTAAAATACACATATAAAAAATATACCTATAATAGACCTTTAATAAAAGTCAACAAAGCGAAGCGAGAATAGAAATGAAATGAGAAATATGCTTTATACCAACATTTTTCAAAAAACAAAGGCAGATATCAAATCGCTTAGTTCTAGCTGTAATGCATCCATTTCCTCAACTGACAGTTTACGTAATACAAGATATAACTCCAATACAGCGACAAAGTTTAAGTAGAACATCATAAATCATTTATTTGGCAACGACTATAACTTCAGTACCGATATTTTTCAACAATGTAACATTAACTCGGAACAGCTTTTTTTTAAGGATGGGAAATCATCAAATGACTTCTTCTGCTCTGGGTGGAGCGGAAGGGCGTGTCAGACTTTTCCTGACTAAAACCCATCCGTGTTCCTTCTAAAGCCCTGGAATGCAAAGGGCATTCCAGGGCCGCGGTGACTCTTTCGAACAAATTCCGCAACCCTGGCAGGCTCTGGCCCCAGCGGGCTCCGTCTTCTATGCTGACATCTCTGAATCTATGCTGACATCTCTAACTAACAGCTGGGACTATATAAATGATACTGCAGCGTACAATTCTTAATAAGAAAGCTAATTTCATCCGCCAGATGACTTTAAATCCATCTCAGCGCCCCAGGAAATTACTACAAAGAATACTTTGCGTAAAAACTAGTGACAATGAAAGTGTAATTGTGTCTGCTTCATAAAAGAAGATTGAGTTATTAAAGGATTCTTTATAAGACAGGAGTTAAGTTAATGAAGTAATCGCTCAGACTGAGGACAAAGATAAATTAGTCAGGCTGAAAAACTAGAATGTACTAACGGCTTTCTTGTTAAGATCGCTTAACAAATTGATTGCTTGATTTATGAATTGCGAAATCATTTTAAATTATTTTTATAATTGGCATAAAAATACGACTGCAGTGAGCTATTAGAAATAGTGATGAATGAATATTGAAATGTTTATTACAGATGAAGAGGAAGGCAAAATAGTGGACTTGAAGGCAAAGAGCTTTAATGATAGCGTGACGGGTGAGTGGGAGAATGGAAGCAGACTTGCTGCGATGACCACTTAAAAAAACCGGACAAGTGCGAGATAGACTCGCGCACTGAGGGTTCCAATCGAGTCTTGTCATTTTTTAGAGATGCATTACCTGCGGATACATCAATGTACGTCACGGTCATTTCTTCAACCAACAATATAAGTTTGTATTCGCATTTTTTTGTATATTTTTAAAGGAACAAATTCTTTATTTTCGGACTTTTTCCTGTACATATACTGTAAGATCTGTCTTCTCGGAAAATTTCAGGACTCAACGGTGGGTCAACGGGAAGTACTCTAAAGTTTTTGAGTTCCTTGCGAGCGTCAAATAGGTAATGTGCCATAAACGGAGCTTAACGGCCTTATATTGCGTTGACTTAGAAGTTTGGTTTTTTCACTGCTCCAAGAGGTAACTGTTCTGAATACTTGCGAGTTAATTTCAGCTTGATCGCTTTAGCGATTCCTAAGAACGGGATAAGGACAGGAAGATGACGATGATGGTAGTGAGACCCCCAGGTGTGATGCTTCTTTTCAATGTTAACTATTTCAACTTCTTCAAAGCTTAACACAATAATGTAAGGCGCAGCGAAATTTTATAGACATAGTGTGAACTACATCCGAAACTTGCGAGTGGAAATAAGAAAAGTTTTTCGTCTGCAGACTTTATACAAGCCATGCTTAAGTTCAGTTTTCTTTAGTTCAGAAGACACGTGTAAGGCTTGATATTCTGGCGGTGTCTTGGTTAAAAGAAAACTTTATTATCCTACGTTGTACAAAGGATAAAGAAAACCAAGTCACATACAACATAATATTATCTTCTAGCTCATGCTCTCGGTTACACTGGCGTCCATGTTTTACCGTCGCAAAAAAGAAGCCACTATCCGTTTCCAGGGTCCTATCGAGATAGATAGAACTCTTCCTTGTACTAAAATTCATCAAACAAACAAAATAATAAACACACTTTCGCATTTATAATATTAATTAAAATATCAGATAAGATAGTAAGGATTCTTTAATTTACATCTGTTTACTTTTTCATGAAATCTAGGCTTAATCCAAATCCAGATAACAATGCTACTGTTAGTTAAGTTTTAAAGATCACACCAGAAACATACAGTTGTTTTGTTAAACTAGGGCAGTTCTGCAAAGAACAATATTTACATTGTTGTAATTTAAATTGAAACGACAAATAGTCGTGGTCCGTGGTCTGTTGTCTAGATCAAATAGCAGTGACGTATCGTGTGCTAACAACAATACTCCGTGATTATCTCATACGAGATAGTGTTAGTCATTTGCATCAAAATCAAACAAAAAACTGGCTAAGTGCGTGTCGGACCACGCACAGTGTAGGGTTTCGTAATTCGCGGGCCTGCGGACGGCGAGCATTGGGTGGCTCGCTGTCCGATCACCCCCAGGCCCGGGTCGATGGCGCGTTGTGTTTCACGCGCGCATCAAAGAGATGTCAGCATAAAAGAAGGGGCCCGCTAGTGCGGAATTTGTTCGAAAGAGTCACTGCGGCCCTGGAACGCAAAGGGCTTTAGAAGGAACACGGATGGGTTTTAGTCAGTAAGAGTCTGACACGCCCTTCCGCTCCACCCAGAGCGGAAGAAGTCATTCGATGATTTCCCATCCTTAAAAAAAAAAGAAAAGGGTTCCGTAATTACCCGTCTCCTAAACTATGCCAGAAAAATTACTTAAAAAGTACTTAACTATGACTACCTATATTACATTACAAATTTACAAATGGATTTGGTTTTAAGTCCTATTCTATGGAATGATTAGGTTTTTTTTACTTACACAGTTCCATTTTAGAAGTTGGTCGACTATTACTCATTAACACGTTAAGCCTAGGTAGCGGTGATAGTTTTCCTTTTAAATTCGATATATATGCTACAACTATGGATTTTTTCACGTCTCCAAAAATCACCGTTTAGCTGGCAGAGGGGGGAACACTTGACTCTAACAAAAATTACCACTTTAAAGCTAAAAATAGTTTTACCAAACCCTCAGTATTTTAAAACGACCTGTACAACGATACCCCACACCATGGGGTACACGATAAAAAAAAATATCGCCCCTTTACATGTAGATGTGCCTTCCTAAAAAATAAAGTATTTCAAGGTTTTATTTTACCACTTTATCGGTGTGACTAATATGTATATCCACACCAAATTTCCACTTTCTAGCGCTAAGCGTCTCTGAGCTAAACCTCGGACGGAGTCGGAGACAGTCAGACATGGCGAAACTATGGGGGTTCCTTGCTGACTACGGAACCCTAAAAACGGTCCTAGAATTGTCCCTTGTATAACGCCCGTTGTTACTTTGTACGTTTGAAACCTCTGACCGAAGTCAGAATAATTTGTAATACTTTTATTTTGGCTGAAATTAGGAAGAATCTTAATATTACTCTCAAATCAGAATGAACAAACATTGTTTTTTTTTCAGAAAATACAATCAAATACCTCTTCATGGAAACCGTCTTTAAAATATCAAATTTCAGAAAATTACAGGTAACATACTCATGCTTTAAAAATATCGAAACGAAAATTATAAAGATCCTATGCTGCGTGATCTGAAACACGGAAACCGATCTGTCAAGTACAACAAGCATGTCAATCATATAATGGTATAATGAAATCTTTATCTAATCTCAAGTGTTTCGTACAAAACCGACGTAAACACTTGAAGAATTTAAAGTGAGACTGTTTCTATGTGGGTACGTTTTTCATTCTTGTGTGGTTGGAAAGATAATTGAGTTTTCAAAATAACTAAGTTATGTATTACTAGTTGCCCGCCCCCGTGATTGTCGAAAATTATCCCAAGTAACATATTCCCGGGATAAAAAGTATCCTATGTGTTATTCCAGACTATAATCTGCCACTGTGCCAAATTTCATCAAAATCCATTCAGTAGTTTTTGCGTGAAAGAGTAATAAACATCCATCCATACAAACTTTCGCGTTTATAATATTAGTAGGATGTAACGTACTGTCACGAAATAAACATACGGTGAGATGTTTGGAGAGTTTAAAAATACTTGTTTTTGTTAAAGATGATTAATGATCAGAAATCCAGTCTCCATACTTATATAAGTAGCTGACACGCGCAACTTCGTCTTCGTCACATTTTTCATTTATACTCCGCTCCTGTTGGTCGTAGCGTGATGTTATATAGCCTATAGCCTTCCTCTATAAGTGTGTTCTGTACATTAGTGTAATGTTGGGTATATTGTGCTCACATAATTTAATCAATTGATCAATGTACCTGTATATTTGAAAAGAGTAACTATGGAGTTTCTTGTCCGTTCTTCTCTATAAGAATCTACTTTTGCGAATGGACAACAGCTAGAGTCACTTATACTTTAATTTTAAACTGTAAATGATGACTTCCAAAAGTGCCTTTTAATGGTCTAGTTGAAATAATAATAATAATATATAGTTGAAATAAATGAATTGAGTTTGACTTTGACTATAAATTGACCATCCAACACTTTTTTTTTTTCATTTCGAACCAGTCATTCCTGAGATTAGTGCGTTCAACCAAAAAAACAGACAAACAAACTCTTCAGCTTTATAATATTAGTATAGATGAGATTGTAACCCAGTTGGTCTCTGTCTATTTGTTACCATTTCACGTCTTTACAAGTAAATGGACACGAGGAACAGGACATTATATTTTCTTAGATTTATTATTGACATTCACACACACGAAGTCGTTGGTTGTAAGGAATACGCAAAAGTCAATATTGCGATCATCTATCAAATCTTAAAAAAAAATTGAAGACACTGAAATTCACTATTTGTGACACATATTTTTCTGTAAAACCTTGTCTGAATACGGTCTGATACCAACGAGCAAACTATCCCTAGCTGTCCTCCCCCCAGCGACGCCCTAAACCGAGGCCCGTACCCCACAGGGGGTGCCCTTAGCGTGTAGTCGCTTTAGTTTGTAAGTTTTTTATAAGCCCTGGCTGGAGGCTTTAATATTATATTAAGGCAACCACGGGCAAGCCCGGTTAAGCAGTCGACAACCTTATAGGTTGAACTGAACTCACAAAAAAAAAGCAAACTGTACACAGTAAAGATCCCTGAAAACCTTTAAAAAAGACTGGAAGGAACTCCGAAGGACAACCGCCACTTTTCCCTTGACATCACGTCCCCAACGTCAAGTTATAGTCATGCACGGATAACAGTGGTATACGATATCGGACGTGACCACATTCAAGACGTTCGTGAGATCCTAAAAGTTATGACACTGGAAATGGAATGTAACCTGGAGATGTCGATTTTTGATGTGAAAACTTCTTTAGGCGCGTTGAGCACTTTTTGGGTGACAATAATCATGGAACTCGCGTCAACGTCACCGAACGCTTTCCATGAGCTATATGTATACTGTGTATATATGTGTACTTTTTGGGTGAACAAAACTCATGGAACTCGCGTCATCGTCACTGAACGCTTTGGGTGAACAAAAATCATGGAACTCGCGTCATCGTCACCGAACACTTTAGCTTTCGCTTAGTTCTCACTTCTATCGACAGTCCCCAAAGACGGGCAGTCTTTGGGGATGTTTTTTTTTATTATATTATTAATGTCCAATATCATAACAGCATTCCTAAACGAAATAAAGGATGACAAGGAGGAAAGCCGCTGATTTCGGTTAGTGCGGTCACATTTTGCCTCATTATTCACATGTTACATGAAATTGGAGGTAGAACATTGCCTTATGGTTTAACCACTGACGGCATTAAGCATTTTATACCATTACGTGCAAAAAAAGACGTGTATAAAAGTTAAGCACCCTTAAGAGGTGATCCTACAGATTGTTTATTTAGTTTATTTATGAGAGTACTAAATACAAAGTACTGTACAAAACATTGTGATTGTTATTTTTGGCGCTTGCAACAAAATCGGTTCAGTAAACTCGAACAAATAAATAAATAAATAACGTCCTCCTGATCGATTTCGGCCGTGGCCACCAATCTCAACCGAGACTAGCCATCGGCGCAGGACATATTATAATGTACAAGTGTGTGCGCAAACACAGGTGCACTCCCTCTTCCATCACTCTCACATTCTGATGGGACGGCAACACGACACGACCGGAGAGAGATCTGGCGCAGGATCAACGGCATAACGTACTTTCCGAGGCACGGGTTTTTTTGTTTTGGGGTGGTGTAACACCCACACCACCCCAAAACAAAAAAACCCAATTACACTTTCTGCCCGACCTAGGAATCGAACCCAGGACTTCACGCTCGGCAGTCGCGCTTCCGACTGCGAGACCAACGGAGTAGTTCAACTCGGACAAATAGGCTGTGGCAAACGGACAGACAGACATGCAAGTGATCCTATAATATTTCCGTTTATTTTTTGGAACCTTAAAAAGATGACCTATATTAGAAAAAGTAGAAAAAAACAATCGTCGCGTCGTTATTTATTATAAGAAATTATATCAGACCGGCTAGTAGGATATATTCCTGAAAGATTAGCTTCAGGTAGATAAAGTCACCAGGCATTCAGCCTCCTACCTTGATCACATAGACTCGTAGCCATTGTTAAAATCAGGTCACCGTAGAATTGTAATCATGGGTAGTGCAGCCTAAGAATGGATTGTGACCCATATTCTTGACAATTTTACATTTTATTTAAACGAGTAACATTATCTACGTGATCCGGGAAGATGATTTTGTGTCAGTATTTTTTGCGTTTTATTACCCCTGTATTTTACAAGGAAAACTTTATTAACCTTTAAACATTTTAACGACGAAATTCTACTTTTAACCTTCCTTACCCCAATACTGAATCCCTTGGGTTGTGGCACGAATTCATAGATTAAATAGAAAGGTCATGAAAACCGGTCGCCGAACAAATTCCAAGTTTTAAATGGCAATGTGTTGTTAGATAAATACGATAAAGTTGTGAAACTCATCGCTGGAAGCAATCTGCTGCTCGCTATGGTAAATTGGGGCATTCCGTAATGGCGGGTCTGCGTATATATGTTGGTCTTTGGAACAAAATAAAATAAAAAAGCCTTTACTTCCAGTAAATTTACAATCCTTTGAATCTATGCATGTAGGTATTACTAATATAATGACATATATAAGTGTTTTTTTTTTTAATTTGGAATAACAGACTGAAATAAAGGTTCCACAGTAAGTTATCCGGAGAGCATTGTCGCGTTGTGCCTGTTTTCGGGAGCTTTGAGGGTTGATGTAATTTAGTGCATTATCTTGCAGTTCTGCGGTACAGTGCTGACAGTGCTGAATTTTATAACACAACTGACAATCGTGTCATCCATTCGTCGTTAGTAAACATTTATAAAATTGTCGTGGGAATTCGTGACGTAAAACAAGATGGCTGCGTAAATTCCGTTTCTGGCCACGTCTCAAAAGATTCTTGTAGCGCTCTACTAGTTACTGCGACATAATACGAGTCTGTATCTTTAGTTGTCCAAAATTTACTAAAGTAAAAAGTAAAGAACTAAAAGTGTCTATAGATATTATCGACTTACCAAATCCCAAAGCGATGTGATGTCACATAGAAAAGTCAGCGCCGACAACCAAAACGTCTGTTTATGAAATAATTTTTGCGTTGTGAGTTGCGACACAACGTGACATAACTTTGATGTTTGTTTGAGTCAGCTGGTTGAAAATGCTGTTTAGTGTGTAAGCTTTTTAGTTCTTTGAATAAATTAAGGGTTGTGAAAGGTATTATAATTATTATATGTAAATTGGTAAAATAATTTATATTTCGTATGTAAAAGCTACGCTCTTCATGAACAGAAGTGATTTCAAAAATTTCTTCACTGAAAAAGATAAGAATCGTGCCAACCATATACGAGGTACTTTGAATTCCAGGAAAGTGCTCAGCTTTTTAAGATAGGTCACGCAAGTGAAACCGCGAGAAAAGTTTGTAAATAACTTAATTCAAGAAGAAAATGAATATGGAAAGTAAACAATGGAAGACGACGAGATGGAGAGAGACCAAGAGAAAAGTATAACTGAACCTAATCTTCAAAACATTTAATTTACATACAGACAGAACTGGGTCTTGGAAACTTTTTTCAGCTACGTTATTGCACATAAAACAAGATAGTCAAATGTCTAGACGCTTAAATAAATGGTATTTTATTCACCGAAGTTAAGATGGATATTAAATTAAATCAGAATAAATGGAGACTGGATTGAGACTTAAATTGTACTAATAAAAAAATAAATGTTCAAAGGATATATCGAAGAACTCGAGATAAATAATAAGCTAACCAAGTAGGATAGAACTGTAGCGGCATCAATACAGCACATGAAAAACTAATAAACAAAATTTGTACGGCAACAAAAAGAACCGCAACGCCATCTATCCTGTCAGCGATGAACTACCAACGAAATATGCATCGCGCAAGCAAAGTTCTCCGTGCGATTTGAACATATACAACAGTCCAAATATCAACTATTGGGCAGTTGCCCACCAGACACAACAACCGCCTGGTCGGAGGATGTTCCCATTTTAAGTGGAAGTATGCGGGACTTTTCTCTCTGTACCGCATACCTCTATAGAACCACACAGGACACACGGCAGGCTGTGGTCTTCATTTCTGTAGTTGAAAAGATCTTCTTGAAAATACTAGCATTTTAAAGGCAGCCTTTTTGAGAATTTAGATAGCCTGTTAAAATTTCAATTTTTAGTCCCAGTCAATGGAATGATTTATTGCATAATCAATAAGACAGATCTTCAAGCACGCGTTCGATCTTGTGATTGGTTTAATGAATATTCAACAGCTAATCGCAATGCTTGACTTGCTAAAAAGCAAGACGTCAATAATTTACTTCCAGAAACGGGCAAGAACCTATTTTGGTTGTTACTTAAATACTTACCAGAAAAAAAGTGTAAGAGCGACAAAAGAAAGCTACGAGTACTCTTTTGACGCTCTGAAGTGACAAATGGATACGACGAATCGAAGACCATTCCTTTATTTCAACACAGAACCCAAAGCCAGTCGCCGTTGTTACAAGCAATACGACATACAATGCGTACTATAGGGATGGCGGGTTGGCTAATTGAATTCGGCTTCGTCTGTCGGTCCCACCAACAGCCCAGCTGTGTAGAGCTATAGCTCCCTAGGTCTTGTTAAATTGAATTTAAGTGTTTGTAGTACGGATCGCGTACAATCTTACTACTATTTTAAATGCGAATGTTGGATGGATGTTTGTTACTTACAGCCGGTTTCAATAACTGGCAAATTAGCTACCAACAGTAGCTGAAACGTCATGTTAGAAAGTCAATCATGACGTTTCAGTTACTGTTGGTAGCTAATTTGCCAGTTATTGAGACCGGCCATTAATCACACCAGCACAGGTGAACGGATCCGAATGAAATTTGTCACAGAGATAGATAATATTCACGGGGGCGAAGCAAAATCAAAATCTAAAGTCATTTATTCAAATTACTCAGCCTACCAGCACTTTTTGAACGTCAAAGTTCTCATCAAGACAGTTTCCCAAAACACCCGCCCGTCACCACTTCCTAGTGTTTTAGCTGGAAAGAAAAAATGGCGCAAAATACTCCCCAGCAACACATCTGTCTGTTAAGTTTTAAAAACTTGAATTTATACAGTAGTAGGTATGAAAAGTAAGTTAGCAAAACATGACACAGAAAAATAATATATTTAATATGTAAATCAAATTTTAAATGAAATTAATTGACACTTATTAGCTAGCACACTAACAGTAGAAGCTAGTGCCCCGGCTGGAGGCTTTTATATTATACAAGCTGTGCCCGCGACTTCGCTCCCTTCACTAACAACCGTCAACCATTACCTACCCTACATACCTAACCTACATACCTACCCTACATACCTACCCTACATACCTACCCTACATACCTACCCTACATACCTACCCTACATACCTACCCTACATACCTACCCTACATACCTACCCTACATACCTACCCTACATACCTACCCTACATACCTACCCTACATACCTACCCTACATACCTACCCTACATACCTACCCTACATACCTACCCTACATACCTACCCTACATACCTACCCTACATACCTACCCTACATACCTACCCTACATACCTACCCTACATACCTACCCTACATACCTACCCTACATACCTACCCTACATACCTACCCTACATACCTACCCTACATACCTACCCTACATACCTACCCTACATACCTACCCTACATACCTACCCTACATACCTACCCTACATACCTACCCTACATACCTACCCTACATACCTACCCTACATACCTACCCTACTCTACCTAACCTACCCTACCTACATACCTATACTACTTCCCTTTTTTTTTTGTTTTTAAACCTTCCCTGTAATCTGGCGACCAAAACAAAAAAAGAATTAGCCAAATCGGTCAAGCCGTTCTCGAGTTTTAGCGAGACTAACGAACAGCAATTGATTTTTATATATATAGATAGATTAAGGCCACCACAGGCAAGCCTGGTTAAGCAGTCGACAACCTAATAGGTTGAACTGCAAGACGCCACACACAAAAAAAAAAAAAACCAGAAGCTATAGTAGGCGCCAGATAATCGTGGAATAACGGTCATTGACCCACCTACAATTATTGACATTTTTAATTTGAAAAACGGAATTAATGACACAAAGCTGTCCCGAATCATCATCTCTCGTGATCCTTAACATTGTCTAATAATGAAAAACGATTCATATTTAATTGTTCAGGTACCTATGAACAGTTATTAGGGAAAGGTCAATATACTTTATTCCACATTTATCTGGCGCATACTATAGTACTCACAATTTTACAAGATCATTCCAGTTTTTATAATTTTTCTTCTTTGCTTCGACTGTCGGTTCCACCAACAGTCCAGTACAACTATAGCTTTCTTATTAAATTTAAGATTTTTTTAGTACAGATGGCGTGCAATATTTCACCACTATTTTCGTAGTCTCGTAGCTAAATAAAAACAGTCGCCTGGGTCGATCTTCAAGGTAAAGTAACGCTTGCCGAGGTTGGTTAGTATTTGGGTGATCATCTCAACCGAAACTCTTCCGTGCGTCATAAAGCACGTTAAGCCGTTGGTCCCGGTCGTCATTTGTAAATCTTTGGCAGTCGTTACGGATATCAGAAGCCAGAAGATCTGATACCAGTCTTCAAAGTCAAAGTCAAAGTCAAAACGTTTATTTCAATTAGGCCATTAAACGGCACTTTTGAACGTCATCGTTTACANCAATTATTGACATTTTTAATTTGAAAAACGGAATTAATGACACAAAGCTGTCCCGAATCATCATCTCTCGTGATCCTTAACATTGTCTAATAATGAAAAACGATTCATATTTAATTGTTCAGGTACCTATGAACAGTTATTAGGGAAAGGTCAATATACTTTATTCCACATTTATCTGGCGCATACTATAGTACTCACAATTTTACAAGATCATTCCAGTTTTTATAATTTTTCTTCTTTGCTTCGACTGTCGGTTCCACCAACAGTCCAGTACAACTATAGCTTTCTTATTAAATTTAAGATTTTTTTAGTACAGATGGCGTGCAATATTTCACCACTATTTTCGTAGTCTCGTAGCTAAATAAAAACAGTCGCCTGGGTCGATCTTCAAGGTAAAGTAACGCTTGCCGAGGTTGGTTAGTATTTGGGTGATCATCTCAACCGAAACTCTTCCGTGCGTCATAAAGCACGTTAAGCCGTTGGTCCCGGTCGTCATTTGTAAATCTTTGGCAGTCGTTACGGATATCAGAAGCCAGAAGATCTGATACCAGTCTTCAAAGTCAAAGTCAAAGTCAAAACGTTTATTTCAATTAGGCCATTAAACGGCACTTTTTAACGTCATCGTTTACAGTTCAGTAAAAATAATAATATTACATTAATAAAGTGACTCTACTGACTGATACCAGTCTTGTTGAGGAGGACCGTGCCCAGCTACTGGGTTGCGGAGATCAGATCGCTCTGATATTGGTCTTTTAAATCAAATTTAAGTTATTTACTTATAAAACTTCAAAGAAAAAGAATATATCTTTATCAATAATTTCTAAAATTATTATTTAAATTAATCTATTCTTTCTTTTATTTTCTTTCTCTACGTAAAATACTGGTATTCATCTAAATCCGGTTTGACTAGAAGCCAACTCCGAAATACTTGGGATTCACACCTAACTTTGACTAGTTATTTTCGTTTGAATGTTTTTCAGTTCCATACTCGTTACTACATAATTAAATTTTACTTTATCTGTTGGTCTTACCCAAAGCCCAGCTTTGTAGAGCTGTTCATTAGGTCTGGTTTAATGGAATATAGGATTTTTAACCGACTTCAAAAAAGGAGGAGGTTCTCAATTCGGTTGTATTCTTTTTTATGTTTGTTTCGTCATAACTCCGTCAGTTATGAACCGATTTGAAATAAACCCAAATCAAAATAGCCGCAGAAAATATAAAATATATCATCCAAGTAAACGAAATTATGTGTTTTGCTTTCCTGTGACTTTCCAGTGGTATCGTTAGTCTTTTCAGTGGTACTACACACGTACCACTAGAAAGAGAAAAAATAAAAACTTTACAAAAAAATGCAACCGACTTCAAAAAAAAAAACACTACACAGTATAAAATAACTTTTATTTCAGAAGTCGGTGTTCACATACAAAGAAACAACCAAAAACAACGATTTCCGAAATGAAAGTTATTCAAATTATTATTACAAAAAATTATTTTTGAAAATTAATTTTATCTTGTAAAAAACATAAACAAATTGTTATTGCAAATAGCAACTTGTTTTCCCATATAAGTACCCACATCATTCAAATATGTAAACGATAACGATAATGACACACTTAAATCAATGGATCCAGAGAGAATATCGCATTGCACACATTACAGTGCCAAGTGCTAAATAAGTTGTGATGCAATAACTTTCAAACTTGTTGACCTTAAATTGAGGTCCTGGCTTAAGTCTTAAGGCTGTTTAAATTTTTTTGAATGTGATTTTTAATTTTACTGAGTTATGATTGACATATTAATATACAATGTGGATACAGATATACACTGGCAATACTGGTTCATAGGAATATTTTGTCGCTATTATAAATCCTATCACCGAAATTAAAATTAAACTTTCCAATTGCATAAAACTTCAAAAAAACTCAAACTAGTCAAGGATAGTAACTACTATTCTGACAAAATATTCCAAGCAGTCTGTTGTAGTTAGTGACATCAAATATGTAATAAAAAGACAACATATTTGTATAAAGTAGTATTGCCAGTGTTTTGATTTATTGTCGTAAAGTGTCGTCGTCTCCACCTTGTATTTAAATTGAAATCAAATATACTTTATTACACCTTATCGATAAAAACGTTGAAAGAAAACCATCGGTTGTATTTGAAAGAGAAGATGAAGCAGTACTGCATGTAATCTTAAGTGTACTATTACAAATTAGCGGATCTATGAAATATCTGTAAGGTTTTATTAGTTCACGAATACTGTAGACTAGTTCGCTTTACTATCGGCAATATGTGTGACTGTGTTGGCAACGTAGGAACTTTTGAATGATTGTGATTCAGAAAGTTTGGTTCGGGTCTAGCTTCAGTTCTATGAAACTCTGAACAACCAGCATACTAATGTAAATAAATATTATGATCATATAACATAACATCGTTACTACAGAAAATACGGTCAACTGCATGTCTTAGTTACTCTTCAACTTCAAATTCAATTTATGACCGTATCGCGGCGTCAAATCGAATGCAATCAATAGCTGCATTTAGAGATTAGATAGACGATCCTTCAGAGCCATTGTGTGAACTATTAGCTTTTGCTTCAATTCTGTTTAAGTACTGCATTTGCATGTAATCGTAAATCTTTCTGAAGTGGTAAACAATGAACTTGAATCATTACAATGGCCAGTTGTTGAGATTTTCTTTCGACCTATCCGCGTTGCGTTAAGTGTTATCTTCATCATAAAATCACAGATAGAGTTATCTCAAGAATCGCCTGATATTATACGCGTCACTGCTTTGTGAAATCTCTTGTAAGTAAAAGGAGCTACTTATTTAAAGCATTAGTAACATCGTCTTTGACCACTGCCATAGCTCCTTTGGAAAGGAGATCAGCATCTAGCAATACGTTTTATTTTTTTAAATCGACAATAATCATTCTTCAGAATATCGTCATCATCCATATCTCTAATCGCGCACTGCAGAGCACAGGCCCCTGTGCCATCCTGATCCAGGTTATACTCGCAATGGTTACAATGTCTAGATCTATCTAGATACTAATATTATAATTGCCTAAGTAACTCTGTCTATATAAATGGGATTTAGATGAAACTGGGCACAAGTGAGCTGACTTTAGTGTAGCCGTCTCTACTCATCATGGCCTGAGTTATGTTATGACTTAGGATACTTTTCATACCGGGAATATGTTCTTTTGCAACAATCTATAGAGGTATGCGGTACAGAGAGCAAAGTCCCGCATACCTTCACTGAAAATGGGAGGATCCTCCGACCATACGGTTGTTATGTCTGGTGGGCAACTGCCCAATAGTTGATATTCGGACTGTTGTAAATGCTCAAATCGCACGGAGAATTTTGCTTGCGCAATACACGATTTCGTTGGTAGTTCATCGCTGACAGGATAGATAGCGTTGCGGTTCCTTTTGGTGCCGTACAAATTTCGCTTCTTAGTTTTTCATGTGGTGGCATTGATGCCGCTACAAATTAACGACTTTCACTCGGAAGGAGCCTTTGGTAACAATATAATAATAAACCTAAGTAACAATATAAAGCGTAAAAACAAGAAACATTAATTTCTCTATGACCTTTAATAGATAATTCTATCAACTAACATCAACATGACCTATCACCATCCACTATTTAACATAACATGGCCCCTCACCACAAATTGATTAACACACGAACTTAAAATAACATTCCCGATAATGTTGCCTGCATTAAAATAACAAAGGTCACTCGACATATTATTGAAAGCTTTTCAACGCACCGTTTCTGAGTTAAATGTATTTTCAATTAGTACTTGGCAGAGTGCTAAGTGGTTATTATAAACTAACATAGTTACAGTGACCGCAGCAGAGCATGAAATGTTTGGATCGTGGAACCCGGTCTACCTTACTCTATCATAATTTCTATGTAGTCGTCTCCCAGCTATGTTGTGGCATGTGTGGAATTTGTGTTGTATACGTAGTGGTATGTAGAAAATATGTTGTCTAACTTTGTCATAGTAAGCCGGCTCGTGAAGAGTTCCACCGGGACTGTTGCTTCTACTTCGACTGACACGACAATTTATGCTTCGCACCTTCCGCGTTTAACGTCTTCTGCTATCGAAAATTACAGGAATATAAAACTAAGCCCTTTCCCGCGGCTTTGCTCTCTCTGTATCGCACAAATACTTACCGTGCATTCTTCTGGAAAAAAAAGCCTATGACACGCTGAGTAATGAAGAAAACGTTAAAAAAATTAATTTAGATAAATTAATTTTATTTGTACTCACAGACTAGTACGACAGGGCAACTTTTTACAAACTAGGGACTCGCCCTGGTTTTAAGCAAATCAGAAAGGTACATTAACCATCCTCGTTTATCGCTTTATAGGGTTTTGTACCCAAAGGGTAAAAACGGGACCCTATTACTAAGACTCCACGTCCGTCTGTCTGTCTGTCTGTCACCAGGCTGTATCTCATGAACCGTGATAGCTAGATAGTTGAAATTTTCACAGATGAGACATCATCTGTGTAGTTTGAAAGAAATAAGCAGAGATAGTGACTTTGTTTTATTGTTATTTAGAGAAGTTTAGACTAATAACTTTTTTTTTTTTGCAACTAATTTGGATACTTGTCAGTCACACAGTGAGTCACTTCTGCCATTTCTGCGACAGTATGTACTCTTTCTTTATCATAGAGCAGCCAACCAGGAAAAAATCTCCCACAACGTTACCGAAAGACTCGCTCACCTTTCAATCTTACTCATAAATCGGACCACACAGCTCATCAACTGACATACAACACATATAACAGATTGCAGTATTAAAGGCATAATCATCGTCTGTATGCAAAGCAGTCGGTGTTCTGTCCGAATAAGCGCAGGTAAAGATTTGCATGCCATGCAGCCGCGCCGGCGCATTCGGACAAGGCCGAGACGGGCTGGGCAATCTTCTATCTATCTATATATTTATATGACACCGGAGAAGTGCAAACGCCGTAAGATTTTAAAATACCGCGTGAAATTGTACACTATTTTTTCTTAATAAGACACAGATGTATTGGAAACTTTTGAATCTGGTCGAAACGCTTGGGTCATGGGGTCCGAGTGCGCGTCTCCTTTTCAAGGACATATCTCGCCGATTGATGGACACTTTGCGTGACCAGAGGGCTTGCTCGTTCTTTGCTCAAAGAATTAGCATTTCCATTCAACGTGGCAATGCTGCCAGTCTTCTGGGCACGTTTCCGGATGACAGCGATGCGGAGGAATACTCCGACGCCTAAGTGTGTTTTTGTATATAGTTAGGTTTATTTTACTTTTGCCATTGACAGCGATGTGAATTATTTGATGCCCAATGATTTATTTTGTTTTTATACGCGTTTGTACATAATTTTTCGATTATTAGTCTAGTTTTTAAGTATTTAGTTGTTACTTGTACACATTAGGTATAGTTCGGTTTAGTAGATATAATTGGTTTAAGTATATCGTTTAAGTTAGTTATGTACATTTATTGTAACTTATAATTGTATACAAAACGATTATTTATATAAGATATTAAATATTAACATTGTTGTACCTGTTCTGACTCCGGCTTTACACGTGTCGGAGATCTATTATGGACCCGATTTCCGACGAGTCGATTTCCTGCCTGAATATATCTTGCAGAATCTCCCCAAATATTGTGGCTGACGATGACACAGTTTGACTTGAAATATTTGGGTAGTAGATAGGTACTATGTATCTGCTATCTACAAACTGTGAATCGTTTTCAGTTCAGCATAAAATTTTAGAGTATATCCTTAGCATAATAATTCTCAATATCACAGTAGTAATTATTAACTTGTATTTTTTTTTATACAACTCACACACGGTCATCCGATCCCAAACTAGGCAGAGCCTGTGCTATGGCAACCAGATAACTGATAAACATACTTATATATTTCTAAATACAATACATATTATAGACAAATTACACCCAGACACAGAACAAATGATCATGCTCATCACACAAAGATTTGTCCTGGGTGGGAATCGAACCCACAACCTCCAGTTTAGCAGTCAGGGTCACTAACCACTCGACCAACAAGCCAGTCCGCTAATTACCTATCGGCAATTGGGTATGGAGCACGCTTACCTAGAAGCAACCGTTTCGCTCTTGACTAAAAACCTTCAGGAATTGGTATGAGGAACCACGGACAATTCAATGCATGAGGTGTTAAGCAACCATCAACCATGTGATGGTGGTGCATCGTTGTAGGTAAGTCTTATTATACGATGATTGAATTGGCTTGGCAGCTGAACTGCAATTTCGATACTATACTCAGGAATTGAACTCATAACCAGCTGTGCAGAATCATACCATTCTGTTACAGTTGCGCCAACAGTTAATAACGAATAATCGAAATGTCATTACGTTTTATACCAAAGAATTCAACAGAAAATTTATGTTAAAATGTTGGTGTTCATTTGCGGCACATTACCGTCGTTGTCCCCGTGTTTAATGACGGGCAATCTAATTAAATACGCGTTGTATTGATTCGCCATTTTATTGGCTTCCAACCGTAGCCTAACTTTTGTTTTAAGCCTGATCATCTGTATAACAAGTTTTACCTGTGTATATTAGAGATCAGCCGGTCGATTCTTAATCTTCTCACCGTGAAAACTCAGGTGGAGTGTGTCCTTAGATTCTATCTTGATTACATTATGCTGAGCGATGGCCGTTTTGCGCGAATGTGACGCATATCTTCCCAACTTGCATAACTTTTGTAATTTTTTTAATTTTATTTTTGGTATGCGACATGCTTGTCGCAAATAATTTTTTTATCATTCTTTCTTTCTTTCTTATATGGATTGACAGCTCACTTCGTGATCACTTCACCCAAGCTTTCACTTCGACATATTTAAAGAATCGCAGTGCAGTATTTATTCATGTAAGGCCGCTTGCACAAACCAAAGTAATATTTAAATCCGCGCTAGTTGTCCGGGGTCATTATGTGTGAAATATTTGTTATTAAACCACGTGTTAGGAACTACCTTAGAGTTAAAAGGTAACCCTGGTTTGTGCAAGCGGACCTAAGTAATGTGTAGATACTGTCAGGATACAGATTACTGGAAGAGAAGGCAGAACTTTGGAAGCGTCTAGTAAAGTAAAAGAGTATTTGAATTAGGATTATGTTTTAAGAGAGCTGGTACAAGAGTCCCATATATGTAGATATGGGACTCTTGTACCAGCTCTCTTCTAAGGCAGATGCCGAATATATTACGAAGTTAAATCACATACCTTGTTTTGTTTTTATATTATTCTTAACTAGCTAGTGCTACATACTAATTAAAATACTCCTTTATTTTACTAGACACTTCCAAAGTTCTACCTTGTCTTGTCCTTGCCAGTGACCTGCAGCCAAGGAGATCATCCTGACTACTACTTTGATTACTCTTATAGCAGGTCAGGCAAAAGTTGGAGTGCCATGTGATTTTGTATCATAATTATGCGATGTCAAAAGATGAAAAAGTTTGGAATTGACAACGTGATATATCAGAAGTGCACGTCAATCCTGACAGATTGTCATCTTTATCTAAAACTAGGCCAACTATGGTCTTTACTTTTCCTATCACCAGCCCAGTGGCCCATTACTGTGTCACAAACTAAATAAATATTCCAAAACATTGCATGATTTAAGAAAAAGTTTAAAAACTATTTCTTCTGCTGAACAGACCAAGAAATTCAAAGTCAAACTTCCATTTTCCTTGAAAGATCCCTTTATCGCCTTTTATCTACCGAAAAAGATAAAATTATTTGCCCACAACAACCAACTAAATATAAGAAAAAGCCTGTCAAAAATATTTGACCCGACTCCCTTACAAGAAAGTAAAAATAAAGAGAAATAGATGGGGCGTGAAGACTACCCACGGGGCTGTCACTTTTGTAAAGAAGCCGGAAGTTGTAACAAAGGCAATATGGCGACGGTGTGGCGGCTATCTGTCACCTTCCTTTCTATGTTAGTTGAAAGCTTTCAGATAATAGTGTGGTAGGTATTTTATTTATTACAGGAGCTCGTCGATAAATAATAACAGCCGCACGGATCGAAATTTGAGGTTAAGCTACGCTTGCTAATAATAATAATAAATAATAAATTCATTTTATTTCAGACATTGTCCATAGACAAAAATTTAATGTTTAGATACTGTCAGGATACAGATTACTGGAAGAGAAGGCAGAACTTTGGAAGCGTCTAGTAAAGTAAAAGAGTATTTGAATTAGGATTATGTTTTAAGAGAGCTGGTACAGGTTAAGCTACGCTTGCTAATAATAATAATAAATAATAAATTCATTTTATTTCAGACATTGTCCATAGACAAAAATTTAATGTTTAGATACTGTCAGGATACAGATTACTGGAAGAGAAGGCAGAACTTTGGAAGCGTCTAGTAAAGTAAAAGAGTATTTGAATTAGGATTATGTTTTAAGAGAGCTGGTACAGGTTAAGCTACGCTTGCTAATAATAATAATAAATAATAATTCAATATATTTCAGACATTGTCCATAGACAAAAATTTTAATGTCTTTGTCCATAGATTATATAAAAATTAAAAGTCGAAAAAACGAATCACATTACAACAATCAACTTAAATTTAACACACACATTTCACATTATAATTACATAAAACAATGTCACAATTAAATTAAAATATGTTAAGAAAGGTCCATGGATGGGTGACCAACCGTAACATATCGAGTCTCCTCCGTGCCTCGGACCGTTATGCCATTGTGGAAGTGGGTAGGTGGGAAGTGCAAAAGTGTCGTGTAGGCTTCAGCTAAGGAGATTAAGTTAGTTAAACCTATTAGAAATAAATTATATGTATGCGTTGCTTTGGATGTTTTACAAAAAAAAAAATATCTGACGGACTAATTGGACTTATAAAAATCTAATTAGTCCGTCAGATAGATTTCCAAAAAATATTGGCCACGTATTTTTTCTTTTGTCACGTAAACAAAAAAAAAAAATGAAGAGGAACTCGTGAATTTTGAATTTAGTTTGTTTTATGATGACACACTGAACAATGGAGAAGTGGTCAACATTATGTTTGGGCCTACCAGTTTGACAAAAAAAAGAAGAAACATTTATTTCGTAACAGCTAACGATATTCAAAATTAAAAATAAAATAAAATTACAAAACTGCAAAAAGATCCCTTTCAGCTGGAAAATTGGTGATTTTGTAAAAATTCACTTTCATGTTTCCTACAGTTTTCAATTCCATTAAAAGCGGAACATATCATCGTCAATGCGAACGGCATAAAACAACTAATTTTAAACGATAAACCGTTACATTATAATATAGTTTTAAACCCATAAAACTGTAACAGTTTGTCAGTGGGAGGTTGAGGGTTATAAATGCACCCCCCTTGGGGGAGGCCTATGTCCAGCAGTGGACGTCTTTTGGCTGATGCGTGTGTGTATATTGCCACTGATACTTCAACCTGCTAAAGTAACTATGTCTGTTTGTGTGTTACGTCTTTACATCTTAACGGCTGAAGGGTAGGATGAAACTTAGCTCATGGGTAGACGACGCCCTGGAATATAACATAGTATACTTTTCATATTGGGAGTATTGTGAAGTCGTTGGCATAAGCAAGGATTTAATCAAAAAAATCACACAATATTCACTCAAAATAAAAATAAAATCTCTTAACTAAAATATGGCGTCAAAAAATTCGTCCGCATCGTTGTCGACTGGAAGTGAGCCCAAAAGACTGGTGGCATTGCCACGTTGTATGGCAATGCTTATCCTCTGTTCGAGGTTCCCTTGGGTCATGCGAAGTGTCAAATAAGCGTTTAGCAAGTTCTTTATGTAACGCATGAGCACTCGGAGCCCACGGTCCAAGAGTTTCAACCCCAAACAGCTCGAAAAAAAAGTTAGATTAGTTTTTAAAATATGAAATGTTTTAGATCACTTATTAAATTAATATTATAATCTAGACTTTTATGTAAAAATTCACACCCCTTAATATAAATTTGCAACATTTTAACCTTTTGAACGCCCAGAGCACAAACGCATCGGTGTGCCCCCGGCGCTAAGCCACAAATTCGCCGTACTTTTTGTCACATATTTGTGACTATTGGCGTACAGGGCACGCGCTTGCTTGTCATGTATACGTGAAAATGGCGTTTATAAGGCTAAACGTAGCACTATGTTGCCACTGACACTACATCCTGAAATATTACATATCAGAATCTCCATGCAACAAAATGTAACGAAAGCAGCTTCCCACTCATCGCCCACCGCCCTGGACTTTCATTACTAGAGGAAAAACCTGCTAATAACCCAAAAGAAATGTTGACATGCGAACATGTTGGGTAACAGACCAATTAGCAGAACGTACCTACTGCTAAAGGTCAAACTTGTGGCTTTCTGTTAAGCTATTTGTATTTGGTTCTGTCAAGTATAGTTTGTTTTTCTTTTGACCTTTGAAAATTGTGTCATTTGGGCAAAAATAAATTAATTGTTATTACCTATGTAATCAATTTTCTTGGCCTTGTACCAGCTATGATGGGGTTGGCTTCCAGTCTAACTGGATGCAGCTAAGTTAACATGGAGCACCTAAAAACAATAAGAGCGGTTACGCACTGCATCCGATCCGAATCCGTGAAAATACGGATATAAAAAGCTCGGACAGAATTCGGATATTGCTTTTCGCACTACATCCGATTTGAATTCGTAATACAAAGGCGTACTGAGGCTCTAAAAGAATGCCATTCTACCAGCGAATGCGATTGTCGAAATGCCAAAATATAAAGGATTGCTCGCGTGATATTCCAACAGCATTTTGCCATGCCATAAGTTTTTGACGTTTTGACAATCGCCTTTGCCATTACTTTGAGAGCAGTCACATACTGCATCTGATCCGAATCCGTGAAAATACGGATCTAGAGTAAAAACAAATCGGATATTGCTTACGCACTAATCCGATCTAAACATTTCTCTACCAAGATTACCTATATTAAGTTATATCGAAAGTAAAACAGAAGAAATCGTCATCGGAGTTCATTTGAGTTACAAACCTATTCGGAAAATTTTGAACCTGCTTGTGAGTAGAATCACAAAATTAATGACCAATTATTTCGAGTAGAAATACTCCTATTTTACGTAGCAACCATGTGATAATTTGTTATAAAGTGATTTCACACATAACTGCTAATATAAAACACGATTGCCTATCGATTTTAGTCAACCTTGAATTTTTAAATTAGAGCACAATTAAAGAGGCTGAAAATATATTTTCATACTAATTTTATTAAATGCGAAGGTGTATTTGACTGTTTGTTATGTTTTCACGTCTAAATTGCTGATTGAATATTGGTGAAACTTGACACACGGGGAGACCCGGAGAAGAACAAAGCCGGAGAACGGAATTTTCATCTGGTAGTAAGTTTCTACTTAAGCAGTCGAAGCTGCGAGCTTGTAGAATAAACGGATTCACATCCGTACACTTCAACTTAAGGTTCAGTTGAAAACCAGCGTCAGGCAACTACTAATTATCTGTCATTTTGATGAACTGGACCTATTTGGCGCAGTCGCAGGGCACACAATATAATTGTTTTAAAATTAAGTTTCCTTTAACTTATACATATATTGTGTGTATCTCATCATCATCTTCCTGTCCTTATCCCATGTTACTTGGGGTCGGCGTCTCTTCTGTCCTGTCAGCTATCACTAACTACCTTTTCTTTCATATTACTCTTAATACAATCCATCCATCTTTTTTTTGGCCTCCCTCTCCCTGTCCATCCATCCACATTTATATTGTGTGTATCTGTGTGTGCCAAATAAACAACTTTTCTTTCTTTTCTTGTAGACAGTATTTCTAAATCACCATAAAAATTGATTCCGAACATTTTTTTTTGAGAACATCGCTGACACACAGACTCAGACTCCAAAACACAGAACCCTCTTCTTTAAAGGCAGTTAAAAATAATTATTTAACCCCTTGCCCTCCAAGTAACTCAACACGTCACAATTATAACAATTTGAAGCGCAATTAAGTGAAACGTAGCGTTACACGGAGGAATCTGTAATTATTAACATGTAGAGTAATTACAGGCGCAAACTTAATACGAAACTTAATTAATGAATCCAATTAAAATGGTGGGCTTACTATGAGAGCTTATAGTGTATTGGTGTTCATCGTGATTTCGAACCGTTAGGTATTCCATACATTTTTTTTTTTTAATGATGGGAAATCATCAAATGACTTCTTCCGCTCTGGGTGGAGCGGAAGGGCGTGTCAGACTCTTATTGACTAAAACCCATCCGTGTTCCTTCTAAAGCCCTTTGCGTTCCAGGGCCGCGGTGACTCTTTCGAACAAATTCCGCAACCCTGGCAGGAGGTATTACAAACATGCTACAGCATTTTGAAAATATGTCCTTGAACAAGAAAACGGTGTTGATTATAACTTTTCGAAGTTTTTATTATTGGCATAGGTTCAGGACCCGAGGTTATAGAAACTGACATTCCATCTGGTAAATCGATTTCAAAATATTCCAAAATGTTTACCTACTTATTTTTCCCGTTTCGAGTCTCGAAATCGGTGGTGTTATTCCGTGTCACAAGGGGTCCCGTATCTTGAAAAGCATGTAAAGCCATTGGTCTCCTCGTTCGTGACGGATTGCCGGCCCATCGGCCTGATGATAGTGAAGGAACAGAGAGTGCACCTGTTTTTGCGCACACACATGTGTCAAAGTCAGTCAAAGTCAATTCATTTATTTCAACTAGACCGTTAAAAGGCTCTTTTGAACGTCAAATTTGAACAGCACAGTACAGTTTGAAATTAAAATAGGTATTAGTGACTCTAGTTTTCCATTCGCAAAAAGTAGATTCTTATGGAGAAGAACGGACAAGAAACTCCATAGTTACTCTTTTCAAATATAAGTTTTACAATATTTTGTATACATAGATTGATCAATTGATTATATTATGTGAGCACAATGCATCCAACATTACACTAATATACAGTCAAAGTCAATTCAAAGTCAAAGTCAATTCATTTATTTCAACTAGACCATTAAAAGGCACTTTTGAACGTCAAATTTACAGTTTAAAATTAAAATATAAGTGACTCTAGTTGTCCATTCGCAAAAAGTAGATTCTTATGGAGAAGAACGGACAAGAAACTCCATAGTTACTCTTTTCAAATATAAGTTTTACAATATTTTGTATACATAGGTACATTGATCAATTGATTATATTATGTGAGCACAATGCATCCAACATTACACTAATATACAGCACACACTTATATACTATAGGTACAACAAAGCAATACCAGCAGAGATAAAATTAAGTTTGCTAGTAAGGGACATGGTACTCACATATTTACAATATAATTAACAACAATGGATCAGTGTGTGAATTAAATTACATATTTAAAAAATAATAATAATAATCTCCTGCGTACTTGACTAATCTCCGTGGAAGACTTCAAATAGGATAAAAATTACACAATCGCTTACCAGTTGAAGAAACTGTCGATAATCTCATTAATAATGCATTACACTTGCGATCAAGGAAAAACAAACGATTACCTGTGCGACCCTCAATTTTGCATCTGATGCAAATGCTGTTTTCCTTAATAAGCGAGAGGTTTTGAGATATTTCCAGAGCGATCTTGAAAATTGTAAAGTACATTATTAACTAGATGTCTGTCTTTATGTGAACTTTGACGTTCAAAAAGTGGCACTCAGCCTAATTTAAATAAATGAGTTTTGATTTAGAAAAAAAAATAAAAAAACGATTATTTTAAATTTTTTAAGATATTTGTAATTAGGTAATTGATTTGACATGATCGTGATATTTTATACCTTCTAATTTGACATTTGTATTTTAATACAACTAGGTTTTTTATTTATTGACTACCAATTTTATTTGACTTTTGACCTTCAATTAATGTGACTAATTTACTTTATTTTTTTTTATCTAACTTTGTTCCTATCGTTTTTATGACCTAAATAAAGCCATTATTATATTAAATTGCTGTGCCCGAACAGGTCCATGTGAACTGTAAAAATGTACCTACATAAGATCTTGTTAAACACGTGTGCTTTTTTTTTAAGCATGGGAAATCATCAAATGACTTCTTCCGCTCTTGGTGGAGGGCATGTCAGACTCTTACTGACTAAAACCCATCCGTGTTCCTTATAAAGCCCTTTGCGTTCCAGGGCCGCGGTGACTCTTTCGAACAAATTCCGGAACTCTGGCAGGCTCTGGCCCTAGCGGGCCCCGTCTTCTATGCTAACATCTGTTTGAGGCGCCCGTGAAACACAACGCGCCATCGACCGGGTCTGGTGGTGATCGGACAGCGAACCACCCAACGCTCACCGTCCACAGGCCCGCGCAGTAGGTGGCCGGGGATCGCCCTGCGACTCCCGATGCCCGGAGCGTCCTGTAGCGGCGGTTGGGGCGAAGGCCTTGCCTTTTCCTCACGCGGCCCGCCTTCTCCTTCGCTAGCATTACTGCTTCATGTCATGTTACAAAGGCAAAAATGACGTTTCAGCTACTGTTGGTAGCTAATTTGACAGTTGGGTAGATACGTTATTGAAACGGGCCGTAAGCGCGCCACATAAATATCTTCGTAAAATCCGGTCTCTGACTTCTTGTAGCCCATGTAGCTTAGCAACGTACTAAGCTACTAAATATTATTTTCTTCTTGCCAATCAATACATTCGTTCATTACCATGTATCTAGTAAACAACAGATAAACATGAATTAGTAAACAACTAAGAAAGATTGATAGCTACTCGTGTTTGTTAGTAAGTACTCTGTAGGCAGTGGCGGCCGTAACTGAGACTCCGGGCGGGAGGCAGGTCTTTGCGAGGCTCTTGTCCTTTTTGTAAACCAATATTTTGATAACCGCATGAAAACTTTCCAATCTAGTGATATCGAATTCCTTAAATTCGGTTTATAGGCATATCATTAATATAAACATTACTATGAAGCAGCCATAGATATCTGTGTAAATAACCAACATTATTTTATTGTGACTAAAGATAAAATAAATATCCAAGTGTTTTTGGATTGATGTGCGAGGTACCTGCATGAGCGAGGCCCTGGGCGGTTGCCCAGCTCGTCACCCCCTAAGACCGCCACTGTATGTTGGTACTAACTAGGGATGTTCCAGAAGTGGTTTAATCGGAACAGAAGTCGGAGTCGGAGTTTTTTATATTTTTTTGTCGGCATTGGAACCGGAGACGGAGATGATGGCAGATGACTAAGGGACTAAAGAGTAATTGACGTCAGAAAACGTAGGGAGGTTTCCACACGCGACATGCATAAATATGTTCCTACATATTATCCGCTATGCTTTACCCCCGATTTTACTTTGACTTTGACTACTATTACACTTAAAAATAAATACACTCTGCCAAAAGCAAAATGTGTACGGGGTGAGGGTTGCAGAATATTTAGTACCTTACTTCCTTAATAAACTTCCAGAAGACTTAGAAATGTTTTACAGAAGATTGAAAAGTAATAAGTACAAATCAAAACGTTTGTTAAATATAAGTTTATTATAATTATACAATGTTATTATTATATTTAAAACATCACTGTTGTAAAAATTAAATGAACGGCTCGCCAGCACACAAACCCTGAGAGGTTTTCGTTGTATGGCAAAAACAACTGAAATATAGATTAAGTTTATTGGAAAATAAAATTAAAAGTGCCGGAGTCGAAGTCGTAACCGGAGGTGTAATATCAATCGGAAGTTCCAATTTACTGATAAGTCGGAACTTCGACTCTGACTCTGAAGTCAGAGTCGAACTTTCCTAACATCCCTAGAGCCTATTATGTTTTGTTAGTAACTACGCGTCTCCGTCGTGGGTCGGATGTTTTGCGGATACATTGATCAATATAATTAGGTGGGTGGTTGAGTACCTAGTAAGACACGATGGCACGACGATTTGGCTTTGCAAGGTACCTACTTATTCTGAAAAATACTATACCCTTTTCGCATCCCAGAATTAATGCTACATTTTGACCATACTGTATAGAAAAACTTCTCACGCAAATTATTTTTGTTGACAACTAAGTCAAAATGTTTGGAATAAACTACAAACAATTGCTTTCAATATGGCGAAGATGTTAGAGGAAATGACTTCGTTTTCTCCGAGGTTTCTCATCATAATTTCAGCCAATTGACGTGCAATGTTGGACATATTGCCTCCCTCAAGCATCGTCACATCGACCAGTCCTGGAGCCCTACTATAAAGTCTTAAAACGATCATGATTCCGCTCTAAGAGAGAAACGCAGTTACATATACCTAGTGAATAGCACGATTCCTTTTACATCATCGGAATTGGATGACATTAGCACGTCATAGTAGTGCACCTGGACTTCTCGATTTCCCTATTATTATGAGGTAGTAATTATAAATTTAATACCTACCTTATAATTTAAAGGGATATAGTTTTCTGTTCTGTACACAGAACAATTAATTGCTCTGTGTCCAAAGGCTGCCACCGGCGCGCGACAAGTTGGCAAATTTTAAATGTTCTGTGGTAACGTATTATACACGTACATACCAATTAATGTTTCTTCGTCCAACTACAATTAGATTGAACCCATGTAGTTTACTTTTAACAAATTGGTACATATGCAGCTACCCGCTGCGAGTGTATCGATTGTCAGGCGGCGCCGTTGGAAATGCATTAGTGTTAGGCGTCCGTTACACGCTCATAAAAACATCAACCACTTCCAAAAGTCAACCAACCAAATCCGAATGATTGATGGTGAGTGATAGAATTCCATCGACTTTACCGTAAACTTAAAATAATCTTCAAAATGGCGATGATAAAATTATTGGCTGATAAACGGGATCCGAAAAAGGACCATTCCATAATCATATAAAAAAAGACCCAGTCATTTTAAAGTCGTGAGAAATCAAATATCAGTAATTAACCACAGCCACTATTCAAAGAAGTAACCTTAACAAGTTTTAAAGAAAATCTACAATATATTTTTTCACTAAGGCAGGAGGTACTAAATTTGGACATCAAAGCTTTATTTTTTTCCTACCCCTGAAAGAGGCGTCTTAAAGTCTATTCATCACTTTTACGTCTTAATAAATTTTATTACGAAAAGCAATAAACGTCTTCTGATACTGATAATTAATTATCGTCTCCTTTCAATATTGAATTGAAAAGCGAGTTGATAATATGGCGAAAAAAAGGCAGATAAAGCTTTGCTACGAAGAAAGCGGAGCGGAAAGAGGTAACGGTCATCTAGAACTTGTGTGGTCTTGATCTCTGCCCCACAGATATCGTGAAGGATTCATATAGTCAGTATTGCATCTAACTCTATTTGTCTCTGCATCAACCAAAGCTAGAGTATGCCTGTGGCTATGGCATTAAGTCCGACGACGTATATTTGTGTACGGAAAGTGTTAAGTAAATAAATTAACGAATAATAGTCCTAACTGATGTGACTGCCGGTATAATCCCATTCTCTATTTCTAACTAACATGACTGTCTGTATGATTGATTTAACTTAGAATTTATAAAATACAGGAGAACTTCCTAGTATGGGGAAATGGCATGAATTGTAACCAGCATACTTTTTATCCCCGTGGTACGTTTCCATAACTAGATAATAATTTTCGACTTTCACACGGATAAAATGCGGTATCCTATTTATTTGCCAAACCGACAATAATTAAATTGTAACATGTGTTGTGTGCATGAGAGCAAATAAATAAATAAATAAAACACTGAATCTTGATATTGGTATCATAGTCGTCGTTGCGATTCCGCTGTAGCCCGCTCACGCCTCCGCGACGCTATTCGCTTGCTATGTGACCTAGCCCCAAAAGTGATTTTTCTTTATCATCGTAAATTTAATTAAAGCTAAATAAATTAAGGTTGTTAATTATATCAACGTTTTGGGTTCAAAGGAAAAGCTGAGTTTATTGAGTCAAAATAATTGTGTGTCAGACGGAATACTTAAATAATTAAGTTTTTAGTTGAGTGAGATTTTACGTTTTATTCATTTTTGTAACTTTTATTAAATAATCTTTGAGGCAAAGACTTTTCTTTTTGATGGAAATTAAACTGAAAGGAATCGATTTTAAATATTATACAGGCAAAAATTTCGATGGAAAATACATAGATAATACTTTATTAACCATCAAAAATAGTTACACTAACTTAATTTTATGGGTAGTAGTGGTCTTATCGCTATTGGCGAAATTTACTAGTCAAACTTTGGATGGACTGCAAGAACTTAAAAATGGAGGGTAGCAAACTACCCCACTTTTTATTTAACACCGCAGACGGTGTACAGTACGAGTATCTACTTGATTGAGCATATTTGCCACTCGGAACTGCTATTCTCACGTATAAAAATCTGATGCTTATAAAAGGCTACAATTGAAATGTGTACCAATTAACATACGTTAACTTCAAATAAGATAAACCCACTCTATCTCGTCCGATCACCATGTATGGCAAGCCGATCCCCTGGGAGAAGCAAGCCAAATACCTGGGGTCATCCTGGACCGCCACCTCACCTTCGCTGAGCACATTAGGCAGGCCCGTTCTCGCGCCGCCTTCGCTCAGGGAAGGCTTCATTACATCACGACCGCCTGTAGCAAATTGTCACTCAAGTGCAAATTGCGACTCTTCACCGCGGTTATCCGTCCCATCATGACGTACGCTTGCGCCGTCTTTGCACACGCAAAGTCTCGTCATCTCCACAGGATGCAGACGCTCCAAAACCGCCTCCTGCGCAAAATCACGGGTGCCCCCTACTACGTCCGAAATGAGACTCTACATGTAGATCTCAAATTGCCCACCATACAGCAGTTCATGAAACGCATAGCCAAACGTTTCTTCGACACTGCTGTAAAACACCGTAACCCCCTTATCGCATCGGCCGCCCGATACGAACCCTCCCGCATCTCCAAGGTACGCCGACCGCGGCATACCCTCGTCACGCCCGACGACTCTACCACTCTCCTCCAAGAGAGTCGCAAAGAGACCAGCACTCTTTGCAAACCACGACCGCCGTCCTTCCATCTTCGCCGCCGAGGCCTGCCGCGACGTCACCGTCAAAATCCGCCCCGACCTTTGCTCGAGCCAGCCCGCGCCGCTGAGCCTGTAGTCTTAAATTCGCCCCTTAATAATAACTCCAGTTCGATCCAGCGCGTCCCTAGCTGTCCTCTCCCCAGCGACGCCCTAAGCCGAGGCCCGTACCCCACAGGGGGTGCCCTTAGCGTGTAGTCGCTTAGTTTGTAAGTTTTTTATAAGCCCTGGCTGAAGGCTTTAATATTATATTAAGGCCACCACAGGTAAGCCCGGTTAAGCAGTCGACAACCTTATAGGTTGAACTGCGAGAAACCACTCATAAAAAAAAAAAACCACTCTATACCGAGGTGCCTTAAGAACAACGTTTTAAGTTCCGAAATAATTGTACGTGTTGTATTTATATTCTTTTTGTCTACCAAAATGGATAAATACTCAACAAATCTTGTTTTCCTAAAATACAATGTTACTTCTGTTACTAGGAGAACTTGGATGCAAGAGCAAGCTAAGCGAGCTTGGGACTTGGGGCACACAGACGCGGACAGGTTAGGTTAGAAGGGGATGGCGGGGTCTAGTGAGCGACCGAAGCGAGCGAATCAGGCCCCGCTATCCCCTTCGTGGTTGTTTTTTTTTATAATGATTTATAAAAAAAACAACCACATTTATGCATTCTGGCAGGTATTTCAATTTTTTTGGTAGTAAAATAGGTATTTTTCTGGTAGGTTCGTCATATCCAAATTATACATTCAAAGAAAAACATCCAAAGCAACGCAAATTTTTATTTCTTATCGTCAGCCAGGAAGGTTTAATAAATATAATCTCCTTAGCCGACGGAAGCCCTTTGCACTTCCAACCTTCTAATTCGATATCTTTGCTAACTATTTGTCTTTTCCATGACGTAACTATTCCATACTCGCCTTAATACATACATAAATAATATATTACCTGGCAACCCCAGGGATGGCACGTACGGAACGTTCATAAATTCACCATCGGAAATTATTTGTTGCGAACTTGCGACCCCGACCGGATCGAACATATTTAAGACTTTATAGGTGATTCTTGGTAACACGGTGTTGCTCCATCGAGTTTATGCAGCCCTGGTACTCGGTATTTCGTTTTAATATGAAGATATGGGGAAATTGCAGTAACCTGTTAGGTATGTGAAGTAGGAACATAAAAATAGCCCTACGTTTTTCTCATCAAAATGGGTATTTGAACTGTCTTATGTATTAACAAAAAAACCGGCCAAATGCGAGTCGGACTTTCACACGAAGGGTTCCGTACCATAAACCGAAAAAAACACGTTTCTTGTATGGGAGCCCCCTTTAATTTGTTGTTATAGCGGCAAAAGAAAGACATCGTCTGTTAAAATTTCAACTGTCTACCTATCACGGTTCATGAGATACAGCCTGGTGACAGACGGACAGACGGACAGACAGCGGAGTCTTAGTAGTAGGGTCCCGTTTTACCCTTTGGTTACGGAACCCTAAAAATCTATTTTTGCAAACACAAAGCATCTGTTCAGCTCTCTGTTCCTATAGTCTCCTGGTCCGAAACACGTGGACTGTAGAGTTCAGGCGCAGAACCAAAGGCTTTCCCACTACAACTTGCTAACTCCGGGTTGCTACTGAAAAATTAGTTACCTACTACTGCCGATCGATTCTGTAAACATGTTGAAGTGATTGATGGCTTTGGGAAGTGATCACGAGGTGAGCTGTCATTCCATCTTGATTATAAGGATTGACAGCTCAACTCGTGATCACTTCACCTAAGCCTTCACTTAGACATGTTTATAGAATCGACCGACTGGAATACAACTTTACCCGACATGGGTATCGAACCTGAACGACTCCAGTTTCTTTTTGTTTAAAAAAAAAAAAACAAACCATCAAGTAGTGTTCATCAAAGCTCTTTTGCTAAAGAATGTGTTTACACCGTTTAATTTATGGCTAAAATTCCCTTCATCTTTTACGGAATGCTTTGCAGAACCGTTAAAAGATAAAGCAATTTTCATTCTTTATCTTACGAGACATTTATTACGAACTAAACCTCAGTTCGTATTGTACCAAAGATGTTGTTTTCGTATCTCTGGAATACAGCTGGTTTTGTAAAGGAAGTCTTTTTTTGAAGTTTAATTTGTTACTCTGGCTTTTACAGTTTTGTTCGGTTCAGTTGTAAATCTTGCTCTTTGATAACGACGCCAAAATGTCGCGTCTTGGTTAGGGAGATCGCTAACTTGGGGGATACTGAGCCAGTTGGAAAAAAGAAGAATACAAGATTTATATTGTTTCCTATAAATACTACAGTTGATGCATGGTATGGTGGATGTATTTTAATGTTTTGATATACACTTTATTATAGGTCTGTCTAAAAGTTTGTGTCAGTTGAAAAAAACAGAGAAAATAAAACAAAAATTAAAATATTTCGAAAGTGTTTCGAGTGTTATTCGATATATACCCATATATCGAAAAACACTCAATAGGAGTCTCGAGCCCGATTTTGATGAAAATTCAAAATGCATAATTTTTGTAAAATTGGTATCTATTCCTCGCCAGGAATCAAACCGGTTAATTTGAAAAACAAAAGACACACTGTATTATAACACGATCCGAAAGTGTCGCCAATAAGGATTTAGTTCTGAGAAGTAAACTAAAGGAAAGTGCTCATTTTAACTAAACACTTTTTAATTTTCAAAAAAAAATCCCAACTGGTATTTTTTTTCTCTTGACTCTTGACTTAAAGACTCCCAGGTTGTAGCTATCAGGAAACACAGACTCCTGCAGGGAATTCCACTCCTTAGCTGTACGCACAATGAATGTGTTCCCAAAACGTTTAGTGCGTGTGGGTGGGATGTCCACCATGTATCAAACAGGTACCGTGTGTAGTTAAATAATATTTGTGTTTTTAGTGACACCCGTCGTAGTTGGTAGACTTCGTTCGTCGTTCGTAGGCACGTAAAAGGTCGCGAGTTCAAACCCTACTACAGGAACCATCTTCTTTAATTATTTATTGAATTTAGACCCGTCGATTGCGGGCTTGTGTTATAGAAATATAATTACAGAAATATAAGTAGAACTCTTTACATTTAACTATCTGACTCGAGATGTTGTTGTGACCACTCTGGTTACTATGACATGCTAATGCTATCCAATTCCGATGATGTAAAAGGGAAAGTGATATTCGGTAAGTTTAGCTCCGTCTCTCTCTTAGAGCGGAATCATGATCGTTTTAAGACTTCATAGTAGGGCAACATATCAAAAACCCACAGAGAAAAAGAAAATGTTTTAGTTGTCCCCGTATTTTCCAATGTTTCGAGCAATTTTTCCGATTAGTTAGAATATATTATGTGGTTATGTATACACATTAAGTACACAAAATTAATTAAGCATGTTATTTCAAAACAAGACTAAATTTTCCTGTAATCTTTATTTATTCATTCGTACGTAAAGAACCTTAAAAACAAGTCAAACGACATCCCTAATTGCGTCGGGCCTAATTTTCTTTCCAGGTACTCTTAAAACACGAACTAATTTGATTCGTCGCTCGCTCAAATAACTCGATTACCAACGTTCAAATGGCAGCACTTCAATAAACTCCAGACTTCTAAAAAACTTAATGAATGAGGAACTAAATTCGCGCTAATTGGGACTCGTTTGCAGGTCTTATAACGACGGGGAGGGGAAAGGTACCAGGGTAATAGGAGATACTAAGAGCTTTTAATTATACTCATTTATGTTTACTGGTTCCGATTGGTAGGTCCCGGTAAAGCTACTGAGAGTCTTGAGTATGACCTCTACCTGGGGCCGTACTGTAACGTGCCCGTATGATTCAATTCCGAGAGAGAGACGAAGCTATACAGGACGAATATTGCTGTCCCTTTTTTACAACGGAATCTTGGTATGGTATTGACACATCATAGTAGGGCAGTACCCACACGCACAAAACGTTTTGGGAACACATTCATTGGGCGTACAGCTAAGGAGTGGAATTCCCTGACGGAGTCTGCGTTTCCTGATTGCTACAACCTGGGAGTCGTTTAAGTCAAGAGTGAATAGGTTACTTCTAGGCAAGCGTGCTCCATTTTCGACCACATCATCGCTTACCATCAGGTGAGATAGTGGTTAAACGCATGCCTATCAATAGTAAAAAAGTAGATTCATTTAAAACCAATATAACGTCGATCATATGGTCATAATGCAAGCTTTCCATGTAAGGTCTTCTTTGGGAGTTTTGTGTTAGAATCTATTATGAGTATAGTATAGCCTCCCTTCACAGTCAAGATAGGTTCAGAGCACATGCTCGTCACACTATTTATTTATTTAAGGATTACCAACGAGTAAGTACAGTACAACAAAACTTCTGCAAAATACAAACTTGCTACACTATACATTTTCGTGTAATGCACACTCAATTACAGGTAACCACAACTTACACATTAATGAGTCTACATGCTCTAACTAAACATTTTTTTTAAATACACTTGTATTATAAAGGCGAAAGTTTGTAGGTGTGTGTATGTGTGTTTGTTTGTTACTTCTTCACGCGCAAACGGCTAGATCAATATTGATAACAGCTGACACCCTGGATTAGCACATAGGCATACTTTGAACTGCGGGTAACACCGCGGGGGCGCAGCTAGTAATCCATAAATATTTTTAGACTTTTTTTCTCTGAGTTACCTACATATGAAAGTCGTCAAAATTTAAACACAAATAGTCACAGTGGCTGAAATCGGAGTGGGATGTAGGTATAAATTAGCATAATTCCCAATTTTTCATCTCATCAAGGATTCAGAAGGACTGCGATTTGAAAGCTCTCAATTTTGACTTGTTTTTTCATATTTATGGAATGTCGAAATGACAGCCAGACATTTCAAACAGTGCTTACATTAAAACGAAAGTGAATCGTTGGGTACACATTCAGGATAATAATTTCAACAGCCGACTGGCCTTAAAACACTTTCCAAAGCCAACAATGATGTTCGCAGAAACTTTCGCCACAGGGTCGTTTATTATTGAATCACTTCTGGTCACGTACCGACGGCTCGTGTGAACTGCGGTCTACCGCTAGGGGTGTCGAAATGATGTTCAAAACGGATGACATTTGATGGCTCAATCGCTTTATTTTTAAGGAACTTTTCATTGTAAACAGAGGGCTATATTCCATAATATATTACTAGCGGACGTCACGCGGTTTCACCCGCGTAGTTCCCGTTCCCGTGGGAATACGGGGCTATATTTACTCGCGTATAATATAGCTATCCATTGCTGATTTCTTTTTTTCAAAACGGTCCAGTAGTTTTCAAGTTTATTCGTTTCTTACAAAAATACAAATCTTTCAAATAGATATGTCACCGAAAAATTACAGACTCCGTAAAATTGTAATAAATCTATATTAGATTACTGTTCTCTTTTTTTACTGTTATGTTGCTGTTGTATGTATGTCGAATAAATGTTTTCTATTCTATTCTATTATATCTGTGTCTCATTAAGAAAAAATAGTTTACAATTTCACACGAAATTTAACAATCTTACGGTGTTTGTAATTTCCCGGTGACATATATGTACATAATTATAAGATATAGTCATATCCTCCAACTCGACCCTTAAGCGAAACGTCAAATTCGAAGATATAGCTTGTTATTTATTTTCATGATGATAGATGCATTTCAGACAGATTGAAACATTAGCCATGTTTCAATCTGTCTGAAATGCATATATGCGTTTTGCAGTAAATTAATCTGGCCCAAATCCCGATGGCCTTTGTAGCTAAACTACCGAAATCACTGTCAAACATTGTCAGAATCTATCATTTAAATAGTTCCCGCACGCATCGATCTTCAAGATTAAGCAACGCTTGCCGAGGTCGGCTTGTGGATGGGTGATCATCTTAACATACCGTGTCTCGGAAACGTTTAGTTAAGCCGTTGGTCTCGACTGTCATTTTGTAAACTTTGGCATACGTTATGGATTGCACCGATAGCCATAGAGAAAAGTAAATTAGAGCTAGTACGATTAAACAAGTTGCAGATTTCTTGTAAAACATTTATAAAAGTGTTTAGTCAAATGTATGGAAAAAACATTTCCAAAGAGCTCCCTGAAGAAGTGTCGACACACAGTGGACAGTTGAAGTTTTATCGTAAAATCGAAAGATCCTTCTGAGAAAATTACTTTGCAAAAACTGTACACTTTCAACGCTGTTAATATTTTCCGCAATTACAATTAATATTTAAACCAACAGCCCGCGCTAAATCCGTGAGACTTAATTATAATCCCACTTATGACTGCTCACCATTTTGAAACAAAATGGCGGTTACTGTGGCCAGTACTTTTACAGCATTAATAAAATAAAAGTGCAAAAGGGCTGTTTCATTCAACAGGAGAAAACCACAACTTTTTTTTTTTATTTACGTGACAAAAGAAAAAATACGTTTCCAATATTTTTCGGAAATATAACTGACGGAATAAAAAAAATATTTTTTAGGAATCAACCCTTTAGTCACGGGTCATCAAATTTTATAAGCAAATAGTGACACTCACTGGCACACTAGGTTTTTATGGAAAATTTTCAATGCTGTCTATAGCAGTAGCCCCAGAGGCATCTCGATGCTCTGTGGAGTCGACCTTCTTTCTGCTCTTATCTATTCTGTGACCATTGTTACCTTAAAGGTTAATATAATTCTGAAACCGTGCAACCGTACCGCTATTGTACGTGAATGTGGCTTAGCATAATCATGAAGGCCCAGTGTTAATGTGTGGGGAAATTGCCCAGCAGTGGACTGAGATAAGCTTTGGGGAGGAAATAAGGTCGGAATGTACAGGATGTTAGTTGATGAAGTTGCCAGATTATAATGTTTGGACTGCTGGCAGGGACGGAAATGTTCTGGTATTAAAAGATGTGCACCTAAACAGCAATAAAAATATAATTAATATATTTTTCAGAAGAGGTTTGTTTACACCCTTTGGTGCAGGGGTTCTTATTTGGAAGTTAGGTTTCCAAAGTTGCAATCTGTTCAATTTAGTGACCCTGGCGAAAAATGAGCTCCAAGACGAGACGAGCGTCTTGTGTTTACTGTAACTGCATGTAAGGTCTTAAAGATAGTAGGGTTGGTAGCGCCACTCTTTCTCATCTAAAACATTAGGAATTGGTGACGAGCGGGCGTTTTGGGGTCTTCAAGTATTTTTTTTTTAAATTTAATATGGCTTTGCTCTTGACTCTAGTCTAGGTCATAGATGACAGAGACAAAGTCGACGATGGAGCGAGCTTACCCAGAAGAAGCCTGTTCACTCTAATTTTGAAGAGATTAGGGTTGTATGCGTTCGGAAACACAGACGTAGGCAAAGAGTTCCACTCCTTTGCTGTGCGCATTGTAAAAGACGTTTGGAAACGTCCGATCAAAAGTGCTGATTCTCAGCCTCGTCCGAACATAAATTACTTTTGAAGTTGTATAAACTCATTTGTATTACATTTCATACTGAAACTGTTTCTAATGAAGCCCGGAACACAATAGAAACATTATTTTACTGCTTTATCTAATAACTTTTTACTTTTCCATTAAATACTGTCTCACAATCCCGAGTTATCTGTTGTTGTTGGTCTGTGGATGGGTGACCATCTTAATTTAACGAGTTTCCTCCGTGCCTCGGAAAGCAAGTTGGTCCCGGCTGTCATTTGTAGATCTTTGGCAGTCGTTACGGAATGTCAGAGGCCAGTAAATCTGACACCAGTCTTGCCAAAGAGTACCGTGTTACCCAGTTAATGGGTTGTGGAGGTCTGGTAGGCAGCCGCTCACGTAAAATACTGGCATTCAGCTGAATCCGGTTTGACTTGAAGCCGACCCCAATATAGTTGGGAAAAAAGGCTAGGCAGATAATGAATCCCAAGTTACTATACAGTAAAGGTTAACACAATTCCGTGCCGCCAAGGAGCAATCCGGCTGTGTGTGTACTAGGCTCCCAGTAAGTGACAGAAGCTTTCCTTCATTATCATCATCATATCAGCTGAAAGACGTCCACAGCTGGACCTAGGCCTCCCCCAAAAGGGGGGTTTGCCATAATCACCACGCTTGGCAGGCGGGTTGGCGATCACATTGTAGCTGATACAATGTACAGGGAATGCTGCTGCTCATTCTCTGGTGATTCCCTTAGTCGCCTCTTACGACACCCATGGGAAGTGATGGGATGATGCCATTCTTTTACGTCCGGCACCATAAAGACCCATAGAGGCTTTTCTTACTTTAGTGAAAGAGTTTTTTTCCCCATTAAAAAATCTGTCTCTCAATAAATTGCCCCAATTCCGTGCCGTTATGGAGCAATCCGGCTATTGTACCAGGCTCCCAGTGGAGGAGGTGAGAGAGGCTTAGTGAAAATATGAAAAGGGGTCGTATGAGCCTCGAGATTATTGTGGAATGGCTGACAAGGCCTTAAAGGGTTTAAATTCTCTGAATTGAGGATGTTTTGATGTTATGTCTAATAATGTGTTTTAGAATTATTTTGATCTTACGTTGATAACAATAATTATGTGTTATAAGGAGATTATTATTCAGTTATTTACGCGATGCGGATGGCTAGAGTAGTGGTTTTTTGGCTGAAACGCTTGGGAGCAATGCTTCGGAGATCTCATATGCGTATTTAATTATTTACTTTTAAGGCACTTCAACGACTTGCTCACTAAAACATACATGAACATAAATCAAATAGATTTTTGGATATTGTGAATTCGTCACTTACAGAAGTGCACAGCACTATCAGAGAACTCAAGACAATATTCGACATCGTTATTTGATTTATTTACAAGTTAGAAAATTAAAATGAGTTATGGTCACAAATACCATAGCAAGTACAGAAATATTTAAAGGAATGACGAAAAAAAAAAAATGCATAAGACATCCCTCAAGCATTGCCCCCATGCGTTTTCTTTCTATTATTGTGCTTGGATGCTAATATAGCTTTTCTTTTGTTTACAGGGTAAGCACTCCACTGCATCAACAAATAGAAAAGTTCAAAATCAACAAAAGCGTAAGTTAAAAAATAGTTTTATACATGTCACCGGAAAATTGCAGACTCCGTAAGATCCTCGTAATCCTTGGAATGATCAAAAACCGCTACCTCTTTAAAACTGCATAATCAATACAACTAGATCCCAATCTATGAAGAAAACATACTAGCGCTAAGTTCATCTGTACAGTGACCCCGTCGTTGAACCTCGGCTAATACCGTCTTACACAACACGCAGATAACCGGGGACTTTAAACTATTCCCGGCTTAGTACAGTTCAGGACAGAAATATGTTAACACTGAAAAATTCATCACTGATGTATGCTGGGGAGTTTGTTATGCCACTTCTTCCCAGCTAAAGCACTAAGAAGTGGTGACGGGCATTTTGGGGTCTGTCAATATGTTAGCGTTGACGTTCATAAAGTGCTGGCACTCAGCCTAATTTTTGAATAAATGACTTTTGATTTTTATTAAGTTTCTAATGTTGAACTACAGGGCTCCCTCTTATGAGAGAAAATTTGCCAAAATCCACTATCAAGTTTCTGGAACCGGGCGGTGAATTACGGCTCATGAGAACAAATGTCACAGTCGGTGATCATAATGCATTGTCTTCGAATGTTCGGTGCAAAGATTGATATTTTCACAATGTTCTCTTTCACCGTTTTGAGAGCAGCGGGCAAACAATAAATTATATACATACTTTAGTGACAGACAGTAAGCATGACACTTTGGTTATTTATTTATTTAAACTTTATGTACAATACTGGTGTATAGGCGGACTTAATGCAACAAGACTGTCTCTACCAGACAGAATTCTCTGCGGCCAAACATTAGCATTGCCATTCAACGTGGCAAAGCTGCCAGTGTTGTGTTTTCTCATTGATAGCGATTTGGATGAATTTTGAATGCCCAGTATATTTTTCGTTATACGTGAATTTATTAGTATTTTGTTGTTACTTCAAGTTATAAATACTCGTAATTTGTGCTAAAAATACTAAAACGACTCAAAATTCGCTTTTAAAGTTTGCAAAGTGTGTACATATTTTTGGCCCTGACTGTACGGTGGCTTCGAGAATAGATCTGATCAAATAAATAGGGTTTAGAAGTGCTGCAATAGATGGAATAGGTTACAGAGTAAGGAATAGCTTTCTTTGTAGACGTCTTAAGATAAGAAAATGCTTTTTTTATTTTAAAAAGTCTGTTTGGTTAAAAAGTCAAGAGAAACAGTTAAGAAAACTCTTTGTTTTTTTTTTTCGTTAAAAATAGAAGGTTCTTACTGTTTTAAGTTTGTATGGCTGCAATACTTAGAAATTTATTTCAAGAGCTTGCCCTGTTGAAAAAGTTCCTGAGGGAAAAGGGGTGAAAGAATATTTTGATCACGTGTTTTGAATGATTTCTAAAAATTGTAAGTTAGCGGAGTATTTTTTTTACAATATTTTTCATTTCTGTTAGTTACTTAAGTAAATATAATTTAATATTATGTGAGGCTGATGCACCCAGATTATGCTACATATTATTATAGGAAAAAAAACATAATAATTAATATTAGATGATAATATCTAATATTTAGTGTTCAACCACCAGACTGCGTAACAGTTCTTATGAAATTGTATTATAAGAACTGTTACCTACGCAGTTTGGTGGGTGTTTTAATGTTAGAATTATTTGGTTCAGAATGAACGATTTATTTATTAAAAGTAAGCTGAGACGAGTTTTCATACCAGGTATCCTGTCAAAAGCCAAAGAAAATCTTACTCACTACAGTGTTTAGAATAGAATAGAAAACATTTATTCGCCACAGACACAACACAATAATAATAATTATTACATATTTTCCGACTTTTCACGTGGCAGGAATCAGGATGGAAGCAGGAGTAAATATAAACAGGAAAGAAAGAAAGAAAGAAAAGTGTTTATTTGGGACTCGCACAAGATTAACAAACCATTAAAATAAAATTAAAAACTAAACAGTATAATAAAATAATTAGGTATCTGTGCGAGGCCAAAATGGTCCCTATCTCAGCTTATGCTGCGATATCTAAAAAATAAATACAGGAGGTACTACCGCCTGTTTCCTTGTTCTGTAATTATAAGTTCCATAAACACAGGAATAAAAAATAAAAACAGGAGGTACTACCGCCTGTTTCCTTGTTCTGTAATTATAAGTTCCATAAACTGGAAGATTCCATAAGCAGTAAGAAGGTAACGGATTTCCTCTCACTTGTTCTAAATACAAAATGGTGACCTAATTTATTTTTTCTTATATAATGGACTAGCGGACGTCACGCGGTTCCACCCGCATAGTTCCCGTTCCCGTGGGAGTACGGGTATAAAATATAGCTATATAGATAATATGTACATGTGCGTGCAGTGGGCTATGGTAAGGGTAGGCCAGCCCATACGTAATGCTAAAAAAATTTTTTCGTTCACTTTCAAAGTAAGGACGAAAATTCGTTTTAATGTCCGCAAATTTTGCAATGTCCGCAAAGGCAAAAAAAAACAGTTTTGATTGAAATGGCAGGGTTGCATTCAGTAAAGTGAATGCAATCCTGCCGTTTCAGTTTTTAAAATTCAAAGTCAGAGTCAAAATGAATAGCTTATTTTAGCGTACCTACTGTATATTTTGCACTTGCTTTTACAGATTATAAAGTACGCCCATGCTACATAGAGTACCATACTCTAGTTTAGAGTACGTTTGGCCACCCTACATATATAATCCGTACTCACGTATGCCAGCAGCACGGCGAGAGCCTTATTAGTAGCTAACTAACGAGCTCCTCTAATTAACGGACAAACTTACATCGCTTTGTGCCAGACTGTGTGTTTTGGAGTTTAATTCAAATGCATACTTGATGTCGGTATTAGGGGAGAGACTTTAATCTTTATATATATAAATGAATCCCTATTCCCTTGGTCACGGCATCACGCGTGAACGGCTGTACCAATTTCGTTAATTCTTTTTTGTTGTGTTTGTAATTGTCAAGAGAAGGTTCTTATGCAAAAAAATATATCATCATCATCATCATCATCATCATCATCATTTTATTCATTTGCAAACATGGGTAATATACAGTTGTTTCATTTATAATAAGTCCTCCATATTCTACCGTCACATGGGCATGCATATTACATTAAATTTCAAATTAAAATAAATTAAATATTGACATGAAAAATGCAAAAATAGTAATGTCAAACAGATCAATAATACATCCAGGCAAAGCCGGGGCGGGCCACTAGTTACAAATAAAAATAGCTATGTAATGTGTGGTCGCATATTTAATACTTTCCCTGACTCTATTAAAATCGTACCGGTTAATAGATTTTCAAGGTACCTTAAATTATGGCTATTGGAAAGGAATTTCTACTCAGTAAGCGGCATATTTAATAAGAGGTTGAAAAATTAATAAGAATGACAATCACTCTCGGACATAAATAATAGATACATTTACTTTCTTGTTTTTTTTTTAATAATTTAATAATATGATCAATTTCTCAATTTTATTGTCATGTTTACTAATTATAACTTATTAATAATATTGTATAACTATTAATAATTATTAATAAATAATAACTTACAATAATTATTAAGACCGAAATTGTACCAACACTTATTGCGAATAAATTGAATTGAATTGAAATTTTGTGCAACACACGACTACTAGATGAGTATTTCAGCCGAAAAACCATCTTCAAGGATAAACAAAACTTGCCGCGGTCGGTCCACAGTTTCAAATCACACTAAGTTTCCTCCGTGTCTTGGAAATGACATTATTTTGTTGGTCACGGCTGTCATTTGTAGATCTGTGACATTCGTTACGGAGTAATAAGCCAAAGGGCCCTGCCAGGATTGCAGAATTGTTCGAAAGAGTTACCGTGGCCCTGGAACGCAAAGGGCATTTGAGGGAACATGGGTAGGTTTTATTAAAAATTAGTAAGCTCAAGCGTGGCGATTATGGCTGATATGATGATGATGATGGTGATCCAAGGGGTATCGTGTTACGCAGTTTCTGAGTAGTGGAGGTCTGACAGGCAGTCGCTCTATGTAAAATATTGATAAGATAAGATGAGATAAGACAAGATAAAACAAGACAAGACATGACAATACAAGACAAGACGAGATAAGATAAGAAATTTATTACCTACATATACACAGCTGCACCCTGCTGAACTGGAAGCTGACCCCAACATAGACAACAAGATGGAAGAGGCTAGGTGATTTTTTATAACGCATCTTTCTTGAATGAAACAGATACAATAATAATTTGTATCGGTACACAAACTCGCCTACACTATCAAACAATTAACCTAACATTATTATGTATTTTTACGTGTTCTGATAAAAACCGAAACACAAGAGCTAAATTGGATCCGAAACTGGATCCCCGGATCCGCACCCGTAATGAAACCGGATCCGCAAATCTGTGGGTAGTAATGAAGGTCTGATTAGTGTGCCGGTAACCAGCAGATGTCTAATTAACGTTAAAACGAGTCTGTTTGTTAGTTTGTTCGGAGATAAGTTTTTAACGTGAATAACTAACTATTAGGGACGTTTGTTGGAAAGGTTTTTGAGACTCCCTTTTTTACGTTTATTTTAAACTGACGAGGTTTCTATTGCGAAAGTGATAAGGTCTCTTTGACGTTTATAACGATTATATTTTCGAGGTGGGATTGAAAAGCATATCTATGTCATAAAAGCACTCCAAGACTCCTGCAGGCAGGATATGATGAGACTTTTAATTAATTAATTTATTTATTAAAGCCTGTAGTCTTCCCCACAAATAATTTCCCAAATCCGACTGGCAGTTCCAGAGATTAGCGCGTCCAAACAAACAAACTCTTCAGTTTATTACATTATTAGTAAAGATTAAAACTTCACGCAATACAAGGGTATAAAGATGTACTCCACCAGTAAACCAAGGGTGTCGACGAAATAACATAGCAGGTACTTACAAAAAAAAAACATGTAAGAAAGTCAGTCTAAAATTGGTCTGCAGATGGAATAATTTCTATGAAAAAACGACGTTTCAATATCGCATCGCACCTGCCTGTATGAAGGTGGGAACTTATACGCGGTTTTAAGTACCTTTTAAAAACGTGTGATTTAAGTTCGTCCGCAATGAAACAGCACCAACAAGGTCACTAAGGTCAGTGTACCTACTATGCCCTTTTAAAATATTAATAGTGTCTGCCCTAAGTCGATACAGATACTATGACCGACATTTTAGGGTTCCGAGCGTCCGTTTAAAAAAATCGGAACCATTCTAAGATCACTCGTGTATCTATCCGTCTGTCACGGCTAATTTGCTACGAATCTATTGAACCGATTCAGTTGTAATTTTGTAACCTAAACACGGACGCGTGACATGAATAAACTAATGTAAAGCCAAAAAATTAAAAATAAAATATTGCTCCGTGTAACAGACATCAAAAATGAAAAAGCTTATTGTGAGAGTTGCATATGAAGCAATAATGCTAGCGAAGGAGGAGGCGGGCCGCGCGAGGGAAAGGCATGGCATTCGCCCCAACCGCCGCTATAGGAGAAGACGCCCCGGGCGTCGGGAGTCACAGGGCGGTCCCCGGCCACCGTAAGCGCGGGCCTGCGGACAGCGAGCGTTGGGTGGCTCGCTGTCCGATCACCACCAGGCCCGGCCCGCCTCAAAGAGATGTCAGCACAGAAGACGGGGTCCGCTAGGGCCAAAGCCTGCCAGGGTTGCGGAATTTGTTCGAAAGAGTCACCGCGGCCTTGGAACGCAAAGGGCTTTAGAAGGAACACGCATGGATTTTAGTCAGTAAGAGTCTGACACGCCCTTCCGCTCCACCCAGAGCGGAAGCAGTCATTTGATGATTTCCCAGCCTTAAAAAAAAAAAAAGAGGGTTGCATATATTATGTTTACTTTCTTTTATACAATTTCATAATAACAAGGCACACTTTTTAAATACAAACCCAACTAAGTGAAGTGAATATGAGAGTGTTGAAGGCGAGTCATAGCACGTTAAAACAAAAGGCCAGGTTAAGGGCCCACCTGTTGGGCTGCAACACTGGCTGGTAAGCCTCTCAGGGATTTAGTGAGAATGCCATTAAATTAAGTGAAGATCTTTTTGGATGATTAACGGAATTTTAATTGGTTGATTCCAATAATTAATACACTTTGAATGTTTTAAAGCTATCCGGAAACAAACAATTTGTTTCCTTAAAGCTTTAACCTGGGGTTAAGTCAAGAGTGAAAACGTTCCTTCGAGGCAAGCGAGCTTCAGCATCGACCATATCATGGGTTTCCATCAGGAAGGATAGGGGTCAAACGCAAGTCTATCAATAATGCAGGGACAAAGCTATTTATGTTTCTCTAGAAAAATGTTGTTTTTTAGAAAATACTGGCGACTCGCCCCGAATTCGCATGGGTACAATTATTAATCATGAAAATAGTTCAGACATTTTGNGTAACAGACATCAAAAATGAAAAAGCTTATTGTGAGAGTTGCATATGAAGCAATAATGCTAGCGAAGGAGGAGGCGGGCCGCGCGAGGGAAAGGCATGGCATTCGCCCCAACCGCCGCTATAGGAGAAGACGCCCCGGGCGTCGGGAGTCACAGGGCGGTCCCCGGCCACCGTAAGCGCGGGCCTGCGGACAGCGAGCGTTGGGTGGCTCGCTGTCCGATCACCACCAGGCCCGGCCCGCCTCAAAGAGATGTCAGCACAGAAGACGGGGTCCGCTAGGGCCAAAGCCTGCCAGGGTTGCGGAATTTGTTCGAAAGAGTCACCGCGGCCTTGGAACGCAAAGGGCTTTAGAAGGAACACGCATGGATTTTAGTCAGTAAGAGTCTGACACGCCCTTCCGCTCCACCCAGAGCGGAAGCAGTCATTTGATGATTTCCCAGCCTTAAAAAAAAAAAAAGAGGGTTGCATATATTATGTTTACTTTCTTTTATACAATTTCATAATAACAAGGCACACTTTTTAAATACAAACCCAACTAAGTGAAGTGAATATGAGAGTGTTGAAGGCGAGTCATAGCACGTTAAAACAAAAGGCCAGGTTAAGGGCCCACCTGTTGGGCTGCAACACTGGCTGGTAAGCCTCTCAGGGATTTAGTGAGAATGCCATTAAATTAAGTGAAGATCTTTTTGGATGATTAACGGAATTTTAATTGGTTGATTCCAATAATTAATACACTTTGAATGTTTTAAAGCTATCCGGAAACAAACAATTTGTTTCCTTAAAGCTTTAACCTGGGGTTAAGTCAAGAGTGAAAACGTTCCTTCGAGGCAAGCGAGCTTCAGCATCGACCATATCATGGGTTTCCATCAGGAAGGATAGGGGTCAAACGCAAGTCTATCAATAATGCAGGGACAAAGCTATTTATGTTTCTCTAGAAAAATGTTGTTTTTTAGAAAATACTGGCGACTCGCCCCGAATTCGCATGGGTACAATTATTAATCATGAAAATAGTTCAGACATTTTGTACAAAATAATTTACAAATTTTATACGCAATACATACCATCCATCCTCGTTTATTTATATAACTATTAGTGAAAACCGTATAAAATGCCGTTGCGTGGTTTATAATTATAAACGTATTATTACTACTTAGACTTTCTTACTACGACTTCTAAGAAGTCATTGTATACTAACGTAAACTTATCTGTCTGTGATGACTGATGAGAGAAAAATATATTTTAGTAAAAAGATATATTAACCAGTGCGTAATAAAACCAAACTCCACGGCGACGAAGTCGCGGGCAACAGCTAGTTATAAACATAAGAATAATCAATACATCGCTCTAAACTTCGCTCTATATGTAAATATAAGTTAGATTTCCGAAATCTAGTTAAGGTTCCTCAAATTTAAGGTGATGGTGATGAGTGATGGCGAACTGATTCCGCAACCCTGGCAGGTGCTCGTGTGCTATCACTACGCAATCACCTTAAGAAGAAGTAAGCGGAGAAACAGACAGAGGTAGACAGCGACTTTGTTTTATATATATATATAGTCCTCCTGACCAATTTCGGCCATGGCGGCCAATCTCAACCGAAACTGCCATCGGCGCGGGACATGTTATAGTGCACAAGTGTGTGCGCAAACACAGGTGCAATCCCTCTTCCATCACTCCCATATTCCGATAGGACGGCAACCCGACACGACCGGAGAGAGATCTGGCGCAGTACCAACGGCTTAACGTGCTGTGTCACACCACCAACTTCCAAACTCCGGGCTGTCACTGAGAAATTCCTATTGGAATCCCGACGACACTTATTGCCCGACCTGGGAATCGAACACAGGACTCCATGCTCGGCAGTCGTGCTTGCGACCGCGAGACCAACGGAGCAGTCAATGTCCTTTGTTTTATACTTTTACAATAATATATACTCAATATTTTTTTTTATATATATTCTTATAATATTATGATCAGTCTTAGAAAATCAAAAGCTACAACAAGACTATGTAGCAACTCTATTTAAGCCTAAAAAAAGTAAAAAAATGTTAGCATTTGTCATTATTCAAAGCCACTGAAAATATGACATAAGTAATATGAAAACTTTCCATAAAAATATCTGTAAAATGTAGCAACGTTTTTCGTTAAAAAGCCTAACTTCTCAAACAATATTTTACCTGGTAACTTTTTCCTAAAAAAGGGACAGAGTTCACTGCGTTCATGAGGTATCCCTTACAACATGTACAAGGTACTCGGAATGTACCTACAGAGGATGGTAAAGCTGCGCGACTGCCATGGGCTGTCTTATAGAGCTATGTTTTTAAAAGGTATTGAAAAATGATGATCACTTTTTCAAGTTATTAATGACTCGCTTTTGCCGCGACTTCGTACGCGCATATCCCTTTATTTCCCGTTTCCGTAGGATTTTCAGGAAATTATGGCTCCCCTACACTCCCGGGCCCCAAGGAACTTACGACAAATGATATGACGACACGGCTGTACGTAGTCTGTCAGTCACTTAGTCAGTTACGGAAGAATTTTATTGGATTATTTCGATTGTCCCCACAAATAACCAGGAATAACATTCAGAGTGTTCATATTATGATTTATTAGTTAATCACGTGTTAAAATGTGCTGAATATTTATTAACGTGTTCATAGAATGAAAGTAAATTTGTGGCCTGAACAAGTCTTAATGGCCTTCATTTCAAAAGCATACTTTTTGGAATTCTTTTACCTAGTCGCTGGCTCACTGAAAAAAATGTTTTTTTGGTTTAAAGAACTCTATTTCTCGTAAGAACATAACTAAATTGAGGTGCACAAAATTTCTACTAAATATAAATGCTTTAACTTTAGCTTAGTGCGACAAGTTTATTCTATAGCTATTATAAATTTTATTTCACAATCTGTTCAGTGGTATTGCATTGAAAAAGCGACTGTAAATATGCGTTTTTTTTATAAATACTTACTTTGTCACATATTTTTATGTCGGCTAGGCAGGCTGCCACGTACCGGAAGACGTAGCGTTCGAAGGCCTCCCACAAGGTGAACCGATGACCTGGTGAGGGTCGCGGGTAGCCGATGGATGCGAGACGCACAGGAGCGGTTGTTGTGGCGAAACTAGGGGGAGGCCTATGTCCAGCAGTGGACGTCTTTCCGCTGATATGATGATGATGATGAGGCAGGCTGTTGTAAATTTGTACTCCCTCAAACAGTATGTTTTTTTTGCCATCTGTGTTGGAATTAATTTGTATCTGTTTCTTATGTGATGTTTGAGTGGATGTTGCTAGTGATTTTTTTTAACTAAGAGTGCAAGTGTTAAATGTAAATAATTGTGTAATGCTATTTTTTTGTACTTTATACCTCGTACTCGTAGATTTACACTAAATTAAAACGATATATTATATACTGATAGGATAGGGCAAAAAATAGTCAGGATTAAATTATATTTGACAAGTGAATTTTCAGTATAACAGGTTTGACAATCAAGAAGAAAAGGGAAGGCATATAATACGACCAATATTAACGTATACCCTATAAATTGTTTGGTTTGTACAATTCTAACATATACACATTTTATAAAGTACATTGCCCCATTTAACCGACTTGAAATCGCAACATTCTCGAAATTTCTTCTCATTCTCCCCATTTCGCAAATAAAATGCAAAGTTTATCTCATTTTGTCGTTTTTCTTAAAATATCAAAGGTAGCATTCCGTCTTTATTGGCAACGCTCAGTAGCCAAACAAAATAAGATAAAACAGAAGGTTCATTTTAGATGAGGCTCAGGATGCGTATGCAAATTCTTTGGTTAACATTATTAAATGCATACAAACAAAAATCATATTCCACGATCGGATTTTGTTTTGTTTATCTGTAATTAGCAAGCAATGTGGACATTAAGGTAAGGATATAGTATCATCATTCATCAGAAAATCTGTTTCTAATTTTTATTGAGATTCAGCACAAGGCTCATTCAGATTAGAGCATACCAGCTTAATACGTTCACTGCGTTACCAGATAATTGAGAACTGGTACGTATCTTGCATCTAGTGCGGGGCAAAAGAGACAAAACTGCAAAAAAAATATTTTAAGGATTGTCTCGTCGATTATAACTAGATTTATGTAAAATCTTATGCCGGGTCGGTTAGACCTGGCTTCGATAGAACGTATTTTTTTTCTTTCAAGTGCGGGTACCAGGTCTATTAGAACTGGCATCAGAAACCTGGTACCGCAATGAAAGTTGGTTTATTTTCAACCGTGATGTGCTCGAGATAAGTTGTGTTTTAATAAGGTATAAAATATTTCTATCTATATCGTGTTTTGACGAGACGCGTGAGAGCCACATTCAGTTTGTATGGTTAATTATTTATTTATTGTTTCCATATTTGACCATACAAAATGTGTAAATCCGCTTTTACGCACAACAGTAATGTGTTTCGAACACGACATTGAAAATTAAATATTAATTATACTAATTTGACCATAAATTTTCCAATTACAAACTAGTAATAATTAAACGACTTTAATGATAGTGAAAGTGACAGTGATTTTGACATTTTACCTACTTCAAGATCTCCATTTTTTAGGAAAGCGTGCCAGGAAATAAAAAGTCCTACGATATTGACCAGCCCCAGCACAAGTAAAACTTTATGTGTACTTGAAATGCTTCACTACCTCACACCGATAAACAAAGACATACCACATGTTCAAAGATAAATATCATCTGAAATATATTATTGCACATCACTAAAATTTAAGTAGTTCAGGATATCGACCTGGCAAAATTATGGAATTTATCTACGACAGCAGAGTTTAGACAGAGATAAATGTACATTATATTCATGTTTATTCTTTTCAAATTGGACGTGATTTTTTAACTTTTAAATTTTGAAAAAGATGATACACCATGGCAAAGGTACAAACTGGCTCGAAATAATCTGGTAAGTTCTGTAAAGTGTCGGTTATAAAAGAATAACACACCACCCGGCACTTCCCGTGGGTGCCGTAAGAGGTAAGGTAGGTACTTACCAGAAAATGGGCGGCAGCATTCTCTGTACATTGCAACAGCTACACTGCGATCGCCAACCCGCATGCCAAGCGTGGCGATTATGGCAAAACCCCCTTTGGGGAAGGCCTATGTTCAGCAGTGGACGTCTTTCGGCTGATATGATGATGATGAAACTCAATAGTCAGTGATAGCAAGACGGTTGACAGGACAGAATGGGCGAAAAAAAGTGTTGCGGCGACCACAAGTAGGTACCTAATATGGGCAGAAAGATTATAATTATCTATGATTTTTTTTTATTGTGACGGGGTTTGCTCTTGGCTCTAGTCTAGGTCAGACGTGACAGAGACAAAGTCGACGATGGAGCGAGCTTACCCAGAAGAAGCCTGTTCACTCTAACTTTGAAATTGTTTACTTATTGTGCTAAAACTTACTCCTGTAGAGACTTTATCGAGAAAGATTCCTATAGATCTTCTGCATGTATTTGTCTAGTGGCACCTAATAAGTAGGTATTGATCCCACCACAATGAGGCAACTCGTAAGTTCAACTCGGAATATTTGATGGTCGGGTATTAAAAGTTGAAGGAACGTGGAACTTTGTACTCAGAACAATGTTTTGTTACTTGTACTTAAATGGGATAGTAAAATATTTGGTAACGCATTTAAGTTGGGAAACAAGATAAAGTTTTCATGAATATTCAATATTTTCTTAGGTTGCTAGGTAATGATATATATTAAATATTGTTCAGAATTTTATTGTTCTACAAATACATAATGTGATACAAGTTAATCTTAATACTTATGCAATACTGCCGGTCGATTCTGTAAGTGAAGTGATCTCGAGGTGAGCTGTCAATCCATACAATCGAGATGTCACGCGATCACGGAGTGAGCTGTCATTCCATCTTGATTATATGGATTGAAAGCTATAACTTCGACATGTTTACAGAATCGACCGGCCTACCTTTGTAATTATTTCTAAGATTTTGATCTAATATTTGACCAATTTTATTTTCGTTCTCTTTATTAATACTAGCGTTGACTTCGTTTGCGTTGAAGATGCCAGTAGCAGTCTCCAAAAACAAAACCGCTCATTTTGACAGTTTTGTTTAGTCTCATGTATCAAGTTTCTGAAAACGTTTAGCAAACGATTTGTAGCACGTCTAGCATACATCTGAATGCCAGGCAGGCAACAAACCGCCCTTATTAACCAGATAATTTAAAGTAAGCTAGTTTATTGTAAACCTCTCTCCGTGAAAACTAAGGCGAAGTGATCTTGAAGTGAAGTGTCATTTCATATTGATTGCATGATGGATTGACAGCTCACTTCATTACACACACATACTGAAGTTTAAAGAATTGCACAGCTGATAAAATAAATCCTTTAAGCGAAAGAATTCAAATGAAAATTTTCAAATGTATTAAATAAACAAAGATGCTTTTTTAAGTACAAAAATAATTATGGTGACCTTTCAAAACCGACTTTGTAGATTTAGACTTCGTCACCTGATGATACAAAAGGATTACACTATACTATACCACGCGATAATCTTAACGCACACACAACCCAAGTACACAAACGTACAAATTGCACACAAATTTAACTTTCCCACAGTTATGTACGTGTGTGTAATATTTGTTGTATATATGTGTGTAATATTTGTTGTATATGTATGTGTGTAATATTTGTTGTATATGTATGTGTGGTACAGTGATGTGCGTAAGTCGGACCTACATTTAACTGACACATTATTCTTGTTGACAATCTGCGTCCGCTTGCATTTTGGCTAGGGACGTGCTGCGTTTCTTGGGATGAAGTTAGATTTATGATTTTTGAAGTGAAATTTCTTAGGTCACGATTCAATTTTCGAATAAGGGGTGAGAATTTTGTTTATGTTGATAAATATTATAATTCATATCGTTTTAATTTCTATTTATTCAAATCTGGTACAAACATTTCCTATGAATGTTTCCTTTTATTTAATAAATATATTTATTATTTAATAAAAAAGATTAACACATGAATAAAATTGTACAAATAGTAAAGTTTTAAAAACGAGAGTTTTAGAAAAATTAAAATTATTCATAAAAACTTTTTAAACATTACTTACTTAGTTAAAATACTGTTTAAGAATTTCAAATTCTCCATAGAATATTTTGAATAAATAATCTGCTTATCAGTATTTTAGCTATGTAATGGTAATAACGTTTTTAGGCTGTGAGTCTTTAAATTGATTATCTACGTTAAAGTCTTAACAACTTTGATCAAACGTTACGTAAGTATTTTTTTCCAAATTAAAGTAAAGTGAATTATTTCAAGTACCTACAATTTGGAGAAAAAGCGATATTTGCCTTATTTTATTTAAAAATAAATAAGTCTAAGACGAAAGCATTCACATCCCATTACGTCGAGTAAACTGATGGAAACATCTTTCTTTTCGTCGAAAATGTTTTAGAAGAAAAAAGGTCCGTCTCAATTTCAAAATAAAGTACTTATGATAAAATTTAAGCTTAGCGAATTAGGGATACATTTTTTATGTTTAATAGTTTCCTTTCCTTAGGAGTATTATTTATTTATCAACATAATTTTGCTACCTTCGTCATTCTGCGGTAACCCAAGTTGTGGCAAGCATTGTTGAACATTTTAATTAACTAGTGGTCGCCAAGTGGTCGAAATTTGACCATATTTTTTTATTAATTTAATGTATTAAATGCAAAAAAAATATTATCTCTCTGCACTTCTTCTCACAACTTTAAGTTTATCCTCCTCCTCCGTCTGCAAAATTTTCGTAAAATGGAGCAAAAAGTTTTAGCTTCACGTATATAATATATATTATTATTAATATAAAATATATTTAATTATATAACATATACATAATTTAAATAGCTTCGTATACCGCCAAGCCCACTCAATCTTCTATTCAAAATTTTAAACGATACTTTAATATTATAAAAATCAAAGTAAATAAATATCAAGTTACTCTGTCCGTTTATGTGTCCTCTTCACGTCTTAACAGCTGAAATTTTTGGATGCAATTTGGCACCTGGGTAAAAAGGTACCCTGTTATAATAATATCTAATAATATCTTCTTGGGACAACTCACACACGGTCATCCGATCCCAAACTAGGCAGAGCCTGTGCTATGGCAACCAGACAACTGATAAACATACTTATATATTTCTAATTATAGACAAATTACACCCAGACACAGAAAAAATGATCATGCTCATCACACAAAGATTTGTCCTGGGTGGGAATCGAACCCACGACCTCCGGTTTAGCAGTCAGGATCACTAACCACTCGACCAACAGGCCAGTCAGATCATTTTGTTAAGCGAAGAAATCACTTGCAGAAGCTAGTAATATCATAAGATGTACCCACAGTTATGATGTTATTCTAAAACCACAAACAAATCCGCGACAACCCTACCCAGCAGTCTTGACCCAAAAACCGGCGAACACAACAAAACTCTTCGCTGACGTAAATATTCCCTTTGATGTCCATTTTATTGCACATCCAATGATTTTAATGCAATTACATATTTCGTTGAAATAATATTTATGCGAAATATTAATAAATGACATCAATGTTGTGATGTGGACTCAACGTATTAATGGCTAATTGGAAATGGACGCGAAATATTTGTGAAAGGACTTGCGAAAATAAACGGGAGGTATGGAAATAGCAAGTTCATTGATAAAGGTTGTGCTAATATTGTGGTGGGGTGCTAATTTTAGTAAAGAAAGAAAGAAAGAATAAAATTTATTTTGCACAGGTACATGAAACACGAACGGTAAAATAAACAAGAAAACGGTAGTTATGCCTAAAAATAAGTGTGCGTCTCACGGCTGCACTAAAAAGGTCCATTTCAGCGATATGTCAGACAAACTGATGCTGTCTGACGCTGGTTTTCCAATGAACCCAATTATATATAGGCCTCCTAACCGATTTCGGCCATGGCAGCCAATCTCACCCGAGACTAGCCATCGGCGCGGGACATATTATAGTGCAGGCGTGTGTGCGCAAACACAGGTGCACTCCTTCTTCCATCACTCTCATATTCCGATGGGATGGCAACCCGACACGACCGGAGAGAGATCTGGCGCAGGACTAACGGCTTAACGTGGTACTCAGCTGGTCCGGTCAGACTGGAAGCTGACACTAATATAGTTGAGAGAAGGCAGATTGATTTTAAACTAGGTGTTTGCTCAATTACACTTAAACTTGTCAAAAAAAAAAACAAAATCAAAAGTCATTCATTCAAATTAGGCTGAGTGCCAGCACGTTTTGAACGTCAAAGTTCTACATAAAGACAGTCCCCCAAAACGTCACTTGTGTTATTCCTAGTCTTCAAGTTTTAGCCGACTTCAAAAGAAGGTGGTTTCTCTATTCGGTTGTATGTTTTTTACCTCAATACTCCGTCATTTATGAACCGATTTGAAAAAATATTTTTTTATGAGAAAGCATATAGGTACTTTCCGATTGGTCCCATATAAATCTTTTTATTCATCAAAATCGGTTGAGTACTTTGGTTTTTAAATCAAAATATCTGGAAAAAATATGTCGTCCAAGTAAACGAAATTGCGTATTTATCTTTCCTGTGACTTTCCAGTAGTGTTGTTAAGTCTAGGATTCCATTAAAAAGTGAAAAATAAATGGAAATAGATGGACAGTTAAGTATATAATAAATAATAAGTGCATTATGGTACTGATACACGGTCATACACTTCGCATACGTAACAATGTATTACGATTGTGAGTCTAAACCGCATGCTAAAGTATTATATGAGTTTTATAAAACCACAATTTACTACATGTGGTCATATGTGAACGTGCGTAGGGACTTGTGGTCTGAGGGAGCGTTTACAATGGTCGAGTCAACTGGTACGTTCAGTGCCGATAAGGTTCACATTAAGTAGTCTACATTTTTATTGCCTTCCATTTTTTCCAAAAGCGGAGAGCTCGTGGCTAAAAAAACCGGCCAAGTGCGAGTCGGACACTCGCAGTAAGGGTTCCGTACCATAACCCGAAAAAGACACGTTTCTTGTATTAGAGCCCCTTTGATTTTTAATTTAATTTTATTATTTTTTGCTATAGCGGCAGTAGAATTACAAACTCTGTGAATATTTCAACTGTCTACTTATTACGGTTCTTGAGAAACAGCCCGCTGACAGACAGGCGGACGCATGGACAGCGGAGGCTTAGTTATAGGGCTCCGTTGGTTACCCTTTTGGTACGGAACCCTAAAAATAACTACCGTATGGGTCAATTATCCTGCCAGGGTTGCGGAATTTGTTCGAAAGAGTCACCGCGTTCCTGGAACGCAAAAGACTTTAGAAGCAATACGGATGGATTTTAGTCAGTAAGAGTCTGACACGCCCTTCCACTCCACCCAGAGCGGAAGAAGTCATTTGATGACTTCCCATCGTTAAAAAAAAAATGTACCAGTACTGAGAATTTGTTTTACTACTGATTTTTCCATATCACGTAAAATATAATCAATATATCAAGCGTTCTAGGGCCGCGGTGACTCTTTTGAACAAATTCCGCAACCCTGGCAGGCTCTGGCCCTAGCAGGCACCACAGCCCGTTCACAGTCCGTTCACAGTCATTCACGACGCGACGGTAACGACATGGATGTGTGTATGAACCTTTACTCGAAATAGGAAAAGAGCTGGAATAATGTTTTTTGCAGTTACTGAGGAATTGCCTTGTTAGGGAAATTACCCTAATGATATTGACGAGTCATACATTAATCATTAATTATGGTAATTTAACTTGCGTTTGAAGTGTTCAGGAATTCATAGATTCAATGATTTTGCTGAATGAGAGTGGAATAACCCAGTGACATATAACAAAGCACAAGACCGATCCTGCATGGAGTATTGCAGCCACCTTTGGGATGGCTCAGCTAAATACCAACTTGCCGCGCTTGACTCGGTGGAACGCAGAGCTAAGAAGCTCAATGGCGACGTAAAACTGGTTGATGCCAAGCTTCACAGCTTGGCGCATCGCCGCAAGGTTGCCTACTTGTCGGTCTTCTATAGATTATACTTCGGGGAGAGTGTCCAGGAACTCCACGACCTCATCCCACCGGCCCCCTTCTACCATCGGACATCTAGACGCACTGCAAGTTACCATCCCTACCTTGTTGCTATTCCACCAATTCGCACTAAACGACTCCAAACATCTTTTAAAATGCTCACAGCAAAGGAGTGGAACTTTCTACCTGCGTCTGTGTTTCCGAACGCATACAACCCTAATCTCTTCAAAATTTGAGTGAACAGGCTTCTTCTGGGTAAACTCGCTCCATCGTCGACTTTGTCTCTGTCGTCTTTGATCTAGGCTAGAGTCACGAGCAAACCCATACCAAATTAAAAAAAAATATGCAACCTGGGTATCGAACGCAATACTCAAAGTAGATCATCGGGTTGCCTACATTTTGCAACACCTATCGCATTCACGAAACCACAAAATGAATGGTATTGCAGTGACACTAACCTCATTTCACATGAATCAACATAATATAAATCCCAATGTACCAATTAATTGTACAATTAAGCTGTTGTTCGGAAAATTACGAACATTTAAATAATACAGTGACAGAAATTTTGTATTGGAAAAGTATTCAGCCTGAACTAATGCGATGGAAACTTTTTCAATAACATGAAGACGATTTTTGTTGTATAATTTTGATTATTGAATATTTCCAATATTTGTTTTGTTTATCTACATTTTATTAACCTCAGCCATACCTTTTTTAAATTGTCATTCCGTGAATGAAATTGATTAGGAATTCAATGTTTAGATCTTGTTAAATCCCCGATATTCGAATTAAGAATTCGAAATTGAGATCATGAGAAACTCAAGCAAGAAAATCTGACTGAGTGAGGAGCGTTTGATCCATGGGTATGAGTATCACCTAAATATCCAGGACATGGTCTACCAATATGCCAAGTTTCATCCAATTCCGTTTACCCGTTAAGACGCAAACAGGTAGAAAACAGACATACAAAGTTACTTTCGCATTTATAATATTGGTCTACTTAATAATTTTCATATTCCTCAGTAGCGACATTATAAATAATTCTTCAACTTCCTTACTTCTTAAAGTAGATGTACTTTGCCTGGCTTCCGGCTTTTCTCTCAGCTTGGCAGGTTTCCCAACGTTTCAGCGAATTCCCTGAAAGTATTGTTGCTGTAAGTAACTACCACGATTTTTAACGCTGAGGCGGACAATAATACATATAGAATTGTTTTTGATAAAGTATCGCCTTTTCCTCTTACAAAATTATCAGAAGAGAATAAAATACCTACTGTTCATTGAACACCATACAAAAAATACATTAGGAGCTTAAAAATAGAAGGGTGTTGCAATGGGCGGTCTTATCGTAAAAGCGATCTTATACAGACAGTCCTTATTTTATAGATGGAAAATCATAAAATGAGAGGAGTCATTTTATGATTTTCTCTTTTTGGGTGGAGTAAGAGGAAGAATCGTACCACAGATTTCATACCATAACTAAATCAATCTTATATTTCGAGAATGGTACGACAAAGGCGTCTGTCAGGGTTGCGGAATTTGTTCTAAAGAGTCACCGCGGCCCTGGAACGCAAAGGGCTTTAGAAGGAACACGGATGGGTTTTAGTCAGTAAGAGTCTGACACGTCCTTCCGCTCTACCCAGAGCGGAAGAAGTCATTTGATGATATCCCATCCCTAAAAAAAAAAGACAAAGGCGTACTGAGGCTCTAAACAAAATGCCATTCTACTAGCGAATGCGATTGTTGAAATGCCAAAATATAAAGGATTGCTCACGTGACATTCCAGCTGAGCTGTGAGCTGTTGGTCCCGGCTGCCATTTGTAGATTTTTGTCAGTCGTTACGGATTGTCAGAAGCCAGAAAATCTGATACCAGTCTTGGCAAGGAGTACCGTGTAACCCAGTTAATTGGTTGTTGAGATCTGGTAGGCAGCCGCTCCACGTAAAATACTGTTATTCAGCTGAATCCGGTTTGACTGGAAGCCGACTCGAATATAGTTGGGAAAAGGCTAAGCAGATGATGATGCTCGCGTGACATTCTAACAGCATTTTACCAATGCCATAAGTTTTTGACGTTTTGACAGTCGCCTTTGCCATCACTTTGTGAGAGCAGTCACGTACTGCATCCGCTCCGAATCCGTGAAATACGGATATACACATACTCGGAACGAATTCGGATATTGCTTTTCGCACTACATCTGATTTTAATCCATAAAAATACGGATTTAGAGTCTGAAAAATTCGGCCCGAATTTGGATATTGCTTTCGCACTGTAATCTCGAAACCGATCTCTGATCCAAATCCAAGTATTCAGGGGTCATCTATTGATATGTCTGATTTGAATCCGAGGTAATGCAAAAGAGTCCATATAAGCAGTACTACGGCAACTTCAGTTCGTCAATATTTCTTCCGTAAAAAATTCACCCATTTTATTCTACCTTTATTTACAGTTTCAGAAACAAAATTCTTGGAACTAAGCTGCTAATCCCGAGCCCATCTAACCGCAATTCAACGAGTCATCCTCTTATGAAAATTTCTCTAAATAAAATATACGCAGAGGTTTGAAACCCTGTTAATTTGGGGGCGAGTCTCGTCATTTAAGTTTTAAATTACCTCACACGGACTTAATTAAAATCCCTTTTGTGGTAATGCCGTGATACGCCGGTGCTATACGGATGTGGTAATCGCGAATCGTGTGAAATTCGACTTTTATTGTTAATAAGATTAAAAATGGTGAAATGATTTTTGAATAGCGTTGAATGTCTTGTATGTTTTGTAGAGAATATGATTTTGTTGTTGAACATTGATGGAATTTGCACATTCCATTATTTTAGTGATAATGGTTTCTACCAGTAGATACGCTTGGCAAAATACGGAAATTATCCTACGGGAACTTATTTTCAGGGGAAAATGTTTGAAACCCAACATTGTGACTGATCCACAAACATTAGAACTTTTTGTACAATTTATTAGGATTGCAGTGATTAATAAGGACTTCGTTGCTTTCCCAGTTGCTGCCAGTGATAAAACGCCAAGTCCAGGTGAGAAGTCATGACGTTTGTTTTTTATGGCAACGCATCTTGATTCACTGATTGTCCGGAAAAAAAAGTACTTTTTAAAAACAAAGACGGCTAAGTAAGACGTTCAAAAATGTTTCACTCGTATATCTATCGAAAATTCAAAGCTATTTACTTCCACTAAACAAGCTAAAGCTACTAAGCAAGCATAAACCAGCGAAGTAACTAAATCAAAAAACCCATTAAACCGCTAGTCGCATGCAGCTAATTCCACTGAATATGCAGAGAGCGCGGTAATTGAATCGATAGCCCCCAGATGCTGCACGGCTATGATACCCTAGTACTCGTATATCTCAGGAGGTCAGTTAGCTATGAAATTGGATAAAATCTTGACTTTAAAGGCTGAATTGATGTGCTTATTTTGTGTAAGGGAATTGGATTTGGTATCTTTTGGAGGTGATAGCACTTCACGCGAATTTATTAGCAAGAAAAGAGGCAAAAACAACGTGAGTGTCTGACACTTGCACCAAAAATTCCCACTTGACTTTTATGATGCGCCAGACGACGTGTCAATTAAAACGATTTTAAAAATAAATAGTGACTTGCGATCTAGCTCATATAAGTTGGAACCGATAGGATACTCTTAGATTAATTGATAAGTATGTTAATTCCTTTTTAATTTTAACTTTATAATAGTGATTGTCGATGTCAAGTCAAAGTCTATTCATTTATTTCAACTACAGCAATATTTGATTTTTGCATGTCACCCTATACATTCTCGACATTTCCAGAACTGTTAAGCTCCGGTCAAATCTGCGCGCGTCTAGTACGCGGGTCGCAAAGTGGGAGCGTCTACAACGCGAAACTAGACGTAAATACCAATGTGCGACTAGATGTGCAAGGCGCCATAGATAAGAAGCGTCCGCCGCGCGACTGACGCTCCCCAGCTTTGCAGTCGCCTTGGTCGTGCATGTTTGGCCGGAGCTGTATCGGTGTTAGAATGTCACTTTCCTGTTATCCCAGTAATCTAAACAATGCTTTGTTGTAATTTACAGTAAAGAGGTATATTATATTAGAGCAAAAGCTTACATAGATAGTTTTTTACTACGTTCATTTTCTACAATTCTGAGTCAGGAACAATGAACACGATGAATAACTTTATTCAACAAAACAATACATTTCTTTAACCGGAAAATTTAGTACCAGGCATTCATAAAGCGCGAGCGGTATTTTATGAGTAAGCGCAGCCACATAGTTCGCTACATTACCAAACTCCGCGACAATCATGCATGACTCGATTGTTCATCCAAAACAGCTGGGTTTGAACAGTATAACTAAAGGGCAAGTGCATCAGTCCAACGTCAACGGTATATTATATCTTTGCGGTCATAGTGGCATAATTCAAAGTATGGTGTTCAGAAGAAGCGTCCTACTGTCTGGTTAGCCAAAGGGCATTTCCATTTAACTGTGGATGCTATCCTTGTACCAACAACTTATACTTATACTATATTTATTATTTATTTATTATATATTTTATTGTACACCTCATAATAAGAACAGGACAGTCATAAATCAAATAAGTGCACAATGGGCGGTCTTATCGCACAAGGCAATCTCTTCCAGACAACCTTTGGATGGATTGAACGAAGGGAGATAGATTTAGGGCTGTCAGTGTACAAACGTTTTAAACAATACTAATTAGATATAATAATATAAAATACATAAATACAATACCAATTTATATACTAATAAATATCAAATATATAATTGAGACAGGAGCGGAAAAGTTAAAGTGAAAGGTAATGCTCCTTCACCGTTCTTTTAAACTCTGGTAGCATTTGGGCACGCCTCACTTCTATGGGTAATGCATTCCACAAACGAGCCGCTTGAATACTGAAAGATTGGTCAAAGAAGGAAGTGGAATGCATACGAATACTTAGTTTTAGATTCTCCGATGATCTCAAAGACCTAGAATGTGTATCACAGAGGAACTGAAAGCATTCCGACGAAGGCGAATTGGAAGCCATTTGAGCTTAGTACGAAATTCAGATACGTGGTCATACATACGCAAGCCAAATATAAACCTGATACAGTGATTTGAGACTATAATAATAATAATAAGTAACTTGGCACACGAGGTTGTTGACATGTGGAATGTGGACTAGGCTGTTATTGTGCCGATTGTCGTTGCGGCCAATGGCCTGATGGCCAAAAGCTTCGACGACCATCTGTCGAAGTTGGCGTTACGCAGTTGGGTAAAGGGCCTGATACAGAAGGCAGTACTCCTCGATAAGGCTCGTATTGAGAGGAGGTTCCTTTCTCTGGAACCCTAACCACCGGTAGCTTGGACTCTGCTCCCGACACCGGCGGACTACTACTTTTTATATTTTTAAAGGTTTTTTTTTTTAATTTCTTAATGTGTTTTTTTTTAAAGAAATATTTAAAAATGTAAATTAGTATGTTAGGAAAATAAATAAAGAGAATAATAAATATTAATAATATCTTGGGACAGCTCACAAACGGTCATCTGATCCCAAACTAGGCAGAGCCTGTGCTATGGCAACCAGACAACTGATAAACATACTTATATATTTCTAAATACATACATATTATAGACAAATTACACCCAGACACAGAACAAATGATCATGCTCATCACACAAAAAATTGTCCGGAGTGGGAATCGAACCCACGACCTCCGGTTTAGCAGTCAGGGTCACTAACCACTCGACCAACAGGCCAGTCAATAGTGACTTTTCAGCTGTGATGTGAATAATAATGACTGAATTTGTTTTTTTTTTTTGCAGATTATTCTGTTGTTATAGTATGGCTTATTAATACCTAAGGGCCATTCTACTAATTTTTAAGCATCGTTCGCATTTGTATCAGTTTTAATTTGACAAAAAAACCTCAACTTCCTTGCTATTTTTACAAATTGCGACGGAGCGATGCGAATACGAAATAGTCGAATTGGCCTTCTTGTTCTTATTCTAACGGTCTTAAATCAAACTCCATCATCAAAGTCAAAGTCAATGTCAAAACGTTTATTTCAATTAGGCCATTAAACGGCACTTTTGAACGTCATCATTTAGAGTTCAGTAAAGTAATAATATTACATTAATAAAGTGACTCTACTGTCCATTCGGAAAGGTAGATTCTTATGGAGAAGAACGGACAAGAAACTCCATAGTTACTCTTTTCAAATAATGATTTTACAAAACATGGTATACAAAAATAAATTAATTTAATATTATGTGAGGACGATGCACCCAGAATATGCTACTTATAAGAATAAAGTATTACCAGCAGAGGTAAACTTATTCATTTTCTAAAGAAATTTCGGTAAATGATACTCACATATTTACAAATATTGGAACCATTAATGAAACAGAAAATAAAAAAACCACAAAAATGAAACAGTATATCTATAAAGTTAATTCATAAATCAACCAGTTTGATTTTGTCATCATCATATCAGCCGAAAGACGTCCACTGCTGGACATAGGCCTTCCCCAAGTGTCGCCAAAACAACCGGTCCTATGCGTCTCACATCCATCGGCTACCCGCAATCACCAGGTCATCGGTCCACCTTGTGGGGAGGCCTTCCAACGCTGCGTCTTCCGGAACAAACTTAATATTTCAAAACATTTTCGATTGTTAAAAATACAATACAAAAACAAAAGAAAACAAATTTTCCTGTTGTTTTTGTAACACAACCTACGCCTAATAGTATGTCACTAATTAATAAATCCTTTGTTCTTCACTAATTTTGTCACCCAGGAAACACCTATTGCTACCAGGGTGTCATGACCGTTCAGAGATATCGAATGAGTAAGTCCAGTGTAGTTCCCGTAACTTAACTATTGCCGTCTGACGCATTGACCACACGCGTTTAAGGAAAAATATGGTCACATTGTCTTTGGAACGTTTTGCTTGTAGTGTTTCAGTTGGTCAATTAACGATTGATAAATAATTACGAGGTCATCTACCTTTAGGTATGTTTGACGAGACACGTTTGAGTTTTTGTTTGAGGAAATAAAGTTGTCAACACGATACTATCGTCATACTTGTTAAGTTCGTGTAAATCTCGCGATTCTCAAAAACAGACGAGTTACACGATTTTGTTAGAAGTTCTTCTTCTTGGCGCGAATAGAGGCCTCGACAAGGATAGAAGAAGAATTACTTCAAAGTGTAGGATCTTCACTACCTATCCATTTATTTATTTCAACGCAAATTTTACTATTTTCGAAACGTCTTACCAATAACTTGTAATTCATTATAGATTTTTGGCAGTACTCTAAAACGTACCTATCCAAAATCGTTTTTTGATTGTTTGTTTAAGCTTCCTTAAAATAAATGTTCATTTTCTTTTATAAACTTTTTCTCTTCTATCTTAATCTTTAAATATATAATTCTTCTGTACGTGTGTTGACAGTGAACTCCTCCACGGCTGAACCGATTTGAATGGTTTTTTTTGTGTGTGTTCAAGTGGATTCGAGGATGGTTTAGATTCACAATTGGACCCGGTAGGTTGCGCTGCAATCGATTTTTATAATTTTTCGTCAGACACAAAGCAAACGTTCGGACAGGACAACGTCTGTCGGGACCACTAGTCTTAATATATATATTTCTTGTATACGTGTGTATGTCACTGAACTCCACCTAAACGGCTGGACCGATGTTGATGAAATTTTTTGTGTGTGTTCTAGGGGATTTGAGAATGGTTTAGATTTACAGTTGGACTCGATAGGTGGCGCTGCAATCGATTGCTATAATTTTTCGTCAGACACAAAGCAAACGTTCGGACAGGACAACGTCTGTCGGGACCGCTAGTACCTCTATAAAAATAGTAGCCCTCAAAAAGGTTGTAGCAGAGTTTCCTGTGAAAAGCTTGTCCACTAGACTTTGGACGCCAACCAAAAATTTTCGTTTTCGTCTATGAATTGAATAGAGGCAATGAAATTATGAAAAGATGAGACTGTTTATATCTACAGACGTTTTGTTCGCCATTCCTTTGTATATTTTGAGCTACAGATTAAAACATAAGAGAAAATAATGAAGTACTCATTTATAAGGGTTGTTTCCTCAACAAAATTATTCCCCTACATTACCTTGCGAAATTACTACGCAAATCATCTTAAAATTCAATTCCATTTTCATTTCAAACGACCGTTTCACTGCGTTACTTTTCTTCATAAATATTTTGTTTCACTAATGGCCAGAAATAAATTGTTTTAAATTGTTTTGTGAACTATGTGACTTTTAAGGCTCCGGCAATCGTTGTCGCATTGTCGCTTTGTGCATGTACGAGGCGATAATGTGACAACGATGTGACAAGGATTTTTTGTGAAATTATTTTAAACCAATCGATCTGCCTAGCCTTTTCCCAACTACTCGTATATTGGATCCGGCTTCCAGTCGAACCGTATGCAGCTGCATACCAGTATTTAACGCAGAGCTACTGCCTATTTCACATCGGCGACCAACTGGGCAATACTGGTGTCAGATTTTCTGACTTCTTAACGACTTTCAAAGATCCACAAATGACAGCCGGGAAAAACGGATTAACTTGCTTTCCGAGCCACATAGGTGTCTCAGCATCTAATGAATGGTCACCCATATACGGGCCGCGCGAGGGAAAGGCAAGGGCTTCGCCCCAACCGCCGCTACAGGAGAAGACGCCCCGGGCGACGGGAGTCGCTGGGCGATCCCCGGCCACAGTAGGCGCGGGCCTGCGGACGGCGAGCGTTGGGTGGTTCGCTGTCTGATCACTACCAGGCCCGGGTCGATGGCGCGTTGTTTCACGCGCGCCTCAAAGAGATGTCAGCATAGAAGACGGGGCCCGCTAGGGCCAGAGCCTGCCAGGGTTGCGGAATTTGTTCGAAAGAGTCACCGTGGCCCTGGAACGCAAAGGGCTTTAGAAGGAACACGGATGGGTTTTAGTCAGTAAGAGTCTGATACGCCCTTCCGCTCCACCCAGGGCGGAAGAAGTCATTTGATGATTTCCCATCCTTAAAAAAAAAAGATAAATCTTACCCTATACACATTTTACACATGTATAATTTACTAAAGTAAAGTGAGTGTTGTCTTAAGACAGGATAACTGCTTACTTAGATAGAATCATATTACAATGCAATGTCGATCGAGTGTAAGCTTACGACTAACGGCTGAGGACGTTGATTTTCGCTCGAAGGGGGTCTGAAAAAAACAACTCGCAAATTATACAAAGCTATGATTTTATATTTTTCAACTGAAAGAAAACATAGGTTTACTTATTGTTACCAAACATTAATTTAAATATACTAAATGGTTTCACGTCCATAAATACATATTATCTAAATTAATCAACCATCAAAACAGGCTTCTCGCAAAATCATTGAATCGACAGCTTATTAGCTACGAATTCCTGAATCCTTCAAAGGCAAGTGAAATTACCATAATTAATGATTTTGACGAGTTCTCGAACATGGCAATTTCTCGGTTACTTCGAAAACATGTTCGAGCTCTCTTCCTATATCGAATAAAGGCACAAACACACCAGTAACGTTATCGTCGCGTCACCAATCAGTCACTCATTGTACGTGAATTTCTCAGGCGTGCCGGACGTGACTGATGATGATGATGAATGACCATCATCATTTCAGTCNTTCCTTTGTATATTTTGAGCTACAGATTAAAACATAAGAGAAAATAATGAAGTACTCATTTATAAGGGTTGTTTCCTCAACAAAATTATTCCCCTACATTACCTTGCGAAATTACTACGCAAATCATCTTAAAATTCAATTCCATTTTCATTTCAAACGACCGTTTCACTGCGTTACTTTTCTTCATAAATATTTTGTTTCACTAATGGCCAGAAATAAATTGTTTTAAATTGTTTTGTGAACTATGTGACTTTTAAGGCTCCGGCAATCGTTGTCGCATTGTCGCTTTGTGCATGTACGAGGCGATAATGTGACAACGATGTGACAAGGATTTTTTGTGAAATTATTTTAAACCAATCGATCTGCCTAGCCTTTTCCCAACTACTCGTATATTGGATCCGGCTTCCAGTCGAACCGTATGCAGCTGCATACCAGTATTTAACGCAGAGCTACTGCCTATTTCACATCGGCGACCAACTGGGCAATACTGGTGTCAGATTTTCTGACTTCTTAACGACTTTCAAAGATCCACAAATGACAGCCGGGAAAAACGGATTAACTTGCTTTCCGAGCCACATAGGTGTCTCAGCATCTAATGAATGGTCACCCATATACGGGCCGCGCGAGGGAAAGGCAAGGCCTTCGCCCCAACCGCCGCTACAGGAGAAGACGCCCCGGGCGACGGGAGTCGCTGGGCGATCCCCGGCCACAGTAGGCGCGGGCCTGCGGACGGCGAGCGTTGGGTGGTTCGCTGTCTGATCACTACCAGGCCCGGGTCGATGGCGCGTTGTTTCACGCGCGCCTCAAAGAGATGTCAGCATAGAAGACGGGGCCCGCTAGGGCCAGAGCCTGCCAGGGTTGCGTAATTTGTTGGAAAGAGTCACCGCGACCCTGGAACGCAAAAGGCTTTAGAAGGAACACGGATGGGTTTTAGTCAGTAAGAGTCTGATACGCCCTTCCGCTCCACCCAGGGCGGAAGAAGTCATTTGATGATTTCCCATCCTTAAAAAAAAAAGATAAATCTTACCCTATACACATTTTACACATGTATAATTTACTAAAGTAAAGTGAGTGTTGTCTTAAGACAGGATAACTGCTTACTTAGATAGAATCATATTACAATGCAATGTCGATCGAGTGTAAGCTTACGACTAACGGCTGAGGACGTTGATTTTCGCTCGAAGGGGGTCTGAAAAAAACAACTCGCAAATTATACAAAGCTATGATTTTATATTTTTCAACTGAAAGAAAACATAGGTTTACTTATTGTTACCAAACATTAATTTAAATATACTAAATGGTTTCACGTCCATAAATACATATTATCTAAATTAATCAACCATCAAAACAGGCTTCTCGCAAAATCATTGAATCGACAGCTTATTAGCTACGAATTCCTGAATCCTTCAAAGGCAAGTGAAATTACCATAATTAATGATTTTGACGAGTTCTCGAACATGGCAATTTCTCGGTTACTTCGAAAACATGTTCGAGCTCTCTTCCTATATCGAATAAAGGCACAAACACACCAGTAACGTTATCGTCGCGTCACCAATCAGTCACTCATTGTACGTGAATTTCTCAGGCGTGCCGGACGTGACTGATGATGATGATGAATGACCATCATCATTTCAGTCAAAGAACGTCCCGCTGAACATAGTCCTCCCCCACCAGGTCATCTCTTACGCGGACGCCACTCCTTTCGAACCCATCAACTATCTGTTCCGTGGAGCCTGGAGCGTGGAGCCTGGAGAACTGGATTATCATTTAAGTAATACATAAGTAGGTAGGTACAAATAGAAGAAGGAATTTCACAGTAGCAGCCAGCAATTTAGCATGTTGGTGATTTTACACCCCTGTATCTCGGAAAGCATAAAACTGCTGATCCTCCGGTCATATTGCCGTCCCATTGAACGATGAAATTAAAGGGACAGAGAGTACTCCTGTGTTTGCGCACACACTGTGTCTTCTATAATACTTTCTGCGTTGACGCCGTTCGCCGACAGAGGGCGCTTTCCGGTTTTGCTGTACAAATTAACGCTACGATCGCGTATTCGCGCAATGATCGCGGTGTAACATCGACGCCTACTACTTCTATAAATATTATCGCGGACTTGACGGTAACGTTTCTGATGTGTCTGTATGTGCCTTAAACGTACTTAATTCAGAAGTTTACTCGTGCGAATAATGTAGGTACAAGTAGGTACGAACTGAACTCAGAAGGTAAATGTGTAACTTGTAAGCAGTTAGGGTTGCCTATCGTTTCATTCTGGTGAAGTAATTTTATTGCTTTTGTCTTCACATTTATATTGTGGGACTGAGTTCCGGCGGTGGCGAGGCGGAGCTGAGCGACGAGGTCGGAGGTGGTGGGTGTGTGGCAAGGTGACGTGCCCGGCTTCTCGTCAGTATTTCGCTTCGATGATTGTTTCTTCGCCGTGTCTTCAAATTTTTTTCGGTGTTGATGGTCGTATTCGTCGTTGAATTCTGTGATCAGTGAGTTTACTTTTATTTATATGGTCGGCTCAGCCCAGTTTCTGAAACAAGAACACAAAATTAATGTTCTTTGGTTGAATTATTTTTCAACAGCCAATCGCATCACTCTAATTTTCAATATCTTACATGCCTTTAATTATTTATTAACGGTAATAATTTATTATCACCGTTAATAAATTAAAGGTAAATATTTGTATCTACTCAATCTCTTGGAAACTAGATCGACCTAATGCATTTTGTTGATAAAACTATTTGGTATACATCTTTAAAAGCCTATCCGGCCTTTTCTTGTTGGAAGGCCTCTCAATAAGGTAGACCGTTGACTTGGTGAGACCGCGAGAATTCGCTGTATGCGATATGCACAAGAGCGGTCGGTGTGGCGACACTTAGAGCGCTAACGCACTACGTCCGATCCGAATCCGTCAAAATACTGTCCGAGAAAACTCGGACCGAACTCGGATATTGCCTATGGACTACCTCCGATCCAAATTCGTGATTCAGACGTAATTTTACGCGGAGCCGCTACAGAGCGTTCACGTCACTAAATTATATTACTCTTTGGTTCACGTCCCTGATCATGAGCCCTTTCAATCGGCGTCAATTTCTGGCAATGCAATTGTACGTAAGGAGATGCAGAAGAAGTCAAAAATTCTGGGTGCAACCCTTTCTTGCTAGACCGATGTTTAAAAGGAGCTCTTTAATGTGTCAAAAAAACTTCACAATGCCATCATTAGCATGGTATCATTCTAATCATATGCTCAAGATGGGATTAATAAGTCACTAAGATGTTGAAATATAAATTGACTCGCCCGCCGGCGCGCGGTCCGACTCACGTCACCCCCCGCCGCCCGGCCCCTCTGCCTCTTTTCTCGGACACAGCTCGGATTCGGTTCGGACTTAGTGCGCAACTGTTCATACAAATAATACTATGGCCACTTCGGTCTGTCAATAATCTTATCCTAAATGGCGTAAGCTACCATACAAACTACGCCAGACCGTCTTTTCACGGATACTGATCGGGTTCGGATCGGACTTAGTACGCAAGCGTTCTTAGGGGAGGTCTTTTTTTTTTTGACTTCTTCCGCTCTGGGTGGAGCGGAAGGGCGTGTCAAACTCTTATCTACTGACTAAAACTCATCCGTGTTCCTTCTAAAGCCCTTTGCGTTCCAGGGCAGGGAGGTCTACCTATGTCCACCAGTGGATGTCTTATTGCTGAAATGATGATGATGATATATTCATGACATGGGGAAAGACTGGGACCCATTTCTCATTTGAACAACCATATCTGCAGAATATATTAATTTTCCATACACGTTCTAAATATAAAACTGAGTACAGCGCCTTATGAAAGTCTGTGTGATTAAAAAATAACTTTTATGATGAAATATGAAATTCCAGACAAGCAAAGTACTTAAAATGCATTAAAAATGATATAATGGGTTGTTGAGAGGTTAAAGTAGACGTTGTCGCGCGTGTAGTGCATTGTTTAACCTTTGAACGCCAGAGCATAAACGCATCGGCGTGCCCCAGACGCCAAGCCACAAATTCGCCGTACTTTTTGTCACATACCTGTGACGTTTGGCGTACAAGGCACGCGCTTGATTGTCATATATACGTGACAATGGCGTTCAAAAGGTTAAACGTTATTTATTAATTTGTTAACTGGTAGTTTCGACAGGAGCCGTTCTACTTTAATAAAACACTAGCGGCCGTCACGCGGTTTCACCCGCGTAGTTCCCATTCCCGTGGGAATACGGGGATAAAATATAGCCTCTGTTAATCGCTGATAATGTAACTTTCCGATGGTGTAAGAATTTTTGAAATCGGCACAGTAGTTTTTGGGTTTATTCATTACAAACATACACACAAAAATAAAAATAAATCCTCTTTATAATATTAGTGTAGACTAACTCAAAAACTGTGACCAAATGACCTATAGTTGATAAAATTTTTAAGAAAACTCGAAGTTTCGTGTTTACAGCCACAAGTCGTGTTTAAAGAAATAGAGATGACGCTTACATTGAATTTTCCATTTGTATAAGGCCGAAGCTTTCGTGAAAGTGTTCCGTAGATATCTCAGTAGCTCTAATGTCATACGAGTACCTATTTCTAGCCCATTATGTTTTCATAGCTCAGTTGGGCTTTCATTTCGTATAATAGTAAGTGCTGGGATCACAGGAATAATTAACTTTTTTTTTTTTTTTTTTTTCGATGGGAAATCATCAAATGACTTCTTCCGCTCTGGGTGGAGCGGAAGGGCGTGTCAGACTCTTACTGACTAAAACCCATCCGTGTTTCTTCCAAGGCCCTTTGCGTTCCAGGGCCGCGGTGACTCTTTCGAACAAATTCCGCAACCCTGGCAGGCTCTGGCCCTAGCGGGCCCCTTCTTTATGCTGACATCTCTTTGAGGCGCGCGTGAAACACAACGCGCCATCGACCCGGGCCTGGTGGGATCGGACAGCGAGCCACCCAACGCTCGCCGTCCGCAGGCCCGCGCCTACGGTGGCCGGGGATCGCCCTGCGACTCCCGACGCCCGGGGCGTCTTCTCCTGTNCTTTGCGTTCCAGGGCCGCGGTGACTCTTTCGAACAAATTCCGCAACCCTGGCAGGCTCTGGCCCTAGCGGGCCCCTTCTTTATGCTGACATCTCTTTGAGGCGCGCGTGAAACACAACGCGCCATCGACCCGGGCCTGGTGGGATCGGACAGCGAGCCACCCAACGCTCGCCGTCCGAGGAGCGTAGGAATAATTACCTACAGGGTTATTTTTCAATGGGTTATTTTTACTCTGAGTGCATCGTCCTCCCATGATTAAATTAATTTTTGTATACCAAGTATTGGAAAAACATTATTTTTGAAAAGAGTAACTATGGAGTTTCTTGTCCGTTCTTCTTAATAAGTATCTAACTTTCCGAATTCACAGTAGAGTCACTTTATTAATTTTATGTTATTATTTCAACTGTGAATGATGACGTTCAAAAGTGCCGTTTAATGGCCAAATTGAAATAAATGCTTTGACTTTGACTTTGATCAGCTAAAAAAAATCAACTGTTCAGTTCATATCTCGGCCAAATGTATTCGTGTACTTAATTTAACCAGCTGGTTTTCAGTGTATTTTGCAATAATCGGGTCTGGCTAATAGCAAAAACACTATCAATTCCTAGAACAAATAATATAATTCTGACACCAAAAAATGCCCACATATTGAAACACAAGATCCTTTACCAACTTATGTTTGGTCGGCGTTCAGTCAAACCGAAATTCACTGAACGCAGCTGAATACCAGTATTTTTTACATAGAGGTATATTGTAGTGTCTATCTCTCTGAATTCCACAAATTCAGTTAAAAAAAAAAATATTTATTTGAACATGAATTTAGACTTCTTCTCGGTCAAAAAAATTTTGGTTGGAAATCATCAATCAAGCAATATACTAGTAAACTAGTAAAACAAACAAAGCGATTTTTTTACGGCAACAAAAAGAATCCCAACGCCATCTCTCCCGCCAGCGACGAACTACTAACGACATCCTGTATCGCGGTATCACAGTTTTCCGTGCGATTTGAACATGTACAAAAATTCGAATATCAACTATCGGCCAGTTGTCCACCAGACACAACAACCATCGGAGGATCCTCCCTTTTCAGTTTGTGGGACTTTACACCCAATTCCGCTTCCTTCTATATACTCGTTTATAAAACTCTTCCGTTACTGAGTGACTGACACTGACAGACAACGCACAGCCGAAACTACTGGTGTAGAAATCTGAAATATGGCATGTAGGTTCCTTGGGGAGTGTAGGGGAGCACTAAGAGAGGATTTCCCGAAATTCCTACGGGAATGGAATAAAAGAAACTTATATGCGCGTGCGAAGTCGCGGGTAAACATCGACAAAAACTATTACTAGGTCCAACTCAGAAGCAAAGAAAAACTCCTAATACATCCCACATAACGATCAATCCTTGAGCAAACAATTAAAATCAAACAACTACAACAAAACAATATTACACCATAAAACAATTGACGGCTACTCACCATTAATTTACAAGCCATCAGTGGAACAATATGAGCGCGACAGTACTTCGCTATTGTTGTCTCAAGTATAAGGCAATCGAGAGACACTTCGTCTATCTCTGAGACACGCGATCTGGTGGTAATGAGGCAAGCTTCCTTGTTTACTGCCGGTTGATTCTGTGAACATCTCGAAGTGAAGGCTTGGGTGAAGTGATCACCAAGTGAGCTGTTAATCCCTATAATCAAGATGGAATGACAGCTCACTTGGTGATCACTCCACCCAAGCCTTCACTTTTACAGAATCGCACTGCTGTTGTAGCTTCCGTGAAGGGTAAGTGTTGTTTAATGCCCCTTAATACGTTGAAAATACTGTAACTTTTTTGTGGCTTCGATCTCGTGGAACTGCAGGAACAGCTCCTTGCTCCGGGACTCATATCTACGTTGATGTTCAAGAGCTTTTACTCGACCAAGTGTTGTCAATGAGCCTCAACTCAAGCTCAAGCTGGTATCTAACAGATCCACCCCAGCGATGAGAGTACTCCATAAGTACAAATACCGTATTACCTTTGCCACGGTTTCCTAACGGGTTGGCTAAATAATAACAGCCGCACGGGTCGATCTTCAAGGTTAAGCAATGCTTGCCGAGGTTGGTCTGTAGATGGGTGACCATCTTAACCGGTATGTTAAGATGGTCACCCAAATTGAAATAAACGCTTTGACTTTGACTTTGATCAGCCAAAAAAAAATTAACTGTTCAGTTCATATCTCGGCCAAATGTAGGGACCAGCTGGTTTTCAGTGTATTTTGCAATAATCGGGTAAAAAATAACAGCCGTACGGGTCGATCTTCAAGGTTAAGCAATGCTTGCCGAGGTTGGTCTGTAGATGGGTGACCATCTTAACATACCGAGACAGCTCCATGCCTCAGAAAGCACGTTAACCCGTTGGACCCGGCTATTATTTGTAGATCTTTGGCAGTCGTTACGGATAGTCAGAAGACAGAAAATCTGACAGCAGTCTTACCAAGGAGTACCCAGTTAATGGGTTGTGGAGGTCTGGTAGGCAGCCGCTCCACGTAAAATACTGGTATTCAGCTGAATCCGGGTTGACTGGAAACCGACCCCAATATAATTGGGAAAAGGCTAGGCAGATGATGATGTTGGTCAAAGGCCTTCCCTTTCTCCTCCCGAGACTTTCGATTAGATGCATATTTTGGAAATTTAATTGCCCTGCTGTTGATCTTTTGAGGTCTATGACACAATATTCGTCTTGTTTCCGATAATGCAGGGATAAATTACTTCTGAATCGTCACAATATTAAACCTATTCGAACATAAATACCACAACTACAGTCTATTAACGCCAGTATAAAGTAATTAGGAGCCACTGAGACCATCAGCGCGGCGTCACGCAATCTGTAGTGTTAATGGAAGATGCTCTTTCCTTACTAACGACTCCATGGTTTACACAATGCGGTTGAGATCAGATTGTTATGTTTTTTTTTTTTAATTATATTATTGATAGGCTCGACTTCTTATATGTTTTTTTAAGGTTTAATTACTAGTTAATTGTAATAAACGTCATTCTTGTCAGTTATTTACTTTAAACTTCTTCCCATGAAAGAATAATATGGACATTCCTTTCTGAATAAACAGGTAATTCCGGGTTCCCGGGATTGAACAATTTTGTAAAAACAACTATAACAAACTTAATGAAATTATAGCAGTGGTTATTTTGATTTAGTATCTTTATTTTATTCAAAACAAATGGAAGAGGTATGTACCTATCAAAAATTACAAAGAGAGTTCACAACGAGTTCACAACTATATTTTGTATGAGATTTATAGCAATCTCAGGAATTTCGAACGATTCCGGGATCCGGGATTCTGAAAAGCATGGCCGTATTATACTTTCGTGGGAATAAAAGTGAAGTTTAGATATATTAGCGCCCGATTATACGATCACTAGTTATTTATCTACATTACAACTATTAATGATGTAATTGTTAATTTGCTCATGTGTTCTGAACCACAACCATGTAAATATAGCTTAAACAAGGCTACAAATTACGATACCTGAGCAAACAATATCACGTTGTCTCTCATATGAACAATGTATTCTATTAATAGCCGTTCCTGTTATTATTTCCTTTATCATAAGAGATTTATCTTTCTTTTCGCGTTGATATGAAAGAAAAACAGATTTAATATTAATAGGTTGTAACAAAGGAAGGAGATTTTAATGTACTAATCTATATCTAAACTAAGCAGTGTTACTGTGTTTCGCTTAAAAAGGTCATCATCATTTTCGTACACTTATCCAAGTTATTTGGAGTCGGCGAAACACGTTTTCTTCATTACGTCTTTTGTTTTTGAGAGAAGCCCGCCATTTTTTTCCAGCCACTGCAATTTCTGAGAGCCAGGATGAACGGTGGCAACCACCAGAAAAACGACGAGTCAATGAAGCTCAACGAGTCCCGGAGAAACTATTTAGCAGTCCCTGCGTTTTGAACCCGCAATGAAGTTAATTAGAAAAGAAATGATTCATTCTGTCCTGTCAACCATAACGCTACAGCCACTGTCTCCATTTTCTTATAGATAGTATTATGTAAAAAAAAAAAACGATCTGACCAATACGGATGATTCCTAAGTAAAAAAATATGATTCTATTTTTTTTTATATTTAATATGGGTTTGCTCTTGACTCTAGTCTAGGTCATAGATGACAGAGACAAAGTCGACGATGGAGCGAGCTTACCCAGAAGAAGCCTGTTCACTCTAATTTTGAAGAGATTAGGGTTGTATGCGTTCGGAAACACAGACGCAGGCAGAGAGTTCCACTCCTTTGCTGTGCGCATTATAAAAGACGTTTGGAAACGTTTAGTGCGAATTGGTGGAATAGTAACAATGTAGAAATGGTAACTTGCTGTGCGTCTAGATGTCCGATGGTAGAAGGGGGCCGGTGGGATGAGATTTCCTTTATCATAAGAGATTTATCTTTCTTTTCGCGTTGATATAAAAGAAAAACAGATTTTATATTAATAGGTTTTTCTTTCTGTTTTTGTTACAACAAAGGAAGGAAATTTTTCTGTAGAAGTACTACCGAATATCTAAACTAAGCAGTGTTACTGTGTTTCGCTTAAATTCAATTTCATTTTAATTCGGACAGCAGTGATCCATATTTTGTAAGTATTACAAACAGCTTATATTCTAGTGTTAGTAACATAAAAATAGTACATAACAAAGGACGATCAGGCAGGAAAATATATTTCCTACCTAATCAACCTCCGCACAACAATCCTACTATTCTGGAGTATAGCTCTCCGCCACAGCTCTCAGGATATAGTTGCGCCAACTCCGCACTCTGCACAGCAGCGAAGCGGTTTTGCCTATTGTGGCTTGAAAGCCGTCTGTGTGGGCCTCGGCAAAAAGGTCATCATCATTTTCATGCACTTTTCCAAGTTATTTGGAGTCGGCAAAACACGAGTTCTTCATTCTGTCTTTTGTTTTCTGAGAGCCAGAATGAACGGTAGCGACAACCAGAAAAACGTCGAGTCAATGAAGCTCACCGAGTCCGGTAGAAACTATTTAGCAGTCCCTGCATTTTGAACCCGCAATGAAGTTAATTAGAAAATAAATGATTCATTCTGTCCTGTCAACCATAACGCTACAGCCACTGTCTCCATTTTCTTATAGATAGTATTATGTAAAAAAAAAACGATCCGACCAGTACGGATGATTCCTAAGTAAAAAAATATGATTCTATTCTTCAAATATGATTATATTTAGTCCTTCAGAACTACTTATCAGAAAATATTGGAAACTAATTTTAGGCTTTATCAAATCAATAAAAAATTACGAAGATAAAACGCATCAAAGATTAGGAGTGGGGGCTTGTGACGTCACGTTTTGCTAAAAAGTGTAATAACGCCTGACGTCGCGCGATATTTCAACGCACTGTATCGTCTTCTGTTTTTGTTAACGTGACGAAAGAAAGAATACGTGTCCAATATTAAATTTGTATGTAACATACGGTGATTTTATTAGAAATCTACACGACATAACACAAACATGGCGTCACCATACAAAGCACGGTCGAACAGATTACCCCGTCTTTAACGGGTATTTCACCTGATTTAAGTGACGTTGCTTCCTTTGCCCCTTCCCCCGGGCTATCCTCTGTCCACCTTCGTCCTGTTTTTGTTGTCCCGGACAGTTAATATAGGATTTATACCTTTACTTTTTCTGGTAGAGCTTTGTGTGTCTTTTTAAGTTTTACCTTACAATGTTTTTTGTATAATTCGTTTATGTAATTTTGTCTACCAAAATATTTACGATGTGTAAACCACTCCAACCTATTACTTTTTTTTTATGAGTATAACCTCAAAAAAAAACTAATAAAATAATAATAATAAGTTAAAAGCCAGCTCATGGGTTCACAAACTTATTTTTTTTATTAACCTTTAAACAACATAGGTACTTAACTTATCTAAAAAAATCATTCAATACGCCTAAAATCTGCCAGGGTTGCGGAATTTGTTCGAAATGAAGATGGAACACGGATGGGTTTTAGTCAGTAAGAGTCTGACACGCCCTTTCGCTCCACCCAGAGCGGAAGAAGATGCTTCTCCGTCATTAAAAAAACGCCTAAAATAAACCACTTAACTGATAGGTGATTTAAAAAGCTGATGAGTCATAGAAAAAAGTACCAAACATATTTTGTGGTAAAATTATCAATTACTGTCAATTTACGCATATAAGAGGTAGATGATGTTTTCGAAGTACATACGGTATATCAACTGTACACGACATGGTGCAAGCAACGACTTTATCATTTATTATTATTTATTTTGAAACACTTTTATTATACCACATTTGTGTAACTGTTTGTTTTCACGAAGTTAATAATTAAATAAATAAACGAAGAAAATAAATTTTCAAAAATGTCGTTGAAAGTCCATTTTCTTCATTCTTTCCCAAAGGATAAAAACGGGACCCTATTACTAAGACCACTGTCCATCTGTCTGTCTGTCATCAGGCTGTATCTCATGAACCGTGATAGCTAGGCAGTTGAAATTTTCACAGATGATGTATTTTTGTTGTCGCTATAACAACAAATAATAAAAACTAAATTAAATTAAAAAATAAGGGCGTCCCATACAAGAAACGTGTTTTTTTCTGGTTTATGGTACGGAACCTTTCGTGTGAGAGTCCGACTCGTACTTGGCCGGTTTTTTCTTCTTTTCTTAGGAGCTATCACTCTTGTGCAAGTTCAGAGGTTCTACTAGGATGTGAAGAAGCTTGAGAAACGATTTCAAAGCCGTTGGAACACTTTAGGTTAGGCGATTACTGTAGGCAGGTAAAGTAGAGATTCTTAAAAAAAAAATTTGGGTATTTTTTTACTTAAAATTGGATAAAATGTTTTTTTTTCTACATTTCTAAAATAAAATCAAGTAGTGTAAAAATTTCGACTTAATTTCGAAATTACAAAAAAAATGTAGTACTTGGGTGTTTAAATTTTTTGCATTATTTGTTACATTCTCAGGGAAAGACGTAACGGAAAGAAAATAAGTATTCAATATTGTTATGCGATTGGAATGGACTAGAAAAAAAAATATTTCAAAGGGGCTTCTTAAATATCGTTTTAATTTGTAACGCAGTGTTACTTTTACGATTTCACACACATCACAATAAGACAAAAATGGAACATTTGACACACAAGTAACTTCAGCAGCACCCATTCATTACAAACTAAATTATAGCACTTATTCTACGTGGCCACACATTATGTCATTATTTATTTGACGATTTCAGATGAAGCTCTGTTATTATGTTTTTACTTTAAGTTGTAATAGAATAAAATTATTGTTAATCTTGTGATTTGCAAATAAAACCGAGGATTAGCCAAGTGTCGTTGGTTGGTTGGGTGGCAAAAGTAAGTTCGAAAACTTACTTTTGCCAATGAAGCGTATGAATTGCTATTAAACTAATTAGATAAAATAAACAGTCATCAAGAACTTTCAAATAAATTTATTATGGGTTGAGGTACAGATAGTCCGTCATAACTTTCTATCCTAAGGAGGTAGGCGCTCGGGAGTCGCAGGGCGATCCCCGGCCACCGTAGGCGTGGGCCTGCGGACGGCGAGCGTTGGGTGGCTCGCTGTCCGATTACCACCAGGCCCGGGTCGATGGCGCGTTGTGTTTCACGCGCGCCTCAAAGAGATGTCAGCATAGAAGACGGGGCCTGCTAGGGCCAGAGCCTGCCAGGGTTGCGGAATTTGTTCGAAAGAGTCACCGCGGCCCTGGAACGCAAAGGGCCTTAGAAGGAACACGGATGGGTTTTAGTCAGTAAGAGTCTGACACGCCCTTCCGCTCCACCCAGAGCGAAAGAAGTCATTTGATGATTTCCCATC